>JANVCQ010000232.1:28976723-28992221 GCA_025531925.1 Erythroxylum plowmanianum
CCCCCCCGTGCGGAAAAAAAATGCTCTACAAAAAGGTAGTCAGTCAGGTCGTAACACACAGCGTCAAAAGGGATATAAATGCATTTATCCATGAACATGATTCACAATGTTTTGATCTTATTACGGCTTTGTCGTCAAGCCTATTTACGTATAGCTTGGTGCGGTAGATGGCGACAGCAAAGGCGTAGACACAGGTACCATAGCAGGCCCGAAATTAGGTGTTCCAACAACATTACATCGTTCCTCAAAACAATCGATTGGATGCTGAGACACCATATTACATTCTTTCTGGTTCCTCTGAAGTGGCTTTTCAGGCAAACAATTGCGACGATCATCGAATTGGATGCCTTTAGATGTCAGATTCATGCAAATACCTTGCTCCTCACAGAAGAAGTTGTATGAAAATGTGAAGTTAGCCAAGTTTGGGAGTATACAGACGCCCTCTGGTACAAGTCCAGTCATCATATTATGTGCTAAATTTAGCTGCTCCAAGTGAGCCAATCCCGAAAGACTGTAAGGTATAGGACCGACTAATTTGTTATAGCTCACATCCAAAACTCTAAGTTTATAGAGATAACCAACTTCTGGTGGCAAGCAACCTGTCAAGTTTGTGTTGATCATTAGTAGTTCTTCTAGAGTATCTGCAGAGTTGGCTATACTTGGAGGCAGGCAGCCATTAAAGTTGTTATTTGCAAATACCACCACTGAAGCTGAAGTTCCACCTAGGAAAGCTGGAATCACATTACTAAAGCGATTGTTGTTGAGAAAAATTGCGTCCAGTTTTTTTTGGAAGAGTTGAGGCGGCAGGGGCCCTTCGAATTCGTTGTAGCGAAGGTCGAGATACTTGAGCATTGGTAGAGAAAGTACAACAGTTGGGAAAGGCCCAACAAACCTGTTGTTACTAAGATCAAGTTCATATAGAAGTGAAAGGTTGGCTAATGATAATGGGATGACGCCACAAAAACGATTGCTGTTTAAGTGGATAAGCGCTACATCAGCGAGAAGGCCTAGTTCTTCAGGGAGGAAACCAGCCATATCAGCAAAGTTGAGGTCAATTCCAGCTACAACTTTGATTTTAGGGTCATCAAGAGAAGGTGCACAATATATGCCTTTGTATTGGCATACATCAAGACCATCCCAGTTGGAGGTGAAGTTGTATGGATCAGAGAATATCACTCGTCTCCAGGCTTGAAGAGCAATATAAGCTCGGTTAAGCTTTGCGTTTGATAGAGAGTGACCGTGCGAACGTCGGTGGTGACGGCTGGAGTAGCTGTGCTTTGCAGTAGCCATGGAAGAGAGGTGCAGCAGAAGGAGAATCACTAATGTACAGGTGGTCATAGATTGAATTAGGATGCTTGAAGCCATCGGATTTCTATATGTGGGTTTATGATGATGGTAAAGATTGCACATATATTTATTTATACGGGGAGCATGTCAAATGGATTATGTTTGTCTTGGGGTTAATCATCTTTTTGTTTTTTTTTTCAATGTCAGAGCTTGATTTCTTTCCTAGACAACAATGAACGCCAAAAAACAAGAGAGAGAGAGCCATTACAGCGACAGTTAACCGTTACAAGAGATGGTTGTTTGATAAATACAGGATGTGAGAATCCATTTAAGTTTTGCTCTGAAAATGGAATTTGAATAGCATTGGCATCTGTGAGGATGATGCGCATAACAAAGACTTATCATCTATCCCCTGTAATTTTCGGCAGTAGTTCGAGTGGAGCAGGAGAATGACAGAATTATTGGGAGCCAAGGAAAATGAGAGGTTTGCTTCGAGTGAAAGGGATAAATATTTGTTGATCCCAGGCCTAGAGATGCGACCGCTTTTCTAGAGAGTTGCTTCAAGACTTAGCTACAAATTTTCTAACTTTAGCGGCGTGAAATGATAATAGGGATGTCAATGCATGGCTGGACCGACGGGGACATGGATGGGCCGGATCAAACCTGACCTATCATATATATACTTTTTAAAAAAAATTCAAAATTAACTTCGTTTTTGAAGAAATAGATGCATCACGGGCCGGATGCCTATGGTTGGCCCGTAACTCAACCATGATCGACTCGTAATTTGGTCGGATCATCCATGGTCAGCTCGTAGTCAACCCGTGATTCGTTCAAACTGGTCCAAAATTGGGCCCAACAGAGCCGAGCCAGGCAAGTTAGGTTGGTTTTGCCATCCCTAAAAGAAAAATCCTTAAATTAGACTAAACATTATCTAGATACTTGGGAAAGCCTTATTAATATGCTAACGTAGGGACATCCAACAAGTCTCTCATGAACAAAAAAAATCATTTCTGCAATAACAAATTAACAAGCCTAGTAAACAAGTATTACTTAGATTCGTAATTAACAAAAATTTGGCAAATCCATTGTTCTTCCCCACTTGAAAAACATTTAATTATGGGGAGAGAAACTAAAGTAAGACTCCTAAAGAATGTAATCAAAGTCACTAACATCTTCTATGCAAAATTTAAATCATAAAAATAAAATCCTTCATATGAAAAAGTTAGAATAATCATGTTCATAATTGAAGGAAAACATGGAAGTTGCACTTTTGCAACTGATGTGCCTAAAATATGCACATATTCCAAAGTATTTTATTTGATTTCGTGTCAAATTACTATATTTTACACAATTCTTGATATATTTTCAAATAATCGAACATGTTTTACATTGGGATGAGATTTGTTAAGAATTATAGGCTATTCCAAGCAAAAAAATGGAGAATATCACAATCCTTAAAGTGATGCAATTTGACCCACACTCGTGTATTAGCCCATTTCTTATATAAATCAAATGTAAGAAGCGATACAAACTGGAATATGGCATAGGCAGAGACCATGCGATGTTGGAAAAAATCCAATAGAATAAGACATAGGCAGCGACCATGCGATGTTGA
This sequence comes from Erythroxylum plowmanianum, assembly GCA_025531925.1. Taxonomy (NCBI): domain Eukaryota; kingdom Viridiplantae; phylum Streptophyta; class Magnoliopsida; order Malpighiales; family Erythroxylaceae; genus Erythroxylum; species Erythroxylum plowmanianum. The sequence continues at coordinate 28,979,629 of JANVCQ010000232.1, forward strand.
AAAAAATCCATAAAGGACACGAATTTGAATTATGACCAAGCCACATAATATATGCATATCATAAGAGAAATAGGAGGATCCACGATTTAGGGTTAAGGGCATACTAGAGAATGTGTCTAAAGAAAATATGCGGATTCATGCTCATATGCTAAATTGTGTCTAAGGGAATTAAAACTTGTTTAAAGCGTGAAACCTTAAATTTAAGAAGACTTTTAGATGTTTTACATACTTTACATATTTTTTTTCCTCTTTAAAATTTATCCATATGATAATCGATAGCTCACTGATACCAGATGTCCTAATATTACTGGTCCTGTTTAAGATGTTAACCCTAGATACTTATGAAGACATATTCTTCCCTTTGTAATAACTTAAACAATGAAAGAGAGCTTAAGAGATTAACTGTAACATCTCGTTATCTATGTTAAGGCTAGAATAGTAAATATGAGAGATTATTGAGAGATTAGAAAATAATTTTATGTTCATGCATAATATGACATATATATACACGTGAATATAGATATTTTTGCACATGAAAATGATTGTATATGCATTCATTGATATTCCGGGTATAATTGAGTTATATATGTGAAATGTGATTTTATTTAGAATTGTGGTTTTTATGTATGAAAAAATTGATTTAGAGAGGGTATTCGTTAAATTAGAATTTTAGGAGAATTTCCAAAATTGATGAATATTATTAGACTAGGAAAAATGCCATTTGGTAAGTAAATTGATGAATGGAAACAGAAATAAAAATCAAATGATATTGAAGAATTTTTTATAGATAATTTTAGAATTTGTGAGAAGATGATATTGAAAATTTTAAAGATAATTGGAATAAAAAGATGGGAGTTATGGGACTAATTTAATAAGAACTTAGTAAAAGCCTTAGAAGTTAGATAAATGACAAGTGTCTCTTGTCTAGTTTAAGTTTTACTATTCTTTTAATTGAAAGACCACCCTTGTCTTATTTCTCACGATTCTCTTGTGCTTTCTTCATCTTCTTCGTCGTTTGCTTTCTTCTTCTCATCTATTTTCATTTTCTACGTTCACTCTCACCTCCAACGTTGAACCAACTCTCTCATCTTCAATTACTACTTCCTTCATGTTATCTTCTTCATTGCTACAAAAGAACCTAAACCTTCCAATCTCCATGATGATTTACGTGGGATGCATTGAAAATTAAGGATTCTTAGTGTTCTTGAAAAGTTTGAAGAATCAGAAGCTAAATCAAGTAAGTAGCTTGTAAATCTTCATGGGTCGTGTTTAATGAAGCTTTTATGGTGATAGTTAGAGGTTAAATGGCTTAAAGTGGTGTTTTATGTATGATGAACGTGAGTGATGAATAGTTGATGTAAATGTCTTGCTTTTGTATATGTATGATGAGTAATAATTCATAAATTATTTTAGAGATATTTTAGAGGTAGAATGATCATCATAATGGTGTTAGGATGAGTGCAGAAAATTGATAATGAATAGTATATGCACATGTTCTGTTTTGAGTTAATGATCAAATATAGATCATGAACTGGTTTCTAAATGATATTGAGTTGAAATGGAGTTGAGAATGAAGAGTAATGAAATAGGAAAAGTGATCTTTGTACAAGTTGTGTTAGGTGCAAAATCTAGAAAATTGGAAGATGAGTACTGGAAAATGTAGCCGTAACATGTTCACTAATTATGCTTCTGTTTTTTAGTCATAACTTGTTATGTAGTTATCCAAATGAAATTATTCTTAATTTGAATTAAACTAGAGACATAAGACTACATTTTTCATGAAGACATCAAATTTAAATTCTATCTTTAAGAGTCTCAAAATTAGACATGAAGTTGATAACTGGGTGTAGCAAATTGGTGGATGAATGTATATGTTTGTGTTCTATTTTGAGAGTATGAGAATGTGCTCTATTTTGAGTGTTTATGATCAAACATGGAATATGAATTGTGTATGGATGATGTTAAGCTGAAATTAAGGTATGTTTGAAGAAGTTATCAACTTGAAATGACATAATTTTAGCAATGTAGTGTGTTGGAGTATGTTATATGGAGTGTTTTTACTGAATATGCATTTATATTTGGGCCATACCTTAATCTGTGAATATTCAAATTGGATGGATTTTGATCTAGATAAAACTAGAGACATATGGATACAATTTTTAAGAAGAAATTGAATTTGAATTCTGTCATTAAGGGTCTTGAAATTTAGCGTGAAGTTTGGTTTTGGCTTAGACTATAGTACTACCCGTGACAGAAACCATATCCTGTTATTATCAAATAAAATGTATTGATGTAGGTAGAATCAGACAAAATTGTTTTCACAGAAGTTGTAACTTATTCTCTTAGCTTTTAATTGGTACAAAGTTTGTAATATTTGGAATCATATGAAATACTTTTAGAAGAACGTGTAGATCTCATTTGAGCATCCCATTTTCCACTCATCTAAACCACATTCCACACATAATCAGGATCTCAAATAATCCATAATTTAATTGAAATTAGATTTATACATCGACATGAATAAATTAGTATTAAGACCAACATAAGTAGCCCATCTAAGTATGTTTCACTTGATAAATCAAATTAAATATATCCACACAAAATTAACCATTTGGGTTTTCCTTATCAAAACATATAAAAAGTATTTAGCCACTAAATGTGTTATAAGTTGTTTCGTTTATTGCACTTGATCCGTATAGGACAGGAGTTGACAAATGTGCTTGGGCCAAATATGATCCTTCAAGAATTGTGATTTTCTACATATGTTTCATTTGGAATAGTTTTCAATTCTTAATAAATATTATCCCCAAGTTAAATATACATAAGTAAATGAAAATATATGAAAACTAAGCAAAACTAGGTAATTAAACATAAAAATCAAGAAAAATAAAAAGATATGTGCATTAAATATCCCCACACTTTAGTTTTTTTCAATCACTTTTAACTTAAAACAAAAGAAATTTAAGATAAAATGAATAAATCAATTTAAATAACCAAAATATGCGTCCTCATTTCAATTGCATCATTTATCAAGTAATTAAGAATATTCATATTTGCACTAAATTATGAATCAATTCAGTTTAATTTAATAATATTTCAAATATCAACTTAATTCACATAAATCAACCCAATATATAAAGTAAATAAGACTGAACATTAATCTTTCGCCTTCAATTATTTTAATAACTTGAATTAACATAATCAAATAACACTTATTTTCAATATCACAAGAGAGCATTAAAGGCTTGTTTGAAAAGTTATCTAACCTTTTGATGCGAAAGTAAACACCTTGTCTTATATACTTTGGATTTCATAATTAGGTTACTATTTCAAATGGCTATGAGCTTCACTCTTAACTTCAACCTTTTTACTTAATTTAAATTTAACATGGTAAATTTATTTACACTCACTTTATTTATACATTTTGTTTTGCTATTTTTTTGGTGGGATAATAATAGGCTTGAATATATTAACCTTCTAACTCAAAATGCATCAAAATTATACAATAAGTGTCATTATATAAATAATCCATTTCAAAATCATTGAATGAAACTGAAGTTAAAATGGTTAATAATGTTCACATTTATTTTATTTAACTCATTAAATTATAAAATAATGAAAATTTTAATAAATCATCTTAATTATTATGCTTTCATTGTAAAAATTCTTCAAAATGATGCCTATTAAGCTAATTGCAATGAAATTATTTTACCAAGGTAATAAGTTGTTTATTTTTCTCAATGTAATATCTTTTCAATACTTGAACCAATGAAGGAAAATGTAAATAAAAATGGTGATAAGAAAATTAAAAGGGAAATGAACCTCTTTAAGCCCTGTTCATTGCCTGCAATCTAAGATCAATGTAATCAATTTCTAGATCAATTTATATCTTGCAACCATAAACTAATGATAGACAAATGAAATAAAATAAAAATGAATTAAGAAAGGAAATATAAATAAATCAACAAATACCAAAGTGGCTACTAATAACAAAATAAACTTGAGAACAAAATAATTTGGTTTTTGTTATGGTAGTAGTGTGTACTGTGGATATTAAGTTGGATAAGGATATGGAGGCCTTTTAGTAGTCCTGTTATTGACAAGATAAATATGAAATCATTCCTCTAACTAATTCAAGCATTGGTCATACATATCCAGGCACTTTTCTTTTTTATGAAACGAAGAATAATTGAATTAAGCCTTAAAGGTGTTCCAGATGTACAATTTAAAAGAATATGCTAAATAAGCCAATAGTAACTAGAAAGGATTACAAGTAAGAAATTAAAATACTAGGAAACTAGACATTTTAAAAGGATTTTGATATGCTACATAAGTTAATTAGGGAATTGTTCCTTAGAAAGGCTCTTATCTTGAAAGATTTGATTGTTTCTCTTATCCTAAGTTACTATGACCATTTATCAAGGACCAATTTGTTAGAACATTTGTTGGTTAAGTACCAAACTTTAATGTCGTTCAAGTTGATTAGTTCCTCAGAAATCAAACATTTTCTCATAAGAGCTTTCTAGATTTCAATAGTGAACTTGCAATTGAAGAATAAATGCTTAACATTTTCATCAACCTTTCTACACAGTGAGCATCGATTACTGAAGTTCAAGAATATGGTAAGTTTGTCAATTGTTGGTAGCTTATTCTTCATTCCAAGCCATACAGTGATGGAGGCTTGAGGGATAAGGTAGTTGGACCACACTACTTTGGTCCAAGAGAAAGGAGCCAGATTACTAAAAATTAATTTTTGCTAGATTGGTTGGTAAACTTGCCATCATTTGTGTGCTTCCAGATATATCTATCTTAATTAACAATGATAAAGATATGAGATATATAATCCAAAAAGGATTTGGAAAGTGGTAACTGCTAAAAGATATCCTTGTTTGAGAGAGCTATTGCAATTGATACATTTGGCTGAATAATAATTCTGAGGGGTGTTACTTTATTCACATAAATCATTTGGCCCAAAGATAACCAATTGTCTCACTAAAAGCTGATAGATTCCCTATTTCCCATTAGAGCAATGAAATCAACATTAAATCCATCTGATAAGTGTGAAATGCATCGTGTTTTAGGGTATAGTTTGATATGTGATTATTTGTTTATTCGATTGTTTAGTATGTGTTTTCGATAGAATTGTGATAGTTTGTGAATTATTTGTGTTTAAGTGTTTTTATGGGTTAGCACAAGCATTTGAGCTTAATTATTATGTCTTTGAGGTACCTTGATGTATTTGTTAGTATTCTAGGATCAACAGTGAAGAACGGAGAAGTTTCGGAGAGACTTAGACCGAAACAACGAGCCAGCCAAAATTGTGACAGAAACAAGGGAGACAACTCACGATCGTGGCCAAGTTGCCACGATCATGATAGAATCATAAGACTTGGCCTATGATCATAGCCTAGTAGCCATGATCATGATAGAAAGCTTACAAGTGGCCCACGATTGTGGCTTGTGTCGGATAGATGCGTAAACACATAGAAAAGTCATTTTTTGAGAAATTTGTTGGACCTTTTGACCTTAAAAAAACCCTAGCACTGCCCAGAACACATCAAATATAAAAGGAACAAGATGTTACGGTTAGGAGAGTTAGTACCCACAAAGATGTTAATAAAGACGGCTAATTGAATAGTCCATCAATCGAAGGAGATTATTAAGGATGTGCAAGTATAAGTTGATAATTTTACTTTTCCCACAGGCTTCCATATATTGGATATTAGAGAAGATTTGGAAACTCCTACAATCCTTGGAAGACCATTCCTAGCCATTGCTCACTCAATCATTGATGTTGACGCGGTGGAGGGGGCGGGGACTAACTCTAAGGGTAGGAAAGCAGCAAATAATCTTTAAAGTGTCAAAGAAAGACAACAGTCCTCCTTTACCTCTAACTAATGTCAAGGAACCCAAACCTCGAGGGCAATAGGAAGATATTGTGGATCCTAGGAGTGCCTTCAAAAAGAAGCGATCATGTAAAAGAAGGCGAAAGAAGGAGAGCCACAAGGAAGGTAGAATCAAGGGTATGGTAGCTTATGTGCAAATTGTTAGATTAATGACTACACTGCCATTGCACTATTCATTTAAACCACCATGAGCAAAAGAAAAGCTTCGAGCTACCAGCATTAAAAGAAGCGTTGCTTGGGAGGCAACCTATGGAATTTTAATTTCCTTAAATTGTCTTCAGAAAGTTTGAATTCCATAGTTAGGTTATTTCCTTTTCAAATAGAATCGGAAGGTATAGGACGTCGACGTGAATTCTATGATCGATCAAGTAAGCAAAGAGAGGTAAAAGAGCCACAAGGAGTTAAGAAGGGATTCTAGAAAGTAGACTACGACAGAAAAAGAAGAAAAATTAAAATTGGTGAAAAATTGCAAGCCATGATCGTGGCCTGCGGTTGGGTAAAAATGACAGACACGCTCATTTCACTTAAAATTTTACTATTTTACCATCCAATCACCTATAAATACATTTCTAACTTTACTTTTCACTCACTTTCATTTTCACTTTATCTCTCTAAACTTTATCTTTCTAATCACTCTCACTTCTCTTTACAAAATTTCAAACTTGTAAATTTCTTTTGACTTCCACCGACTCACAAGCCAATATGTCGTGCATCATGGAAACAGTAAAGTGTGATTAATCGGGGGGGGGGGGTGAACACAAGTCTCTAGATGAGGGAAAAGGAACGGAGCTGATGATTACGAAGCACCTTTCCCTATCTTCTCATACGCATTTCCATTCCCTTCGTATTAAACAAATTATGGTTTCAAAATATTTTCACTTTGAAACTTTAATAGATTAGAACTACGAGACAAGTTCGAGAGCTTACTTGAGAAAATTTAATGGGGTCAGTTCATTCAATTTCAATTCCCAGTTTACGAAGAATTGACCTTAGAATTTTTTACTTCTCTTCAATATGAATCCAACACATCTAGGGAATTGTGGTTATAGGCTTGATTATGACACCGTGTATGAAATTTTTGGTTTCCCTAAGTCTTCCGTAATGGATCAGCATGATGATTTCTGTGTTAGTCCCTACTGGACAGAACTAATTGGATTAGAGCGTTTTGATGCTAAGAACGCACACAACAACATTATTAGGAGTCACAAACACTTGTTGATGCACAAATTTATAAGCCAAACCATTTTTAACAAAACAGAAACCAACTAGTGTTTGACGAAGGAACTACTTATGTTGTGGTGCATAGATCATAGTATCCCAATTTGCACAACCACCTATATTTTTAATGTAATTATTATTGCTCGAAAGAAAAGGAGCAATAATTTAGGAATGAGTTACTTGTTTTCAACTATAGCTAATTACTATGGAGTTGATTGCAATGGATTTATAGTCTACTGTCCTGAGTTTATGAACCACGATCATCTATGGCAGGCTAAAATCCTAAAGTCCTACAATATGGAACTTCGAGATATTAGTGTCAAGAAACAATTCAAAGGCAGGATTGGTCAAGCAAGTTCAAGCACCCAATAACAACAAGAAGGGGATTCAACCAGTGAGGAGTTCGAAGAGGAAGAAGATGCATAAAAAACCAGGTTAGAAGAAGGCACTGGACACAATCTTCGCAAACACTAAAGTAATTACAGATACACTTACGGAGAACTCCAAAAGGATGAAGGAGATGGCTCGAACCCAATGACGCTAGAGTCAGACATACTTCGTATTCATCGCTACTTCGAGGCTCAGGGCGTTCAACTACCACCTCCAACCCTATCACCACCTCCATCACCATAAACCTTGTTCTAAACCCTTTCTTTCTTTTTAAATTGAGTCTTTATTTTTATTTTTATGTCTTTATGTGTGTTTTTTATCACCTTCTCACATTGAGGACAATGTGTTGTTTAAGTGTGAGGAGGGTTATGTGTTTATTTAAATGTGAATTTTGCATATTATAGTTGTAAGGTTGCATTATGTGAATCGTGTGAATGTGTCAATGACTTAGATGAATTGAAATTGATTTAATTTTGAATATGGTCTATTAGGTTATATAGAATTATTAACTGGCAGAATTAGTAAACTGAGGTTCTTTGATTAAATATGTAGCTTAATTAGGATTTAGGATTTAGTGAGGCCTTTTAACCTAAGTGGCTTTGCTAGTATTTTTTTATGGAAACGCATAACTAAAGCAACAAGGTAGGAAATAAAATATTTTTTAAAAAATTATTTTTTTAAAAATAAGTAACTATTCCACTCGCTTTCAAGTTATGAATAGAGCTAGTAGCTAGTTGAGAACATGATATAGCTAATTAACTGGATCGAGATGCATCACAAATGTGTGCTTTCACGTAAAAAGGTTAGAATGACGTTCCAACCAAGCAATTTAATAAAAAACATGATTTAGTTGAGTAACCGGATCGACGTTCATTACCAATGTTTACTTCTACATAAAAGACTAAGTCCATGATCATAAAAAGTAAATAAAAATAAAAATGTGTTTTCGAATAAAACCTTCTAAACTTGTAATAGTTTGACTTTTCATGAAAACATACTTAAGATTAGTTACAGAGTTGAACGACCAAAGAATTATTACTGAGTGTGTGCAATTGAGAAGGGTAAACAATTTAACATGTGAGTTTGGATTAATATGTATATTTAGTTCTAAGCCCCAAGACAGATTTTGCATGTTAATGATTTGAAATGACTTGAATGATTGTGTTTTAAATTAAATTTATTTGAAAAAGTTGAAGCCATTGTCTCATTACTGCATTGTGTGCTGTGTGAATTTCTGTGTGTTTTTTGTTTTGTTTGTTTGAGAAGAAGCAAACGTTTAATTGTGAGGATGTTGATAAGTATAAAATGCATCGTATTTTAGGGTATAGTTTGATATGTGTTTATCTGTTTATTCAGTTGTTTAGTATGTGTTTTTGGTAGAATTGTGTTAGCTTGTGAATTATTTATGTTTAATTATTTTTATACGTTTGTATAAGCATTTGAGCTTAATTATTATGTTTTTGAGGTACCTTGATGTGTTTGTTAGTATTTTAGGGTCAACAGCAAAGAACAGAGAAGTTTTAAAAAGACTTAGGCTGAAACAATGGCCTACGACCGTGGCCTATCTGCCACGATCATGATAGAAGTAAAGGAGACAACCCACTATCATGGACAAATCACCACGATTGTGACAAAAGCAAAAGACTTGGCCCATAATCATGGCCTGCCTAACACAATCATAACAAAAAGCTTACAAGTGGCCCATATTCGTGACTTGCATTAGGCAGACATGCAGAAACAGAAAAGTTGAGTTTTGAGAAATTTTTTGGACCTTTCGACCCCAAAAAATGCTAGGACTGCCCAGAACACATCAAGTATGTAGAGAATGAAACAAAAGAGATGAGGAGCATCTTGCACCAACCACCATCATGAAACCTTAGAGACAGTTCATCAAGAGACTAGGAAAGAAATGAAGGAGGAGAGATGTGGAGAAGAAGCCTACATAAATTACTTCCTAGAATAGGAGGTTTCTCGTCATTGCTAACTCCATTATCCATTTGGATCTATTTCAATGCATTTCTATTTTTATCTATGTATAGAACTGGAATAGCTATTGAGATAGGATTTACGAATGTTGAGGATTGTCTAAACTCACCTTCGAGTTATTTTTATCTTTGATTCAATAAATATCTAATTGTTTATGTGAATTGGATTCACTGTGATTGATTTCTGCATTTTCATAAATCTGTAATAGACTGGAGGGTGAGCTGATAAAAAATAATTAAATTAGGCTAATAAGAGTTAGGTAATTCAATAAGAACGAGAAATCAATCAAATTGGTAATAATGTGACGAGAGATCTCATATAGGTTCCAGTAGTCTTGTAGAAAACTTCAGATCTAATTAGCGTTTGGATAAATTGTGAATTGAGATATTGCAATTTTTCATATCTAATTAGGGTTTATAATTTGGGGCTTTTGGTTATAACTTGAGAGAGAATAACCAACCCTAGAATAGTCTAGGACCAATAATTCGACATTTCATAATTAATTAAGTTAGTGCTAAAGATAGGTAAAAACTTCCCCTTTCTCTCAATTACTAGTTCCTTAGGTTGATTCTTGGTGCGTGCATTGCAATTTGCTGATTTGTCAATATTTCGTGATTTATTCTTGAGTTGAATTGGTTGATTAAATTACGTTATTATTTTAGCTTAGTTACAGTTAAATTTCTACAATTTGTTTCGACTTTAGAGTTTAGGATTAGATTAACCCTCCTCGTGGGATTGACATTTGAGATACTACATGAATGACCCATATGCTTGCAAAATATTGAGATTAAAATATTAAAACTATACATATCGAAAAATCGAATCACTATAAGAAGGATAATGTCTTTCATCTAAGACCTACATGCTTATGTTTTTAATGAAATAGGTATGAATCCACTTACACCAGAGTGATTGTTTATCAATTATGAGTCTCCATGGCCTCTTAATGAGTGGGATTGTATTCATGGTTTTAAGGGAGTAAATGTAAATAACTCCTTGCTTAGTAGGGATGTACACTTTACTTCATTTGATATTGGTTCTATTGGATCTCTCAATGCTACCAAACCACAGAAATCTATTAAATAACTTAGCAATAGATTTGATAATGTTGCTTGGAATAACTAGGTAAGTAGCCTAATATGTGCTAATTAAATTCAGAGTAGAGGTAATGAGTTGTGTTCTTCCAATTGTTGAAAGATGTTTAAAGTTTCAAGACAAAATCCTATAATTGATTTTGTCAAAGAGACAAGTGAAATCCCTTGTGCTCACCCTATAAGATAACATTGGAATTCCAAGATACCTCATTGGGAGATCCTGCTAATTGAAACTTGTGATGGTTGAAAGCGCTGAGTACCTATTAGTAGCACTCTTAGAAAGATAAATTCTACTTTTGGAGCAATTCACCTAAAGTCCAAATAATCTATGAAAGATCTTTAAAGCTTTCATTAGATCTAATGTAAAAGTAGCATCTACTCTAAAAAGTAAAATAAGATCATCTATATAAAAAAGAGATTGAGGAGTTTAATTTTCCTACATTTAGAATGATATTTGAATCCTTTTGTCCTTTCCAAAGCCCTTTGTAGTATCTTGTGTAGAACGTCCATGAAAATGCAAAAATATAGGGAGAGATGGGATCTCCTTGTGTAATTCCTTGGTAACTTTTGACGAACTTAGTAGGTTGTCTATTTAAGCAAATGCCATACAAGGGTGTTATTATACATTACTTATTCAAGCGAATGAAAGGAGCTGGGAAATCCACAACATAAAGGATGTTGATTATGAATTCCGAAACAACAATCTCATATGCCTTTCCTAGATCTATTTTGATGCAGTAATTAGGATTACTTCTCTTCTTGGAATAATTTCTAATCAACTATTGGTGATTAAAATAAAAGTAATAACATGAATCAGAGATGGACACTCTATGTAGTCTGTCTTTTATATTAAGTCTTTAAAGAGTTTCTAGCTAAAGGATAAAGGAGGTTTTGAGGAGATGGTAGTAGTTCTATATTAGATTAAACCAACTCATTGTGGGAGTTAAATGGCTAAATAACTTATAAATAGGGATCATTCTTAGGTTTTCTCACAGATGTTGGAATTTAGAAGCCTCTTATACCTTTGGATCAAACATAAGATGGGGAATGATGAAATAACTTTGTTCTTGCAAGACAATTGGAATGAACATAACCCTTTACACTTGATAATTGATCTTACGCATTTAAGGAATAGAATTCCTTTTGATGCTAAAGTTAATTCACTTATATATAATAGAGAATGGCATTCCAACTTTAGATGCTCCTCTTCACTTTCTATTTATTTTCCTTAGCTTAATCAATTGCATAGTGAAGACAAAATCATTTGGTTAGTAATCACAAAAGTGTGTCTTACTAATGACTTTTGCTACAGAATATACAGATCTAACCTAGAGGAGGTTCTGTGGTATGAGATATTATGGAAACAAACCTTAAATCCTCAACATCCTTAATTAGCTAGTTGGTTATCAATTGCATAGTGAAGACAAAATCATTTGGTTAGTAATCACAAAAGTGTGTCTTACTAATGACTTTTGCTACAGAATATACAGATCTAACCTAGAGGAGGTTCTGTGGTATGAGATATTATGGAAACAAACCTTAAATCCTCAACATCCTTAATTAGCTAGTTGGTTATCAAAAATAGGATCAGAACTACGGATAGGTGTGTTAAGTCAAAATGACTTCACATATATGATTTTGATGAAGAACAAATAATTAGCAGAAAAACAGACGGAGAGATCTGAAAAGCAGACGAAGTTAGAAAAGCAGACAGAGAGATCTGAAAAGCAAACGAAGTTAGAAAAGCAGACGGACAAATGAAAAAGCAGACGGACAAATGAAAAAGCAGACGGAGAATAAAAAACAGACGGACAAGAAAAAGCAGACGGACAAATGAAAAAGCAGACGGAGAATAAAAAACAGACAGACGAGAGAAAAGCAGATGGACAAATGAAAAAGCAGACGAAGTTTCAAAAGCAGATGAAGTTTCAAAAGCAGACGGAGATTTCAAAAGCAGACGAAGAATTCAAAAGCAGACGAAGGATTCAAAAGCAGACGA
>JANVCQ010000232.1:28992321-29005270 GCA_025531925.1 Erythroxylum plowmanianum
CAGATAGCCTGCAGAGGCTAAGAGTAAAAGAATATTGAGTGTAGAGACCTGAAGAGGCTCAGAAAGAATACTTGTAAACGTTGAAGAGATAGTGAAATCTTAGAAAGACTTCTAAGGACTGAACGTAGCCCACGGTTTGGGGTGAACCAGTATAAAATCGCTGTGTCGACTTCTCTCTACCCTCATCTCTCTTTAAGTTCAAAGTTTTGTTATTACTTAGATTTCAAACAAATTTTCAAAGTTTTGATTAATTCTGATTTACTGAAAGCTTCTGTGAAAAGAACTTGTTTTTAGCAAAACGTTTTTAAAAGAATTTTCAAAAAGGGGAATACACAATTCAACCCCCCGCCCCCTTCTCGTGCATTCATATATCGTATAATAAGCATTGTAATAACGTGTGATTCACTTCAAGGTGGTTTGGCTCCTTCGATCCTATTTGTGCAATATGCCAAGAAGAAAAGGAAGATAGGAATTAGTTATTTTCTCAATGCATGTTCCTTAAAGTAATTTGGAATAGAAACTTGCTTCTTTTAAAGGAGCAATGTCAAGCATATGAATGGAATAGAGTAATGGTATGGGTTATCAAAAAGACCAAGGAGCTCAAGCAAAATGGTGCCCTACTTAAAATGGTTTTCATCTCAACAAAAAAATGCAATATAGAGAGAAAGAAACAATAGATTATACATAAAGGAATCTACTGAAAAGCACAAGTTTATTGATAACATTCTTAACTGGATCTAAGAGATCCTGATAGCAAAAAGAGCAGAAAGCAATCTTACTCCAAACATAAAGCTCAAATGGAACCTTTAATTTGTAACTTTGCTTATAAGTTATACTAAATTTTACTTTGTAAATGGTCCTACATTATAGTGGTGTAGTAGCTTTTACTAAAGATTAAAAACATTCTTATTTCACTTTTAAAAAATAGAAAATGTCAATAACTCTCAGATTTGGTATGACTATTAGAACAAATTAGAAACACTACACCGATTAATGGGACTTCTAGTCTAAAAGACTTCATTCAAGAGAATGCCAGGATCAAGGAGCAAATAAAAGACAATTAGTGGTGATACAATATTAATGAATTATCAACAATAATGTTCAATGTTTGTAACTATAGCCCAAATGCAAGTGAAGGAGACTCAATAATCTATATGAAACACTCCTCATCGTTGTTCATAAATATGCAAAAACCTCTTCGAGATTCAAGCTCATAGAGTGAGTTGGTTAATTACAATTTTGTTCCAGCAAACTCTCCCTAAAATCTCTTTCATTATATTGCTTGTGGTATGATAAAGACTAATAACTTTGGACATGTTAAGAAGAAATAATAGCTTTCCTCAATGTTGCAATTTATGTAAGCAACAACCCAATTCCTTAAATCATTTTTTCTTTCACTGCACATTCACATACTATACATAACTAAGGTTAGGAGGCTTTATGAACAAGCATAATCTCTTGACATAAGAAAAATCATTTAGAAGCTAAATTTATAACATTTAAAGGGAAACAAATCAGAGAATTTTTCAAGGTAAAGGAAAGCTAAGTCATCAAGTACTTCATAAGATTGTCAATTAGATAAGGGGATAATTAATTACTGATGATATACAACTAATTTGTAGTAAAAATTGTTATCATAATGAATTGTAGACTCATATGAATTAAAAGCTAGCTTGAATTAAATAGTCAAAACTAAGTTCTCCAAGAAGCTATGCTTGTAACAATAGTCAATACTGGAGAACCAAAACTTGAAACTAGAGTTTTTTTAATTGAAGAAGTTGTTTATTTCCATAGTTGATTATTCTTACTTTATAAGCTCATGTCTAATACTTATGGTTGTAAAGAACTAGCTTAGCATACTTAGTCCCGTCATAAAATTTCCATCTTTCAAAAAAGATCTTTTCTATTACTTTCAATTAAGATTCCAAAAAGTTTAAGCTTTTTATGTCTTATATGATCTGAGGGTATCACTAATTTACCATTACACATTTGTTTTCATGAACTTGAACAATAGAAATAAAATCGTGAATTTTATTCTTCCATACTAATTTCAATCTCTATATGTATATGATTGTTTAAATCCATTTAATCAAATGACATTTAAAAATCTGAAATTTTGTTTAGTCAAATCACAAATAAAATTCATATTAAATTACGCGATATGTTAAGAAATAAATGAGGAAGAGGAAAGTTGCAAAATAGACTCTTGGATCCCGAATTTGGAGCAACCTACTTTCACACAATTCACATAATTCAGCAAGTACTCAATATTTTATGATCAAAGGTGTAATACTATTTTTAGTAGTGATCCTTATATATTGTATTAACAATTGAAAGATGATCGAAAGAAAAACTCTCTATTTGACGGAGCTTCTTTCTATACCTAAGAATTCTACCTAAGAATTCTATTGAACCCAAAAATAATACATTAGAAGAATCCTTCGGGTCTTCCAATGTCAACAAGATGATTGTTTTGCTCATGTATCTTCCAAAAGTAAAAAAGATCTCTAAGAGTTGTTTCCTTGATCCAAAAGAGAGTATTTGACTTCTCCTAATAACTAAAAAGTATATCATGTTTGAATCTAACTGGGTTTGGCATTGGTGGAGGAATTAGATCCGAAAAAAGAGAGATTCTAATCGTAAAATATCTAATAAAAATTGAGATGTCATTCAAATAGAAAAATATCAAATATTGGAGTTTCTTTTTTCAGGAGATGAGATCGACGATAGCCAATTTTCTCAACAATTTCATATGCCTTCCGTATGTGTTGGACCTCCTACTACCGTGCTTGTCACCCGACAGCCTTAAGAGATATAGTTAACCAAAGTAAACTAGAATCAACTAGGCTTTTGCGAGGCCGTCATATAAAGCTATGTTAGGAAACAGTCTCTGACTTGGGAAACACAAGCCTGCGTATACCAGGTAACCTTAGGCAGGCAGAAGGTGATGCAAGAAGATCATGCTCCAGCTCCAAGTGGGCCAACGATAACCTGACCTTGCCAAGAAGCCTAGTCTTCCCAGTGGAGATTAATTTCGCGAGGAATCTTTTAATTCTTTCCCTCCAGCGCACACAAAGCTTTTACAAACTAAAGACGAGGAGAAAAAACGAACCAGAAGAAAGGGAGAACTCCATGCCAAGCAATCCATAATTATTCTGATGTCCTTTCTTTACCATTGAAGTTATTCTCTTCCTTTAATTGTTCCAACATAGTGAATGTGGCGGGGTCCTTTCTTCTCTTAAATTCACTCCTCATTGAAAATCCCAATTCACAACTACTACAAATCAACTCTCCCAGCCTCTCTCAGGTAAAGCTAAGAAAAACAACAAATCAAATCAAATGTTTCCTGAAACAAGGCCAACCCACCAATCCGCCTCAGAGTCCGAGGGAGTTGAGTGGCAAAAAGACATCGACCGCGAAATCAAAGACATGGTCAACTCCATCACACAGCATGTTGATGGCATAAACAGGCCTGGTGACTCAGGCAAAAGCCATCACCTCCATGAGATGGGTGAGGATGAAAATGGTATAAGAATTCTGACCCTTGCTGGAACTAACACGGGAGCCACAATGCGCACGGAGCTGGATGAGAAACAAAGCAATCGTAGTGGGATTTCGCTTGATGATTCTGAGCCTGATGCTATGGACACATACGTCAACAGTAACTTTCAGTCCGTGAACAACTCCATAATGCTTCAAAGCACGTACAAGACCAATGATCCTGGTGTTCATTTGGACATCGCTGACACTTTTGAACAGAGGCGAGGACATAAGCAAGTCAGGAAGGCCAAGAAAAAGCTGGACAAAGACATCTTCAAGAGCGATCAACTATCTTCAGACTCCGATTGAGCCAGCCTCCCCCATTTACGTATTTCTTAAACGTCGAAGAATAATTTCCCAAAAATGGAGATGTATTTGCGAGTTTTATCGTTTCCAAAATCATCGGGTTTGCAGACTGCAGTTGTAATAAATTATGTGTGCTGTTTATTATCAAAAGTCTTATTTGTATGTGAAACAATTCTGATAAAGTGGTAAAAATTATTTCTTTTGAAGTTTACTGAATTAAAGATTGTAATTAGATTTTAAAAAATCGCATTTATATATAGATTAAAATTAGAGATAATATGATTTATTTATTTTAATAATGCGTTAAAGGAAATTATAAGTTGAACATTATATGTTTCTAAAATCATATTTATCAAATTAAATTTAAACTTTAAAAATATACGTATCAGTATTTAATAATATTAAAATTGAATTAATCGGAATGTCACGAGTGCCTCTATTAGAAAAATATACAAGAGAGAGAGTGTGTGTTAAAGAAAAAACTTTTTTTTTCCTGATTTTGCTTATGTTATATAAAGCAATAAAAGGTTATAGGGGTGAGCAAAACAGATTTATTATAATTAGACATGTAAGCAAAAAAACTTGTATGATAATGATAGTTAAATTAAATTTTAGTTGAAAATTTAAATTTGTATTGACTCATTTAAATTTAATTCTAACGCATATTTTTTAAAAATTTTGATAGTTATATAAAATATAAATAATTTATCCAACCTTTTTCAGATATAAAATAATATAAAGTTATTTTGAAATAAAAATAATATTTAATATAATATTATATTTAAAATATTAATCATAATATATGATTAATAAATTGAATAAATAGTTCAAGATTTTTATAATTTTGATAAGAAATAATTAATACAACATTATAGGACTATTAGTTAATTTAAAATAGATATTTTGCATAACTATAAATTCAGGAGTGTTGATAATCTACCTCTTTTGTTGGCCAAAACTTTGACTTCCCCTTTTAGTTTATTCCCACCACTAAGCTTCTTCCTTTCAAAATTTTGTTACAATTTCAGGCAACTTCTTAAGTGGGAGAGACCGACTCGGCCTAGGCTTCCGCAGCCTCTTCCACTCATACTTCTTCACCATAACTCTCCCATTCTACCTCGACGACTGCACAGCATTCCTTTCTTGCATATTTCTAGACACCTATTCAAAAACCCTTACCTTTAACTTTAATCCCCAGCCAAGCTCCTCCTTCCAATTCCAGCATGAATTCCATGAAATAGAATCAATTGTAGCTCAAGCTAAGAAGAAAAGTCTATCTACAATCAACAAAAGAAGATGTTGGTCTCAGTTTGTTACTGACCAATTAAAAGCTGAAATATATTACAATGATAGGTCCTTAATTAGAGTCCCATATTGGCATTAGCATGGCTCGAGCTCGGCCTTAAAAATTTATCTTTAGGCCCGAATCTGGTTCTCGTGCTTAGATAACTCAAAAACTTAATCAGGGTTAAATCAGATTAATTTTTTTTCTATTTTTAATTTAAAATTTAAAGACATCGTTACTTTGAGTAAAATGACGTTTAACTAAGCATATTTGAGCTATAAGTCAGATCAAGCTTATTGAGCAAGTTTTACTTATATAAAACCATCAATTTTTTTACAAGTGCACTTATCATAAGTTGAGGTGTCAGTCCCACGAGGACTTAGCTAAATTAATTGAATCCTAACTTTGTATAAGGTTTTAAAAAATGACAAAAATGAAACTAAAACTAAATAGAAAATTAAGCAATTCAATATGAATTTATTGAAATGGAAATTCTGAAATTAACACAAATAGATCAAAATAGAACACAATCATTTAACAATTGAGATATCACAACAAGACAATATTATAAATTATAAAAAGATAGGATTTATCTATCGTCGTTTGCTACCCTAATCAATTTTAATGTAATTAGTATAGATCCTAGATCTCTAAAGGGTTGATTATTCTTTCTCAAAGATTTAATCATTAAATCCTAGTTAATAACCCCTAATTGAATATGAAATTTCGATCTTGCAATTTCTCAATTAACAAAAATAGCTTATATCTCCAATTAGTTCTTAGACAATCTACTAGACAATTGAGTCCTCACACAATATATTTCTTCATATAATTACAATTTCATGTTTTTATTATCTATTAAGTTGTTAATTTTTATTATCCAACCTAATCATGTTATTATCGATTGAATCTCTCGATTTATTACCGAAGTATGCAAAAACCATAAACATCATAACATCCAAACAAAAGGTTTCCGTTCATCTCCACTCTTTATATCTGCCATTGAATGGCCTCACCTCAGCAACTTCTCTATCAAATAGCACAACTAAGCTCTTTTAAATAAATAGACTAGATAACAACCTGTCTCAGAGCAAGATTAAATTCTTCAGATCACATCAAGAAATTTAAGCAACGGTGACAATAGGTTCATGTTTATTCACCCTTTTTATTTGCTCTGACCGATCCTTTCCTGACAAATGGAGACTATAATGGAATAATTTTCGAGGCGCGTACAGTATTGTAAAGCATCAATGCGCGATATCAAGTTAAAGTTTTAAGTCGTACGACGAGTTTTTAATTTGCATTTTGATGTTCATGATACTGACTATTCTATTCTCAGTCCTACCAAATATGTATATTCTCCAGTGGAGCTGAAGGAAAACTTCGATGGTATTCTTCTACCCATCTTTAAGTAGCATTGAATTCTCATTCTTTTGAAACCCGTTACACCTACGGCATAGAAATCAGGAACAATACATCGAATCTTCTCTTGGTGAGCTTAAATAAATAGTCATTGAAATTGCAATATCGAGACTGGAAATGAGGAACAAAACAGAAATAGTAAAGATGTGTTTCAAATTAGAGTATCACACACTTCCAAAAATATGAATATATATATAGAAAAGATTAAATCGAATACAAATTCAAGGCATGCAATAATTTGAAAATATTCTAGAAATCATGAATAAAAATACGAATATCTAACTATGGAAACTAGGTATGTAAAAAAAATCGTTTGACCTCTCTCTAATGTTTGACATCTTGTTCTCGTATTTCTGATTTACTCTGACCTTCTTCTTTTTTTTTGTATGAATGGAAAAAGAAACAACATAGATTACATAACGAGTCGGGGGAAGCAAATCTCCGAAATATCCTCGTCAAGGAG
Organism: Erythroxylum plowmanianum; assembly: GCA_025531925.1. Taxonomy (NCBI): domain Eukaryota; kingdom Viridiplantae; phylum Streptophyta; class Magnoliopsida; order Malpighiales; family Erythroxylaceae; genus Erythroxylum; species Erythroxylum plowmanianum. Next base: position 28,999,338 of record JANVCQ010000232.1, read on the forward strand.
GCGTTGGCACCCAACAGGGGTAGTATCAAAAATGGTGAGACCGATTGTAGTAGAATCTGTGTGAGTAGCAAGCCAGTCAGCGCATCTGTTGCTCTCTCGATAAACGTGCTGATGTGCAACAATCCAATTCCGGGTAAGAAGCTCATGGACTCCCAGGACAATGGGGTTGAGTGCCTGGGAACGACAATCCGCGGAAGAGAGGAGAAGATGCGCCGCGAGAGAATCCAGCTCGAGCTCTACGCGGCGGAAGCCCAGATCCCATGCTAATGTAAGCTCGGTATAAACGCCCCAGAGCTCAGCCGACATCGTATCGCACCAACCGAGGTTCTGGGAGAATCCGCCAAGCCAGTGACCAGCACTATCACGCAAAATGCCACCTGTTGAAGCCAAGTAGCGATTGCAGGCTCCGTCTGTGTTAAATTTGACCCGATTAGGAGGCGGTTTGGACCAACTAATGAGTCGTTGGTGTCGAGGGCGAGGGCCTATAGTTGCCTGGCTGGCCCACTGGGAGACCTGGAGGATCTGACCTGCAAAAGACAAAATGATAAAATTAGGAGACATAGGCCAAGAGAAGTCAGCATCAAAGAGGGACTTATTCCTCCACGACCAAAGGAACTAGCAGGTCGTGCCGAAAAGAGTCGCCCAGTCATGTCCCAAGACACGCCGATGGTGATGGAGGTTCGTGAGGACCCACTGGCTAGTCGACATAGCATAGAAATCAGGAGGAGTGAGGTCCACTGGAAAGGTAGCCCACACCTGGCGAGCTTTTAGGCAATCCCGGACAGGGTGAAAAGGGGATTCTTCCAGGTGACAGTGAGGACAGGTGCTGTCAGTCGTAAGGTGGCGGCAGGCACGATATTGGTTGGTGAGGAGCTGTTCTTGGGCAAGTAACCACAAGAAAGATCGAACTTGTTGAGGAGCTGGCCACTGCTGGAGGAAGGGCGTCATGGCCCATAATCAGGGAATAGGTAGACGTAATGGTGAAGAGCCCAGTGTCAGAAGCCCCCCAAGTCAATTTATCCTGGCCAAGATAAGGCCTAGGAGGAAATGTGCCCGCGATAAGCCGACAAATCGACATGGGGAGGAAAGAGTGGAGAGTGTCCGGGTCCCAATTTCCCATGTCATCCACAAAGTGGTGGGCGCTGAGGTGAAGGAAATGATCTGGAACGGGATGGGTGGCATGGGCTATAGACGGGCCAACACCGATTAGCCAAGGGTCGAACCAAAAACATGTCCGAGTGCTATCGTCGATCCTCCACTTCAGGCCTATGGCCACATTGTGCCAGATAGATTTGATGCTACGCCAAACCATGGAGCCTCCAGTAGTGTCAATGGTGGTGGGTAAGGCGTTGGCGTTGAAGTGATATTTAGCTAAGATGACTTGGACCCATAACGCCTGAAGTTTAGCAATCAACGACCATCCGAGTTTAGTGAGGAAGGTGTCATTTAGCTCACGAATCTTCCGAATGCCTAGTCCCCCCAAATCCTTTGGTTTGCACACGTCATCCCAGCGAACTAAAGGAATCATGTGCTGGCCGCAAGTCGAGCCCCACATAAACTGACGCATCAGTTTCTCTAGCGCGTCACATAGGCTGCGAGGCAATCGGACAATCTGCATGGTGTAGCTCGGGAGAGCTGCTAATACAGAGTGTAGCAAAATGAGCCTGTCAGCGAAAGAAAGCGATCGGCCTATCCAGCCAGACAGGCGCTGCTGGACCCTATCTAGAATGTACTGGTAAGTGCGTTTGTCGACCCGTTGATGCAGAATAGGGACTCTAAGATAACGTTCAAGGTCAGTCCTCACATGGAATCCTAACTCACTGCTCAAAGAGTGATGTGTCAACGAAGAGAAATTCGGGGAAAAGTAGCAGCGCAATTTCGCCAGGTTAATACGCTGTCTAGAAGCCGAACAGAAGTAGTGCAAAGTGTCTCGAATGATGAGGACTTGGTCGGAAGAAGCTTCTGCAAAAAGGATGAGATCATCGGTAAAGAATAAATGAGAGAGGGGCGGGTCAAATCTGCTTAATTTAATAGGCTTCCACCAGCGATGAGCTACCGCCTGAGTAATTGCATGGCCTAGGCGCTCCATGCAAAGGACAAAAAGGGAGGGAGAAAGAGGGTCGCCTTGGCGAATACCTCTAGTTGGAGCAAAGGAGGCACTGAGCTCACCTTTCCAGTTGACTTGGAAGGAGATAGTAGTAACACACTTCATAATGACGATGATCAGCGACTCAGGAAGACCAACATTGATAGGAGTATCGTGAATAAAGTCCCACGACAGCCGATCATATGCTTTTTCCAGATCCACTTTAATAGTCATATGGCCCTTGCGTCCAGTTTTTCTTCTCATTGAGTGGATGACCTCTTGCGTGATGATGATGTTGTCGGTAATAAGACGACCCGAGACAAAACTACATTGGGTGGGAGCAACGAGCTTATCTAGGTGCGGTTTAATCCTGTTCACTATGATCTTAGAGAGAGCTTTGTATAGAATCGAACAGAGAGCTATCGGCCTGAACTGAGAAATAGAAGAGGGAGACGGGATCTTAGGAATAAGAACTAGGATGGTACGGTTGATCTTCGAGTCCCACGCGTTATGCCTAAAGATGCATTGGAAAAAAGTGAACAGAGCGGGTCCGAGAGTGTCCCACTGGGACTAGTAGAAAAGCGCTGTGAAGCTGTCGAAGCCAGGAGCTTTGTTGGGAGACATGGAGAAAAAAGCCATTTTAACTTAATCGGGGCTAAGCAGACGGGTGAAGTCGGTGAGAGCCGGGGACGGGAGTGGAGGGAAGTGGCCATGAAGAGGCCAGGCAGTGTAGGGTTGACCCTCAGAACGATAAAGCTCCTCAAGAAAAGAGCAAGCTAAACGTCTGATAGATGGTTCGTCAAAGACCATGGTGCCAGTGTCGTCCGTAAGAGAAATGATGCTCGTCTGACGACGTCTAGCCCTAGTTAGAGTGTGGTAGTAAGTGGTATTCCTATTGCTCTGGCCAAGTCACTGACTTCTGGAGCGCTGATGCCAGAAAAGTTCTTCCTGATAGAGGACATGTTCTAAATCCTGGCACAGGGTAGCCTCGAGCTCGCGGAGAAAGGGGGAATCAGTGTCCTCCAGAGGTTGTTGAACACCCGCGAGACGAGCCATGAGACGCTTCTTACAATGGAAGATGTTACCAAAGATAGTGCTATTCCAGTTCTGGAGAGTGTCCGACAAGTTGCGGAGCGCTCCACTTAAGTTAGAGTTTTCAGGGGCCCAGTTATCAACGATCACTTGGCCAAAGCGGTCGTGCGTGAGCCAGGCTGACTGGAAGCGGAAGGGCCAGCTAGGCTGACTGGGGCGGTCAGCGGGAGGGAAGGTAATGAGAAGGGGTCGATGGTCCGATTTCAAAAAAGGCAGATGAGAAACCCTGGTGGTGGGAAAGAATGAGAGCTAAGAATTGGAACATAAGGCACAGTCTAATCTAGCTTGAACTAGCCCGCGCCGCCACGTATATCTTGGCCCAGAAAAACCAAAATCATAGAGGCTGCAAAGATGAACACATTCACGGAAGTGCATATTGACGATAGAAGACTGACGTGATCCCCCACGTTTATCGGAAGCTTCCAGTTTGGCATTAAAGTCACCCCCCAACAACCAAGGGGTAGTAGTGTTTCGGGCCAAGTGGGGGAGATAATGCTAAAGGAATTTTTGGAAGGCATAAGTAGGGCTCGTATAGATGGCAGTAAACTCAAACGACAACTGGTCCCACTTAATGCTGATGTGGACGAATTGACGATGAGTTAGCCAAATTCGGACTTGGATCTCCTGATGCCAGAGCAACCAAATTCCCCCTGAGTAGCCTACTGCTTCAACTCGAAAAGAATGAGCAAATCCTAATTTTTGAATGATTTTCAACGCGCGATCACCGCTAATGCGAGGCTCTATCAGAACAACCAAGCGCGGGTGGTGAATACGAAGATAGTTCTTCATGATGGGCGGGAAGGTCCTCCCTCCAGCCCCTTGACAATTCCATATAAAAATAGTCATTAAAACAGATAGAAGACGGGGTCTATGTCTAGGTGGTACATGTGTTGACTACGGCACTAGTCAACTCCGAGCTATGAATTGGGGCCTGAAGCGCACCTAATTCCTCCATGGGGGTGTCAGTTTTGACACAAGGGGCCCCTACAATCCCAGGATCAGTGTCTGGGTCAGGGGGTTGAGGGGGTTTGGGCCTCGAGAGGATCGTGGGGACAAGGATCTAGGTGGGTCCCGAGACTCTGTGGAATCCTCTTCCATGGTTTCGCAACCCAAATCTGTTGAGGTGGGCTTCGGGAAGGATGGGTTGTGGATGATAAGGTCGGTATGGGAGGGAATGGTGAGAGCAACGTGGGTTGGGCCATGGGAGGGGTTGGTTTGGGAAGGAGTCGTGGCCTGCATGGGAGTGTGGGTGGGCTGGGGCAGGGTTGTGGGCTCGGATGCAGAGACTTGGCCCACGATCTGGGAAGGTTTAATGGGAAACGGTGTCGCAGACGGGGAAGGGGCATGGGTCTTCTGGAGTTGCTGACGTGGCCCTCGTGGTTGTCTCATGTTGCGTCTGGATGAAGGAGTAAGGGAGATCCCCTTTCGGTGGTTCAAATCAGACTAGTATGGGGAGACGTGGGGATGGTGATCATCGACTATTGGGGAAGGAGCTGAGGTGGAAGCACGCTGATCGGTGACATAAAGAGCCGAGAAGCGCGAACCTCGTGGGACGACCAGGTGTGCCTGGGTGGATTGGGGGTTGCGATGGCTCAAGAAGGGATTGGGAGATCGACGAGCTTTCCTATGCACCTGCATCCAAGGGCCAAAAGCGGCACGTTGTGTAACACTCCACTCTCATATGACCCTAACCCGATATCGATGGTGATATCCAAGTCCGTGCCTCGCAAGGATGGCGTGCTACATCACTTAGTCAAAAACTTAGTATAAATTTTTTTTCCTTTCAAGCGTACGCGCAAATCAAATTCGCACATTTGGGCCCACTTTTCTTTAGAAACATTTTCATTTATGGTAGTTGCCAAATTGTTGTTTGCAAAAACCAGAATTTCGATTTGCACGTTCTAAAACAAAACACATTAAAACTTTGATCGATATCTTTTACAAAACCTTTTTCCAATCGGAAAGTATACATAACAAACATATTCAAATACACAAAATACAATGTTTTGCGGAAATACAATTTAATGCAAAAAGACAGAGACACAACGCAGACGCGAACTGATCCCGACTTCTAACTTTTCCTTGCATGCAGTAATCATACTCCCGTTTTCCTAACGGGGTATTCTTCAAATCCTAAAAAATAATTGCAAATTTTGGGTGAGTTTTGCGAACTCAATGAGTAACCATCATCGACGGCTCACCTTGTCACATACAGCCATTATATTTCATACACTTATGCAATGAAATGCATCAATCCCATACACTCACTTTCACATGTCATCGAACCGTAGTCTGACACTCGACAGTAGAATTGAGAAACATAACTCATACGTATGCAATTGTACAATCAAAACCTATTTGTCATCGGACCGTAATCCGGGACTTATCACTCATATAATGCGCATTCAAAACACAGTTATCAATCACATTAAATTCACATAGTTCATCCAATTCACATTCAAGTAGCACTTCAATATCCAATCAGTAACACAATCATCAGACCTCCTGTCCGGAACCCAATACAATCAATCACATTCAGCAAGCAATTTATTTAAAATGAAACAGAGCAAGACAAATAATGAAATGAGACCATCTCAGTCTACTCACAGTACGCTCCAGATTAGCATTTGCTCCCAAATTCTGGAAACGCCTGACTGCGGACTTTCAGCCTGCACAATCCATTTATGCAATACGTTGCACACACATTAATAATTTTGCACAATTATAATCATTCATTTATGCACATATATGCACG
>JANVCQ010000232.1:29035107-29051069 GCA_025531925.1 Erythroxylum plowmanianum
GATCCAACATTTGTGGTATCAAAGCAAGCTCAAGTTTTATGGTTTCAAGGCAAGAGTTGGAGTTCAGAAACGGGTTCCAACATTTATGGCATCAGAGCAAGAGTGAAAGTGTTAAGTTTAAGCGGTTGGGTTTCGGTCTCAACACCCATGATGTTTGATGACATAGGTATACCTATATTTCTATACTTTGTTGTCATTGGTTGGGAAATTTTTTTAAAATTAGATGAGACTATATGTGATGAGTTAGTCAAGACATTCTACACACATATGAGAAAAGAAGAAATTGATGGAAGGCTAGCCATTGTCTCATGGGTGTATGAATGTGAAATTTTAATTTCTGAAGATATTTTAGGAGATATATTGAGCATAACTCCTATAGGGAGAACTGATTTTCCCTGTCATAAATGGTATGTCGATGATCTGGATTTGGTATAAGTTGTTAACTTCATATACCTTCATCCAAAAACACCCAAGATGGGAGACCCTAGAGCAGGTAATTAGATTTACTACCTCAACGCTTCGCATCGTTATCAATTACCTCAATCTTTCCAAGGAGTAGCTCTGTTGAAAGGTGCAGTTTGTTGGACACTTATGTAGTGTACAATTTGCTAAAAGAGAACATAATGAATCTTCCAGCAAGGATCTTGAGATTTATGGTGGATAAGGGGAATCACAAGAATACCACTAGTTGTTTGCCTTAAAGAAGTTGCTCACCAAGATTTGCACCCATTATAGAGTACCATTTCATAATCTAAATTGGTACGTACTAGCTAAGTTTCATCCTTTCATTCCTTATCAATTTGGATACAAATTACAAAACAATGTCTGGGTAGAAAAAAGATCTGAAAGAATAGTATAAAACTTAGATCCTACTCTAGACGAACAAACTCCTACCTCTCCACAGGATGAAAATAGTGCAAAGCTCTAACAATAGCTGAAGGACATTTAAGCCAATCAAGAACAAATGGGAGAGCAAATAGATAGCATGCAAAATTAGCTTCTTGACATGTAGATTTTGCTCTGAAAATTTTTTGAATCTCTTCAATAACTATGTTGTTATTCTTGCCTGGGCTATTTTTACATCCTTATGATCTTGTTTGTTGTCTTAGTCACACTTTCTCTCTATTTTTTGGATAATGACAAAGGGGGAGAGATATTAATGATATAATTGCCTTAATGATATTTTTCAATATTGCTTTGATGATATATTTGCTATTGATGATATATTCTGCTGAAATATTGTTAAACTTGTGGAGTTTAAATCTGTGATAAACAAATGATTGGCTCCTTCTAATTATAACTACAAGTAAACTTTATAGGTACCTTTTGAAACTCTTTATTCCTTTTTTAATTTTGAAAATATATATACTATTGTTTGTCATCATAAAAAAGGGGGAGATTATTAGCTCAAGGTTTATGATTAACGGTTTTGATGATAACTGTATAATATTTCAAAATTCAAATTGGATTTATTTCCTTATATAGGCAATGATATAATTCTTAAAAGGAAATAAAATCATGGAATAATTACTTTCTTTCTTGTAGGAACCTTATTTATAAACTTAACTTTTTAGAAATAGCTCTACGACATCTGGAAGGATCTTACTAATTCAGCCTAGACAGAAAATTCTTCTTAACATCTAAATATCAAAGATTTCAGTGGAGAAAATATCGAAGATTAATCAACAACTAGTCGAAGAAAATTGTCTACTTAAGGAAGAACCACTGCAGTCACAAGACAACACAGACATACAGAAAAATCAAGGAAGCCAAAATTTTGGTATACATTCACAGTAATAGCACTTTTGAAAGTCATATCAATATCAAATCTCTTATGTTTTAGAAAGTAAAAATTCTTTTGAGAGTGTGATCATTAAAGCTCATATTGAGCAAATTACTTTGTCATTCGTTAAAAGCTTGTAGAGGCTAGCAAAATACTACTACTGTGGAAAGTTGAAGAGCCTTGCAAAAAAAACTTGTAAGCTTGAACAGGCTCGTCAAATTACTACTTAGTTTTTATAGTGAAATACTCAAGTTGGATACTTGGGGATTAGACATAGACTTCATTATAAGCTGAAATAGTATAAATCTACTATTTCATTTTCTCTCTCTTCCTTACTTTTAAATTTTTGCATTATTAGTTTTTAAGAGGCTCCTTTAGTTTTTCAATAGGCTCATTTTGTTTTTATATTGCAAGAGGTTTCTTTTAAACGTTCGCAAGCTCCTATCGATTAAATAGGCTCCTTTCTTTTTGAGCGCTAACAAGCTCTTATCAATTTAAAAACGGATCCTATCATTTTGAGCATTAGCAGGATCCTTTCAATTAATTCCTTTCTATTTGAGCGTTAATAGGATCCTTTCGAAATTTTATAGGACCTTCTATTTATAAATTTATTTTGTTTAAGCAAGATTTTATCGATTTGAAAGTAATTTAAAATTTTTATTACACACAATTTACCCCTCTTGTGTGTATTTGATTTATCATAAACAAATCTTGAAAAAGGAGATGAACATCCTGAATATGTATATTGCAACATCCCACTACCATAAGGTAAATACCTGAATACCCGAAGGACATTCAAGTATATACCCTATGAAAATGGTATGTTGGAGCACTAACAAATCCAACTTACACATGGCATCATCTAAGATACTCGAAAGTCACTAAATTTTTAATCCATTCACTTCATTCATTCATAAAGTTTACACTATTTCCATCAAAAAAATATTTACAAAACCTTATATAGGTTCTAGCAAAACTATAAAAATAACAAAAACTATATCACTTCTAGTGTCAGTTGACAGACCTCTGAGTCATTTCTCTATCCAAAAGATTCCTTAAGTCCTGACTAAGGAACTAGGTCTCCTGTCTTGTACTTAAAAAGTCACATTGCAATTTTTGATGAGTTTTGCAAACTCAATGAGTGAACCATCATTGATGAAATCACCGGATTACATATACAGATCACATATATCATAGATATTCATTCAGAACATATAATTATTTTTTAGATACTCACACATCATGGCATAACATATGGTCACTCATTACAGCTTTGCAAATCATTCATGAATTTCAATCTTCTATGAAGGCTATATGCTTAAGACTTACATTCGTTCTTATTGTTGTGACTGAGTATCTATCACATACTTATACAAATATTGGCCCATAAGGCCCACTCAGAATAGAATCATGGAGCATAGATCTACGTGTAGAACATATATCACGGAGAAAAGCTCTATGTGGAAACGCTTCAAACTGGCTACTCAAGTCACAATGCCTTTATTTGAGCATGCATTTTATGAAATGCATCAAATACTGAATATGTGATATATCACAATCTTATACAAATGCTCAGACAAAGTCTTTCACAATCATCGGACCTAATTCCGGCATTCAAATTTTGTTGAGGATAAAATGTCAAATTCATATCAAATCAAAACACTCCCAATATATGTGCAACTATTAAACTCGTCTAACCTCAGGTCCGAAATCCAGAAATAACTCACAAATAGTTAAATAATATTGGAAGCTTAACAAATGAAATTAAATTCAAATCAAATCAATCCTAGAAAATCATCTAGGTTGACTCACTGTACGCTCCAATAAGCTATTACCTGGATGGTCTGGCAATGTTTGAATAGTGTCCGATATGCTCCTCTAAAATGTACACAACACATTTACAATATATTACATTTTTGCACTAATGTAAGTATTCCTTTATGCACATGTACTTATATATAAAATGTGCACAATGCATGTTCACTGACAATTCCAGGGTACTTTATTGTGATCCTTATCAACAATTCATTCAGATATCAAAGCCCTCATTAATACCATGTATATTTATAATTGGACTAAAACAAAACAATTTCATAAGTTCATTGACCACTTCAGGTTTTTCTTTTAATACACATACGGGTCAATTTTACATACTAAATCTGATAAAGTAAATGGCAAAATTAGGCAACCCTTTCTTCTGAAAAATTGTTCAACCATGTCTTAAGTTTCTAATGACTCTAAGATGATCCAATTGGATTCAGTATTCTATGAGTTATGCCCAAAATACTACAGACTGTTCACATTTGAACTTTTGGCTAGTACATGATCATACCCTCTAATTGTACAACTCATATTTTTCAGCTCAGATATCCAAAAATTACAAACTTTATACCAATTTAAAGCTAAGAGAATAAGCTACAAATTAGGTGAAGATATCTCAGTCTAATTCAGCCTACATCAATACAGTTTATTCAATAATCACAAGATATGATTTCTGTCCCTGGTAGTGCTACAGCCTCAGTCAAGACTCAATTTCAAGCCATATTTTGAAATGCTTAGAAACAGAATTTAAAGTTGACTTGTTCAAGAAAGTTGTAGCCATATGTCTCTAATTTAATATGAATAAAGAATAACCTCATTTGAAAATATACAAACCAAGATCCATCAAAATACTGAAGCATGTTTCAATTTATTAAACCTCTTCAACTTCATAATATCATTCATGAAACCTGCCAAATTTCCATATTTTTATCTTAAGTAGATTTCGGGTCAGATTTATATGACCATTTTGACCTAGACAATGAGATATTTAGGCAATACCTTCTACTAAATAAATGTTACACAATGTATTAAGTGTTCAATGACATCAATTTCATGCATTTTGGTTCAGTATCATTCAAGCTATAATCAAAAATATGCAGACTATTTTCATACCTCATCAGAACACCAATCTCAACTTCAAGCCAAATTTCTAGACTCTTAAGGACTTATTTTGAATTATATTATTTCATAAAAAATGTATTTCTATGTCTCTAGTTTACTCTAAATCAAACTCCATCTAATTTGGATATTCACAGATCAAGTTATGCCCTAAATACAGATGTATGTTCAGTAAAATACTGCATATATCATATTCCAATGACTATAATCCTTCATCTTGTTAATCATATCACCAAATTTACTTCTTCTTTCACCACCCACACATGCATCAAAACCATTTATGTATGCAGCAATCCACAAGCATGAAAATATACACCATTCATGCTTGCATTCAGTTACAAACATTAAGACCTCAACGGAAATCATTTACACCATCATAAAACTTAAAGTATTACTTACTTGGTTTATACTTCAGCAAAATTCCAGAATTTATCAAATTTTTGGTGGAGAGAGTCTAGGATAGAGAGAGAGACAACTAAAACCCCAAATGAGTTGGAGTGATTCAGCTCTTGTTTTATAAGGTGAAAAGTTGGTAATTTAACCAAAAGCCAAAATACATAAATGAGGAAGAAGAGAGGTTTGATAGTGGAGAGTTTGGGTGAAGCAAACAAGCAAGAAGGGAGGTCTCTAAGTTTTCGGTGGAACCAAGGAAGACTTGTAGAAATCTTCTTTTCCTAATGACTAAGTGTCTCTCTTAAGGCTTGACACATGTCTCCAATGCATGTGTTACAAGTGTCCTCCAAGGAAGGCTACCAATTGTCACTAAACTCTTTGTCCACATGTCCCACATTAATAGATCCATTTGTCACTCCATAATTTATCCATTTGTCAATTAATTTCTAATACAATTGTCACACTTCTATTTATCCCTTATTTTAATATTTTTTCTAGTTTAAAATACCTCAATTTTTTTGATAAATTTCCAAAATAACCGAAATGTTTCCAAAAATGCAAAATAAATTCTAATACACACCAAATTTAATTTTCAAGATAATTAATCCATAATTCACCAAAAATTCTGAAATAATAACTATTATCACCAAATAAATTTTCAGTTTAAATAATTCACCAAAAATTTCAAAATATCCAAAATTGCCAAATCACAATTAATACACTCCAATTTAATCCACAATTTTCACTTATAAATCAAATTTACCTGAAAATGCCGATGAATGCATGTACAATTCTATGAATGTGTAAAATAAATGTGTATGTCATAATTAACTTATGCATGATGTGCATTTTCCTAATTTCACAATACTTTCTCATAAATTACCATTCTAGCCTTAACATGGGTATCGGGATATTACATATATAAAGTTTGGATCAGGTTGATAAGAATATCAAAAGGTGTAATGGGAGGATATTATGACATCCCAAGTAAGGATGAGTGCCAAATCTCATATTTGAGAGAAAAGAAGAGTAAATGAATGTGTAAATTTATTAGAAATTACTACAAATCAACTCTACCTAATAATTTTCAAATTTGTAGTTTTCTCAAACCTAAAATGAAGACATAGGTTTTTACAAGTGATATCAAAACAAATATCTACTAGTACGATGTTGGGTTGAGGATGAACCAAGTAAAAGTTGATGAGCTAATAACAATTATAGATAACGAGAATAAGGAGAGATGCTGGCAACAAAGATAAGAGTGATGAGTGGATCTTGACATGTTTCTAGTAAAGGAATACAAGAATGAACAAATTCTACATTAGAAAAAGAAGGAATATTCTAAATTTAGATATTGAACCTTAAGTAGGATCTAAACACTTAAGAAGAGAAGATTATATTATCTCACAAAAAGGTAAATATCAAATCACATATTTGAAAAGAAAATATAAAATAATATGATGTATAAACTTATAAATCATGCCCATTAATCAACATTTAATTAGATATTTTTAGGTTTATAATTATTTTAAGTAAAAAAAGTTGTTATTGAGTTAATTTAAAATTGAGTTATTATACATGATTTTTAAGTGAATTTTTACTAGTATGATATTGGATCAAGAATAAATTAAAAGAAAGTTGATAGGGTTATAATACCTAAAAACCAAAAAAAATAGAAAGTGACTTTAATGATAGAATAATAAAAAAAATGAGCAATTCATGATATGTATTATTAATTTTTAATTTATTAGCTAATATATTGCAAGTTCTAATTGTTATTGCTTTAAGAAATTTAGTATGAAGTACTATAAAATGTATATTTCATTCCTCCAAAACTTCTTAATTATTTTATGATCACTGTTAAAATTAATCAAAATTAAGCTTTTAGTATCTACCTGGGTCGGGCACTTACGGAGTTTATAACTCTTTCTATTTTTTGATAGAAATAGTAAAGCTCCACCCAATAATGTGAACACAAAAAGGAGTATATTAAATTGCCATGTTAAAATTGTATAAAATTTAGGAACTCAAAATATCATAAAAAGTAATGAAGTAATTCTTATAAAGCCTATCGTTCATACATAAGCATCATGACATCAATAGACATAAGAATCAAATTGCAGTGCATATAAATATTATAACATAATAAAAATAAAAGTTTTATGTCTACTTTGCCTCTTTTATTTTGCACATTTATGATGACAATGTTTATAGAAAAAAGTGTAATAGAAATGAGGACACTGTGTAGTTTCTAAATATAGCCCAAGTCAACCTAAAGTTAACAACATGAGTTGATCAAGTTACAAATTGAGTTAGATTTTTTATTGAAAAAATTTGGATTTTGAGTTGACTTTAAATTTGAGCTTCAAGGTTCAAATTTTTCCAAAATCTAAATATTTCATATATTACAAAATAAGATCATTTTGTTAATGTAACAAAACAATATTGCTTTGTGTATTGATGAATAAAAACCTAACCTAATCCTATTAGTTGCTTTCTCTCATCTCTTGTCATCTTTGTGATCACTCTCAATCTTTGTCTTTCTAGATGTTCATGCATAATTCTAGTTAGATCTTGATGTAATTATATTTTGGATCATGCTTTCTAAATCTTTCTATACATATATAACTCCCTTCATTGTTTATTTTCATAGATTGTAGATCTAGAGTTCTACAATAATACAATACTTTATCTTAAATTTCAGTGCTAAAGATGATGGTGCCTTATTGCCATTGTAGCTCCTATTAATGGTGTTGCCCTCATCGTTGGTGCTCTAGCTATTGAAGACAAGAACGTGATTTTACTCTCAATTACATTAATTAGACATAGAAGGTGAAAATATTTTATTGCAAGTTGAATCCTTTCATTAACCATATGGGCAAATATATATATAATGAAATATATAGTAATTACAATTAATTCTTTACGTAAAAGACATGATATCTTTTATCTTTTGTCTACATAATATGTTTTATCTCTTTTTATTTATAAATATGCACTATCTTTTTAATCTAATAATAACATTACAAATTGTGGATAACAATCAAATTAAGAATTGTCATTTTGAGTGCTATCTAGGATGTTTCCATCTCACCCTCTCAAGTTTGGTGTGTGTAAATTCACAACACCTACCTTTCTCATAAGTATTTGAAATATTGTTCTCTAAGTGCTTTTGTATAAATATATGCTAGCTAATCTTTTATCCATATTTTCTTTAGCACAATTTCTTTTATTGTACTCTCTCTCTCTTATAAAATAATAATCCATTTCTATATGCTTTGTTCTTTCATGAAACACTAGGTTTGGTACAACGTGAAATGTTGTCTGATTATTGAAAAAAGAGTTATGTTAGTCCTTCTTAAGATGCTTGTAAATTTTTTACTATCTATTTTAGCTAAATTATTTCACTAATTGTTGTTTCCATTGCTCTATATTTGACTTCAGTCCATGATTGTACTACCCCAGATTGCTTCTTTGTTCTTTATGAAATCGATAATATGCCTATTGTTATAAAATAACATGTAGTAGATCGATGAGACATAGAACAACCACCATAATATGCATAATAGTAAGCTGTGAGTTTTAACGTATTGGATGTTAATAAAAAGATTCCTTATTTAAGTATTGATTTTTAAATAACAAAGTATATGGATAGCTCCATTTAAATGTTACTGCTTTTGTGAATTAACAAATTGACTCATTATGTTTAAAACATATAAAATATTTGACCTAGTAATGGTCAAATATAATAATTTTCCTACTAGCCTTCTATATTGACCTACATCTATCTTGCATCCACCATCATTAGGCTTTAATTTATGATCATGCTCTATTGGAAATTCACCAGGCCAATAATCCTTTCATAATTGTTCCCTTTCAAAATATCCAATGTGAACTTCATTTGATTAAGTATTATTCCTTACAATGATCTTGCTACTTTAATTTCAAGAAGTATTTTAAGGACCCAAATCTTTGATATTGAATTTGCTATTAAGATGCTCCTTCATTTTGTGAATCAGGCCTTTATCATTTTCTGATTAACGTTGCAACGAATTGCTTCCCAAAATTGTATATAAATAAACATTGGCTTGCCTTTGGTTGTCTAAATCTTATACTGAGCAATGAGTTGATAATTTTTGTAACCAATTTTGAGAAGCTTGGCACAAGCCATATAGTGATTTATGTAATCTACATACTCTTATATCCCTCTTTCTTGCAAATCCTTGAGGTATCTTCATATACCTCTTTTTCTAGGTCATCATAAAGGAATGTGTTATTCACATCCAATTGGTGAATTTTCCATCTCTTAATAGCTGCTATTGCCAAAAGACTTCTTAAAGTGACAAGTTTTGCTATTGGAGAAAAAGTCTCATGAAAATCAAGTCCTTCCACTTATGTGAATCTCATTGCGATGAGGAGTGTTTTGTATCTTTCAATCTCTCTATTTGACTTGAACCTAATCTTATATACCCACTTTGAATTAATAGCTTTCCTTCTGGTGATAACATTTTAAAACTCTTAAGTCCCATTTTCTTCTAGAGCTTGTATTTTTTTTCCAATGCTTATGCTTTATAGCCTAAAAGGAATATTTTGGCTCGTCATATGATGTGATGGCCACTAAATAAGCCTTATATTAGTTTAAGAGCTTATCTTAAGAAAAAAAAAATGATATAGGATACATTATCGAGTTTCCTAAAGGAGGAGTATATTACAATTGCATAATGGAGTGTGGCACGTCAATCTCAAAATCATTAAGGTGTTTGGGTCTCTTACTAATCATTTTTCTTTGTTATAGTTCTCCTTAACTATGAGATGTGTTCATAGTGAACAATAAACCAAGTTCTGTTGGCTCTCACATTGATCTTGTTTTCGCAAATTTTTTACTTTTATACTATTTATGTTCAAGCTCATATATTTCTTTTTTGTTTTCTTCTACCAACACAAGTCCATTATTTATGTCATTTCCATATGTTTTTGCACCTGATAACAAATTTTTTTACTTAATTTTCAGTTTGATTATGTGTTTTCTCTATACTAATCAGTTCTTTATCAAATCTTGTATTTAATTTTGGATCCCTCTTCTCTAAATTTTTATGGTCCTTGAAAACTATAGACAATCTCAAAGAAACTAACATCTACGGATATATAAATCCTTTATTTTTCATGGTCATAAAATTGTTGCCTTTTTTGTCCATTTGGACATCCAACAAATACATATGGTCTTTCTCTTTATTTAAATTTTTCTCTTTGTTTACAATCATCGTAAGCATAAATAAGAAATCTAAAAACTCTTAAATTATTATAAATTCGTTTCCATCCCATTAGTATTTAATATGGTGTCTTATTCTTTATAGTCTTTAAGGGTAACCTATTAATTAAATTGATGGTTGTAAAGGCACACTCTCCCCAAAATCTCACTAGCATTACTACTTAAAATCTTAAGGCTCTTTTTATTTCCAATCTATGTTTATGTTTTCTTTCAACCACTTCATTTTACTGGGTGTATAAGCATAAGAAGTTTGTAAAATAATTTCCTATTTATTATAACGGGCATATTGCTTGACTAAAATTCCACCCTATTATCTAGTCTTATTTGTCTTACCTTTCTCATGAATTATTATCACTTAAGAAATAATTCAATTTAGATTTATTGTAATATCCTAGTTCAATTATTGTACTGTGTAATCTGCTGCAAATGCATTTAATGGAGTATGCTCTATTTATGTTGTATTAGAGTAATTTAAGCGTTTAAATGTATTATTGAGGTTATAACAAAGACAAGGATAGACCAGAGATGGTTTTGGACTCAATAAAAAATTTCTCAAAAATTTCTGAAAACTCTAAAAAGCTACGGAATGAGTTCGAACAAGTTGTAAAAGCCATGAAATGTGCTTTGGAGATTTTGGTAACACTTTTCAATGAAATCTGGATGATTTTGGTGACATTCAGTGATTTCCGGATTCAATCCAAAAATTCTTCAGGGCAACCGAAAAGTTACTGAATAATTTCAAAATATGATGAAAAATTCTGAAATTAGGATTGGAGTCTATAAGAACTAAAATGGGTCAAAACGGAGGTTGCTTGAATAGAATTTGGGTAATATAAAATTATTGGACTAAAATGCCCTTTTTGGAAAATAATGAGTATTGATGATTTTAAACCCATTCAAAATTTTTAAAAGCATCCAATCATTAAGAATTGACCCTAATTAGAGTATTTCATGATCAATTTGAAAACAAGACGATTATGGAATGTTTTAGGGATTTAATTCGGTTAGTTGGTCAATTAAATGCATTAAAGGACAATTAGGTATTTTTACATGATATTAGTGGATCGATGAGTCATTAGAGATGACCAATGAGATAATGACATGTGTTTGATGAGTCATTAGTGATGACAAATAAGAAGGTGACATGTGTAATCCATTAAATGAGTGTAAAAGTAACATTTCGCTTCATTCTTTTAACATAGCCGTGAGTGTGACATTAAAGAGACCAAAAACTAAAAGAAAATAAGAGAGAAGTAAGGTGGTTCAACCACTGTTGGAGAAAGTAGGGAAGAGAGAGAAAAAAGAAAAGAAAAGAGAAAGGAGAAGAGAGAGTTATGACTAAGCCAAGGTGAAGTGATCGAAACTATTTTTCATGCTCTTCTACCTCCAATCAAGCATCCAATAAAGTTCCATGGTCATTCAAGTGAAGAAGAAGAAGAATAAAATGGGTTAGTAAGCTTACTAATCTTCTTGAAAATTTTGATTTGTAAGGTTATAGGTTAGATTTGGTTTTGATGGTGTAAATTGCAACCTTTTGATGTAATATCAAGGTTTTATTATAATGGAAGCAATTAGGAGAAGAAAATCAAGAAAACCTAAAGTGTGGAACATTGTTCAAAGGGGATATCTATTGCATAAAGTGGATTATGTTGTTATTTGATGATTTAAGATTAATGAATGACATTAGGAAGTTAGTTTAATGATGAAAGAATGAAAGAAAAATCATGGAAATGATTGGATGAGTTTTCGACCATGGTTAGGGTTTTTAATGTATTATGATCCAAAATTCTATTATGATGTTTATAGCATGATTTTGATGCTAATGAAGTAAACAAATGAAAAAGAATTGGTTTGGAATTGGTTTTGATTGAAATTTGGATTAAGGAGCATAATTTTGGGAAAATTTTGTTAATGAAATTTTATGACTTAAATGGGTATAAAAATGTCATGAAAGTGAATTTAGATTGGTTTATAAATGTAGAAATAAAATGGAATCAAATTGGAAGAGTTTTAATGTATAATATGTTAATTTAAGCTTTAAGGGCATTTTTAGTATAAAAGTATAATTATGATGTAATGTGTTGGCCCCGGATGGTTTTTTTTTAGTTAAGCATGATTTAGATAAATATGAGGTTTGGATAAGTGAATTTTAAGGAGTAAAATTTTTTTATTTATGTATGTCTATGTTAGTAGAATTTATTTCATGGGTTAGTTGAAGTAAAGGTGGTAAATAAATGTATAAAGGGGTATTTTGGGTAGTTTACCTAAGGTTTAAAACACTAAGGCATTAAAGGAAGGGCAAGGTGAACTTTTTTCATTCATTAAGGGTTAATTGGGAAAGGAAAGGTATAGTTTTGGGCTAGAGAAGAAGAAAAACGTGGATAGGTGAAAGAAGAAGTATTATATGAAATTGAAAAAGTGAGAAAGAGAGGTTTCAGTGAAGTTGAGAAAACAATAGAGTTTTGGGCTAGGTTTCATCTTTTCTTAGTCTTAAAGAGAGAGTATAAGGTTACTCAAGAAGGGAAAAAGAAAGAGGAAGGGAAGAGCTTTCTTTAGAGCCAATAATCTCATATATTGCTGAAGATTCAAGGTAAGTTCGATTTTTATACTTGGGTATATGGAAAGGGTTTTGGTTCATGAAGTTTAGGAAATGCATGGGCTTTAGTAATCTAGAGTCAATTTCAGTGAATGTGCTTTTTGGGTTCTTAATTTTCAATTTCTATTGAATGGTAATTTTATCATTTATGAAGGAAATCAAAGAGAGGATCAAGAGAGGCAAGAGGACCAAGAGAAAAGACATCCTTAAGCAAATTTCATAAACAAGGAAATTAAGGTGGGTTTCATTTTTATAGTTGAATTAATGAGCCATAAATGTCCTTCAAATAAATGTAATTTAATGATTTTTCAACTACCTTATAAATGTGCATTTATTGTCCTTTAAATGATTGAGAATGTGCCACATGTTGTTGTGTGTGAATTTTGGGAATGAATTCTAATTGCTTCGTAATTGTTGTATTTGTTGCTTTTGAATGAGTTGAGAAATGGCTTTGATGCTTAGTATAAGAAAGTGGTGGTTGAATTGTGAAATGATGATGGGAATGCATATGAAATATGTCATGTTCATGAAAAGCAAGTTTTTTTAAAATGTGCCAATTGAGCAAATTATTTTCAGTTCATGAATTACATGTTATGTGGGTTTGGTGTAATCCACTCAAGAATGTCAAGTGTACGTTGACCAAGATAAAGGCTTCTTCCGCTTGCCCGCTAGTGGCACGGAGCTCCTCTACGAACTCCCTCAAGTTTACGACTATACAGGATCATTATGTGGAATTGTGTAGCTCATCATATTCATTGACTTACCCAAACCATTATGAAGTGCTTATGTGTTTACATATGTTAGCAAGCTTGATGAATGTATGATTTATGTGAGTTGTAAATTGGTTTGACAAGTTGTGAATTTGAGAAATATATGTTTTATGGATTTGCATCAGAATTTGTTTTGATTTTGAAGGGTTTAAATTGTTTTGCTTATTACCGATTATAAAACTGTTACCTACAAGCTTTAAGCTCACCCCCATTCTTTCCCCTCTCCAGGTGACAAGCTAGAGATCGAGTGAAAGAAAATCAAGGCATCACTCCAAAATTTGCATCTTCTCGTGTTTTAAGCTAGATTTGCAACTACAAGACTTTAGTTGCATTTTGAGCAAATTACTATTCATGTATCTTTTTTGTAATTTGGCATTTTGAGATATTGATGTATTGTGGTTGAAAATGCCCACTAAAGCTTTGTAAAAACTCTTATATTTTGATGTTAATGAAGTATGTTTGTATTTTGCCGATGATATGTCAAATTTGTTCATTGCATTTTTCAAGTTCTCCATAAGGGTTAGAATTTGTGTTTTGGCTTTGAGGGAAATACTGTATTGATCTAACTGAATTGGACAAAGTTGTCTTCTTGGAAGTTGTGGATTATTTTTCCAGCTTTCCAATGATATATAGTATGAAATTTTTGGACATTGGAGTTACAAGATATGATTATTAGAAGTTTGTGATGTTGCATAGGATGGACTTTCAGGACAGCTGTATTGTTTTGAAATTTTGACCCATATAGACATAGAAATTGTTTCTAAGTTCTTCATGGAAGTTCTAGACCTAAAAGTCTTCTTTAAAATGGTCTAAGAATGAGCTTAATCCGATATTTTTAGTGAAAGCTATGCCCTTTTTACTAAACAAGTCTGAGGAAGAAAAAGCAAAGGAGGAAGAAGGGAAGCAAGTCGTGATAGCGACGCGCATTGCCGATTTTCGCGCAAAGTCACGATCGCGACTTTGCTGGTGTTCCCAAACCTGAAAACCTTTCACTCTTTGGTCATAACTTTTTTGTCCGACCTCAAAATCACATGATTTTTAAAGAATTGGATTTCTAAGACATTCTTTTATCACTCCACAAAAATTTATAGCTTTTGGACTTAATTTGAAAAAGATTGATTGAATCAAAGTTAGGAGATCGGTTGGAAGAGTGTGAGTTGGATATTTTTACTGAACATGCGTTAGTATTTTGGTGATATCTAAATCTGTAGAGCTCTTTTTGTGATAATTCTTATCTCTAAATAAACTACAGGCATAGAGTTACAAATCCTCTGGAGAGATTGAATTTTGATTCGGACTCTAAGACTTCCATTTTCAGGATGGAAGTTGAGCATAGTGTACTGTTTTATTCTAAGAATAGTGCAAAAAAGTATGGGCCATAACTTTCAAATTTCTAAACCAAATTGAATTATTTTGGTATCATTAGAAACTTAAGACAATGGGGAACAAATATTCTGAAGAAGTCAAATTGAACTTCTGGCTTAAGGTTTCCCGAATTATGTTCGAAAATAGGAGAAATGAGTTCATTTTTTATGTTTGTTTGGTGTGGGCACGCCACCCTTGTGGGATGCACGTCTAGATGTTACTTAGGATGTCGGGCACGTGCCTTACAAAGGCGGGGTCCCAACACTTATGGTATCAGAGTGACTAGGTTGAGGTCCAGGTGTAGGACCAGGTTTAGGGGTATCCTAGATACGAAATCGGTAGGTTAAAACATGAAAGGTACATGCATTGTTTAAATGTACTACTTGCATTATTTTGAATTGTTTCACTTGCTTTGAAATTGTTTTATATGATTTAAATTGTTTTGCATACTTTGAAAATTGTTTTGCATGAACTAAAGTTTTTCAATGGTTTTATATTGAAGGAGTGATTATGCCGCCTCGAAAAAGAGCTCGAGGAGTTACGACTCGATCTCGCTCTCGTCAAGGGAACATGGATGAATCCTATATCCCACAATGTTGGACCCTGAATTTTCTTGGAATTTTTGAATTATAAAGTGGCATTAAATGAGGAAATTTTTGGTGACTTATTTGTGTGCAAAGAAAAAAAAGAGTCAAGAATATGAATTGTTATATGATATTAAGATAAGTTATTAATGATTATGATTAATTATGGTCTAAAGGGATGTTTGGAGTTTAAATAAAATTGATAGTGAATACATTGTTTTAAATGGAAGTTGAAAAGCAAGAAATAAAGAGAAAAAGTGTG
>JANVCQ010000232.1:29068536-29081032 GCA_025531925.1 Erythroxylum plowmanianum
AAAAAATATACGTAACTTATATATTGCAACCAAATAATTTTTGGTTGCAAAATGTATATAATTAGCAACCATTTTATCATGGTTGCTGAGAATTTGGTTGCTGAAACCAAATTTTCTTGTAGTGTAGGTCATTAGGGAAGAGAAGATTTGCTAATACATACATAGCAAGAGGAAAACATTGTAAGCCTGACGACAACAACAAAAATAACTTAGAAAATCATTTAATTTCACTTATATTTTTAATTTTATTTTCATTTCTAATTTTATTAAATAAGTATGTTTGGTTGATATTTTGTTTTTATTTTTTCCTGGTTTCTTCATGAGTGCATAATTTATTAAAACTATAAAGAATAATTTTAATTTTCTGTGTTATTTTTATTACAACTTATTTCAATATTAATTAAAGGTACTAAGCCAAATGTTTGATATTAACTACTATTAATATTTTATGAACATGAAGATTTGAATAATAAATATTTTCAAAAATGATGTTAAATTTTAATTACTTTTAAAATTAAATTATTGCTAGAAAGAGAAAAATATTTTCAAAGTCAATCACTATTTTTTAAAAATTAAATCAAAATATTTTATAAAATGTTTTTTAAAATTTAAAACGATAGTAAAATTTTTATTTGCAATTATACATTATGAAAAAAGAAAATTTTAATCTAAATATTTATAATCTATTATTTCTAAGAAATAAAATTTAGCAAAACTAATTATCGATGAAAGTAAGTATTGCGTGATATATAAAAACGAGAGTCAATATTAGATTTTCAATCTTTCAATATCAATTTATTTAATTTAATTACTAAAATAGTGATCAATTTTACTTATTTTAAACTATTATTTAGTGTATTTATCATTATTGATAATGAAAATATAATTTAAAAATTAAAATGTAAATATAAATTAAAAATAATAAAAATGAAATCACGCATCGCATCCCCTCAGTTTGTATTTAGAAAATTTTGGTAGAAAAGGAATTGAAAATAGGGATCTTACTAATTTGGCTTGTGGTTTCTGATCAATAGAGAGTGACCTCTGTTATGTCAATGACGACAAGAAATGACAAAGATGGTGACTGTGTGGAAAAGAAAGAGCAGCCACAAGGTTCTGAGGGTTTTCTAATTTACGGGTTGGAATAGAGCTATTGAAGGAGGGGATTTCCAATTAGAAACATCTAATTTGAATTTAATTGTAGTTTTAAATTTAATTAAGGTGTTTGGAAACACAAAAAAATGATGAGTTCAATTCATTCATGCAATTCAAACTCATTCTCTTTACAAATTGAATTCACTCATCTAAGTCAAAGTTATGAATACCGTATTGAGCTCGGTATCGGATTGAGTTTTGGAACGGAACTATATCGGTACCGGATACCGTTTCGAGTAATTTTTTAAATTTATGAAATAGTTCCTAAAATTTTTTTAAATTGCAAAATAGTCCATATTGGAATAAACAAGTTCAATGGTGTATAGATGTGAAACCTCTTCTACTAGAAACTTGGCATGTTTAAGTTCGACAATCCCAGAAGAACTAAGTCTTTGCCACCAGCTCACTTGTCTTTAACTATCATCAAACAACTTCAAAGGTATCCATTAACTCGAATTTATGAGAATAAACTATCTGGCAATATCAGTCCCTATCTCCTATCCAAATGATAAGAACTAATTTCTTTGCAACTTCAAGCTAGTAATTTATCTGTGATAACACCACCTCGGATTGGAATTGAATAGCCATAAGTTGAGTTGTGTCTTTCTTTTTTTTAGAAAAAATTACAGGTCCCATACCTCCAAAAAGTAGAGATTTGTCAAATCTAATAGAGCTTCAACTGACATACAATTTTCTCACAGTCCCATTGCTTCTACCGTTCAACCGTTCTATTAAATTTCGTCAAATTAAGTCTTTCACTTAACCAACTAATCTACATGCTTCCTCCCGAAATAGATAATCTTGAAAGATTCAGAGGTTGAAAAAAATGAGAAAACATAAAGTCACAAACTCAGAAAAATCCTTCGGGCTTCGGTGGTGTGACTGCTGGATCTGGATCGGTAGCCGGTGGGGTGGGGGAACTGCTTGGTCACGGTGCGGTGTGTGGTGGATGGTAGAGCTCAGCAGGCGACGACGTCTTCGGGGCGGAGGAGAAGAGGAGGAGGAGGAGCAGAAGAGGACAGCACGACTCCACGACAGAGTAGAAGAGGAGGAGGAGGAGGAGGCTGAGGTGTCAACTGGTGACGCGGCGTCGACGATGACAAGCGGCGAGACAGATGGCGACAGAGAGAAGACAAAGAGAGATGAGATCTGAGAGGGAGAGGCGACAACAGGCAAGGCAGTCGAGGGTAGATTTTTTTTGGGTTAAATTTTTGTTTTTTGCAAAATGGTCCCTGAAAAATTGAACTTTTACCGAAATGACCTGATAAAAATCGGTATCTTCGGTACTTGCCAGTACTAACCGAAAACGGCCAGTACCGACCAAAATTTTTCTCCGGTATCAGTTTTACCCGTACCGGTATCAGTTTCAGGTCGGTACGGTACGTACTTGTCGGTACCGCCTGATACGGTACGAAATTCATACCCATGATCCAAGCATTAGA
Source organism: Erythroxylum plowmanianum (assembly GCA_025531925.1). Classification (NCBI taxonomy): domain Eukaryota; kingdom Viridiplantae; phylum Streptophyta; class Magnoliopsida; order Malpighiales; family Erythroxylaceae; genus Erythroxylum; species Erythroxylum plowmanianum. Next base: position 29,071,134 of record JANVCQ010000232.1, read on the forward strand.
AATGAATTCATGCAAGTACTAATTTGGCAAAGTTTCTTGTGTCATACACAAACTCAAAGCAGTGCTCCAATAAGAATATGAGAATTTTCACCCATTTTTGCCTGATAAATAATATTTATATATGATTAATAACCAAATTAATTTTCTTTTGCTTTTTATATTTGAAAATTGTAATTTTATATTAATTATAAAATTATTATTGTAAATTTAGAAAAATATGATATTTTTTTAAAAAATAAAGAATAAATCATGAAATCCTTTGATCAAAGTGTATCAATTTATGCACTATATCTTCTTCAGTTTTATAATAATAATTTAAAAAATTATATTTTTTAGTCAAGGATAAAAATGTTATATGAAATAATTGAATGTAATTTGATTGTATTCCAGACAATGTAATTGAATTCAATTCCAATATTACTATATTTGTTACAAATGGTGTAAATTGAATTCAATTCAATCTTATTAATGCAATTGAATATAATTTGTTAATAAATTCAATTTGAAGATTTCCAAATAAATTGTAAGTTTCGGAGGGACTTATCATTATAAAAAGTTAAATTGGTTGTTGGCTTGGTGCACACACACTATAAATAACTGTAATGTTGACTATTGATCTAATATTTTCCATTATTTAAGATGTAGAAGATTCTAATCAGTGAAAACTTTGACAAGCGAAAACTAGTGCCAAATATGATACTGAAAGTTTGTTTATCGCTATTGTCCTTGGGCGATCATGGGCCTCATCCTTCGGCTATGGGCAATCAGAAGACTTGGGGTTCAAAATCACCGAGCCCGTGAACCCAAAGTGACATATTTTGTCCCCAGTGAACTAGGGTTTAAGGGAGTATTTGTAAGTGAAGCGAAGAAGTGATCGGATTCGGGAGAGCGAATCGGAATGAGGTGGCTAGGCGGCGGCAATCTTGGGTTAATACATGTAAAAGGTACAGTACTGAGGTACTTCTCCAGAAAACGAGCGGAGAATTTGAGGAAGATAAATCCTAGGGTTCCTTTTCCTGATGCTGCTTCCATTGCTCAATCTCTTTACCAGATCGTTAAGGATCATGGTCCTCTAACTGTTTCCAATGCCTGGAACCATGCTAAGGTCATATATCTCTCTCTCAATTTTGGGTGTGTCTATTTTGGTGGGATCATAGTGATTTACTTTCAGTTAACTGGATGTGGACGCTTATCATCCGTAAGATTATGGATTTCTCTTGAAATGCCTTCTCAAGTTAGATACTTTGACTCACGGTTTTGGAAATCTGTGATAATCCTTTGCTACTTGTCTCGCAATTTTTTTAAATTCATACGATGCACAAGTATGATAATAAGAAAATTAAAATTGAGTATGCTTGACATTTACTTCATCTAACATACGTATTAGTTCTTATGTTTTGTGATATTTCATAACAGGAAGCTAACATTAGTGGGTTAAACAGCAAAACTCACATGAAGATAATGCTTAAATGGATGAGGGGAAGGAAGGCGCTTAAGCTGTTGTGCAACCATATTGGCTCAAACAAGAAGTTTCTCTACTGTGCTTTGATTGATGAACGCCGGACCGATCAAAGGAAAACTCCGTCAGAACTGAATCTTCAGACAGAGAAACCTTCAATGAAGGAAAAAATTCAACACAAGTAAAGACTTGCTAGGACTCTCTAGCCATTGTGTGAGACTTTTGTGTGATTTGGTGCAACATTTGGTTGGATGGACCCATCACGCTTCACTCTTACCGTAGGATTTTGATAAATGCACGAATTTTGCTTGGCCTTGTAATAGCCTCAAGAGAGCATGTTAGTAGATTTTGGAATTTATTGCTGTAAGAATACATCAATAACACAAAGTTGTTGAAGAAACTCTTTGACACTCTGTTTATTACAATGTAGTCTACCTCACAACTATTTTTTTAAATTTATTTTAGTTGGAATAGGGTTAAATTAAATTATATTTACTATATTTAACTTTATCAAAATATTTTTATAATTTTATTAACTATTTTTAAATATATGGGTCAATAATAACATTAAAATAATATTATTTATGTCACATCAACAACAATATAGCATCCTGTCTGTTATAGTAGAATTCAATTTAAATATTTCTTAAACGGTAAGGTTTAATTTGAACATTTAAAACATTAAGGTTTAATTTTTCATCTTTATGGTCAAGTTTGCCCTTTTAGCCTTTTTTGGTATCAAGTATGCAGGACTAGTAGTCACAATTAAGGCTTTGAAGGAGCAACTTTTCTTGTTCACATTGTTATTTGTTTTTTTTTTGTGAAATGGAAAAAACAAAAAAAGACAAAAGAGGTCTAAAGCTTCAAAAAAGCGACAGAGAGAACATCATTCCGTAAATACTGATGAAGTTCTGGCATTGGAGACTTCCATAGATGCCAACGATGCAACGAAGTGGACCCATATTTCGCTAATAAGTCGGCACATTGATTTCCTTCCCTGAGAGTGTGAAGCAGCGAACAATCCCAATCTCTCTTCAGCATAGATCTGACATCATCAATGATAGCCAAGTAAGGGTGTGAGTGGGAACAATTAGTAGTTAGTAGACGAATTGTTTCGAGAGAGTCTGACTCCACAAGAACCCGCCGATATCCTTGATCCCATGCTAACGAAATTCCATGAGAAATAGCTTGGAGTTCAACTAGGAGGTTAGTAGCAATACCCATAGATCCTGAGACGCCAACAATCCAACGACCAGCCTCATCCCGCAATAAACCATCAAAGCCAGCAGGATCGGGATTACCAAGAGAGCTCCCATTAACATTAACTTTAACATATGTCGACCAAGGGACCTTCCACGAGACCCATCTATTCTCCCTTGTTATCAATGTATTCTCCCCCAAGCATGCCCGATACTCATCAACAAGCTTCAAATAGCTATGATGTTGTCCAAAAACAGACAGTTTCTAATGTTAGAAAATCTCACGGTTTCTAACACACCAGATGGTCCAAGCTCCCACAATGAATTTGATAAAATTATCAAGGGAACAAGATACATCAAACATATGGGTGGTAATCCATTCATCAATATCAAGAGTGAAGAAAGAAGTAGTTAAATTGCCCAAAATAGCAGTCCATACCTTTTTGGCCCATAAGCAATCACGTAAAGCATGAACATTACTCTCCCAATCTTTACCACAATGTGGGCAAAAGGGAGAGGTGTCCATGCCACGATTATATCGTAAAAGGTTCGTAGGGAGGCGTTGCCAACGAATCTGCCAGATGAAAAACCGTAGCTTTTGAGGAACTTGAAGTTTCCAGATATGCGACCAAAATTTGCTAGGCGTTGGAGGATACGGAAGGCGAGTGATAAACTCAAAACCAGACTTCACCGAATAGCACCCCGAACGATTTTCCCCCCAAATCAAGCAATCATTAGGTGAAGTTATTCGCGGTAAAGGCACGGCTAGGATAACATGTTGTAAGTCATCCGCTATCTTTGTATATATACGAGAAAGGTCCCATTGCCCATGATCATTTAAAAGATCCTTCACAAGTTCCTGATTATCCCGAGGATCAATGTTGGAAACTTGGTGACACAAAGGAAAATTACCTACCCATCTATCATGCCACAAGGAGATAGACTCACCATTTCCCACTCTCCAAGAGTAACCATCCTTTAGGAACAGAACAGATCGCTGTATAGGATTTCCAGCAAGGGGAAGCAGCTGAAGAGATAGTATGATGAAGAATATGAGAATGCTGCAAGTACTTGCAACGTAGGACAGTGGACCAGAGTTTATCCTCCGCCTGCGTAAGAGACCATATCAGCTTACCCAACATTGCAATGTTATTATCCCGAGCCATTCGTAGGCCTAAACCCCCTAGAGCTTTTGGGCTACAAACTGACTCCCAGTTCAGAAGGTTAATACCCTTCGCCTCACTGGATTTCCACAGGAAATCACGGCAACATTTATCATTAGTATCACAAACACTTGTAGGAAACCAACAAGTCTGCATGTAGTACATCGGGATTGTCGATAGAGTGGACTGCACTAGTGTTAAACGCCCAACTTTATGCAAGAGATTAGCCTTCCAACCTTGCAAACGAGTGTGAATCTTACCAATGACATCCTGGAACTCACTTTTCTTATTTTGCCAATAAGAGGAACATCCAGATACTTTCCCAAATCCATTGTAAAGTGAAAGTTAAAACGACGTCGTAAAGTCTCTTTATAATGACGGGCGATATGATGGGAGAGAAAATTTTTTGACTTTTGTTCATTAATTTGCATTCCCGAGCAAGCACAAAACGTCTGTAAAGTATCCATAACAACCCTACAGCTACGAACAGATGCATGGGAGAAAAGCAACACATCATTGGCAAATAAGAGATGAGAAAGCGAGGGACCATTACCAGATACCTGAATGGGCTGCCAGAGTTTGGAATGAACCCGGGTAGAGATGAGCATAGAAAGTTTCTCCATACAAAGCACAAATAAATAAGGAGACAGTGGGTCGCCCTGGTGTAATCCACGCTTAGGTTCAAAAGGAGGGAGGCAAGAACCATTCCATAAGATAGAGAGTCGTGAACTAGTGACACACGACATAATAAGAGAAATAAGTAGCGAAGGAAATCCAAAATCCACTAGAGTCTGTTGTAACAATCTCCAGTCCACTTTATCATAAGCTTTCGCTAAGTCAATTTTCAAAGCCAAATAACCCTCTTTTTTTCAAGAATTTTGAATAAAATGAACTGTCTTCTTAGCCAAAAGAATATGCTCCGCAGTAGTTCTACCTAGAATAAAGGCTCCTTGCATAGGAAGAATAAGATTATCCAATAACGGCCGTAGTTGCTGGACAAGGACCTTCGTGAGGATTTTGTAACTGACATTACATAAGCTTATAGGGCGAAAATGCGTCATAGAGATAGGTTGATTATTCTTTGGAATCAGAACCACAATAGTATCCGTTAGATTATCCGGGTAGACCCTAGTGGAAAAAGCATCCCGCACCATATCAAAAACACAATCTCCCTCAAGGTGCCAGTACTTTTTATAGAAAACTGGTTGAAACCCATCAGGACCAGGAGCTTTATAAGGCTTCATAGACTTCACAGCAGCAAATACCTCATCCTTGGTAACGAGTCTCAAAATATCCAAAGCATCCTGTTCAAAAATCAAAGGGTGATGTGGAAGATGAGGGAAAGGCATAGGATCAACCTCAACAGTGCAAAATAGGTCTTTAAAAAAATCCGCTACCTCAGATTGGAGAGCTGACGCCTCAGTAATCCAGGAGCCGTCGGAGGACCGAAGTCGCTCAATCTGGTTCCTTTTTCGACGAGATATAGTCATGGCATGAAAGAAACAAGTGTTTCTATCACCATGTTACAGCCATTGTATGCGAGATTTTTTATACTAAAAAATCTCCTCTTGCCGAAGAATGTCATTATATTCAACAATAAGAGCATGTTCCAATGAAATGATATCATCACTTTGGTCATATGCTAAGACATTTTGAACTCCTTGGATCCTTGCTAGTATCCGCCGCTTCCGTTGGAAAATATTCCCAAAGGTATCCTTGTTAAATTTTAAAGCCGCTGCCTTTACATTAGTTAGAGCCTCACTAAGAGAGGAACGTCCCTAGTTCCAAGCAGTGTTAAGAACAGTAAAGAAATCCTTGTGAAGTGTCCATGCATCCTGAAAATGGAAAGGTCTGGAACTCACCGAAGGAACAAAACCATGTAATTTTAGAAGAATCGGGTTGTGATCAGAATGAGTGCGCGGCAGGTGGTGCACTGACGCTTCTGAAAACAGAAATCTCCAAGCATCATTACATAAAACCCTGTCAAGCCGGATAAAAGTAGAAAAAAGACTATTACGCCACTGACGATAGGTGAAAGGTGAACCTTTGAAGCCAAGGTCCATAAGATTACAAGCATCCCAATGTCTCCGAAAATAAGCAGCTCTACTCATAGAGAAACTCCCACCTCGCTTCTCACTAAGGGATGCATAATCATTAAACTCCCCAATAAGCACCCATGAAAGGTTAATAAAGGTGCTAAGATGACCTATCTCCCGCCATAAGCCAACCCTACCTGAAGCCTGAGGACTAGCATACACTACTGTTAGAAACCACACCTGATGTCGGTCATCACAGACAAGGAAGTGGATAAATTGTTTATGTGTAACCAGAATCTCAAGTTTAATAATAGAAGAGTGCCATAAGCACCATATGCCACCAGAGAACCCAGAAGCCTCCATTCTAGCAACATTCTCAAATCCAAGAGACTGAGAAACTCTATCTGCCCTCCCTTCAGAAATATGGGGCTCTAAAATAATTAACACATCCACTTTACTATGTCTTTTGAGATCCTTCACATAAGCAGCAAAATCTGATTAGGCCGCACCTCGGAAATTCCAAGATAAAATGTTTAAGCTAGGAATCATTAAAATATTGAAAGAGAGGAGAGGAATGAAACAGTCAAGCAAGACTGCTTGGCACTATATCAACATCCACACTATCTTCAGTAGGAGTACTCACCAAAATACCTTCCTGAATGGGGTCCAAGCTTCCATAAGAGTCTATCATATCAACCTGGATGTTGGTTTGCCCAGGGTCGGGTGGTTCACGACTTTGAATAACTTGGAACCGTTCGTTACTAGGGTCGTGATGAAGAATGGCTGTGGAATTTAAAGGCAGGGATGAATTTTGAAAAGCCTGTCGAAATTTTGTAGCAACAGTCTGGACCAATATGGGGTCGGGTGTTGGGCGTTGAGGAATAGCTCCGGTAGTGTCTCCTTTAGGCTGCCCAGGTGGACTAGGATTCAGGCCACCGTCTCCGTCATAGGTAACAAGATGCGCCTAAATTTTATTCTTTGAAAATGGGCCAGGACCAGGCTTGAGCATATGACTTCTGTCCTGTTTCATGTTTTGTCTCGCTGGGCGTTTAAGCCCACTGTCACTACCGAACTTAAAGACGCACTCAGCTTGTTTCTCAAATTCACGACCTTGTTCCACAAAAACTGGTAACTCCTTCTCTACGTTGTCATCACCATGCAAAAGGGTGTACCGATTCAAAGATTGGTGCTTAATTGTGGCAGAAGCGGTGATCCGTCAGGGACGCGTGACCTGTTTGGACTTTTTTTCAACTACCATCCATGAACCTAGTCCGAGATTGGCGCCATGATCAGTGTCCGTGGATGTAAGGGCATTAGGTGGCTGTGGTCCATCCATCATCTGTAACGCACCGATAGCAGCAACTGGGGGAGGTGTCGCTTCATGCTCCTTGGCTGCCATAGTTACCGTAAGAGGACAAGTAGTGTGCTTGTGTCAATATTTTCGACAGTTGAAGCAGATATTATGTAGTCCCTCGTATTCAACATAATAAGTTTTACCATCAATATCAATTTGCCCAATTAAAGGTTTATCCAGATCAATCTCAACACAAACTCTTGCAAACTTACCCCTATTAGCAAGCGTTGTGTTCTTATCTACTTTGACAGGTCTACCAATTCCTATTGCCAACACCATTAAAAGATCCTCGTCATAATATTGCACTGAAATATTAGGAAATCTAACCTAGACAAGAGTATAATCCACATTAGCGTCCACTGCGAAAAACCCCGGTGTCCAAGGACGTACGATAAGATAATGGTCAAAAACCAACCAAGGGCTACCTTCCACGGCTGCATCAAAATCAACACCATTATCCAACTTAATAAGGAAATAATCATGCCCAAGATCCAAGACATCAAAACCTCCGACCGGCTTCCACAATTGCTCAATTTTTGTATACAAAACTCTGAATGAGATAGAATGACCTAGTAACTTCACGACAACCGCTTGTCTCCAAGGGGCGTCCAATTGTGCCATGTACGTCGGATCAACAGTAAAGGTAGGAAAATTGCTGTTACGATCCTTGAAATCCCTACGGACTACCCTAGTCGCAATTAAATCAACTGGGGTTCTGTCTTTAGCAGCATAAGCCAATGCCTTAGATTTCTCACGGGTTAACACCTTGTCTTTCCAAGACACCAATTTCGCTCCAGGAGGATTGCTGCCCAGAGGATAGGGAGGCACCGAGAACGCCTGGGGAGGCTGGCCTGACTGAGGGTTAGGTGGTTTGGTTCATTTGGTTGGTCGGGGATCCATCGGCATCTAATGAACGGGAGAGGTCACAAACGACATTGTGCGTGCAGGTGGGTGGCTCTCAGATTTTTACTCTTTTTTTCTCCCAGACCCAGCCTCATCCTCGACAAGATCACCGCTATTAGGAGTGATCAACACCCATGAAGAGCATGAGGGCTGGTAGAGAACGTCGATCGATGAGATCACTTGGCTGTTTCTTCGCAGTGCACTGTTCACTGCTACAGTTCTCGTGCTCTTTAGAAGACGCTTTCTTAGGTCACTAGAGTGTGATCAATGCTTACCTCATTTTTCAATTTAATTAGTTCAGTTGATTTGAAATAAGGCTTTATGACTGTTGTCATGAAATAAAGCTTGAATTATTTGAATTGATTCAAAATTGGACTCTATGATCATTTATATTTGACCAAGACCATTAATGCAATGGTAGTGCTTTTAGTGAATTTCATCAAATAACCATTAATTTTAGGGACTTAAGTGTTAATCAACCAATAAAACAACCAAAGTGAAGTCAATTTGATTCCTGAACTAAGTTTAATTTACAAATGACTTTTTAAAATAGTCTCATTAATCACTTTTTGTTGGTCATGGTGATGTGAATGCAAAAAACATGTAGATTGGGTTCCATGACTAATATCAAGTAGGCACAAAAGCTAAAGTTAGTTATAAGGTTGATAATAGGTTGAATAAGAACTTTGAAATATTGATCCTCCTCATTCATGTGAAGTTCCATGGCACTATTTAGGGTTATGTGACGCATTATAAAGTTTTAGAATGGATTGTGTGAAGCATTATAACCTTTCATAATGACAACTTGAACCATGCAAGGATTTATAACACTTCGAATTGTGATTTTTAATTAATTAGTCTTATAACTTTCATATGTGATGTGGTTGTTAAACTTACGATTTAATGTTTTGTGATCACTAAGCTTATGTTTAGTTTTTATCTTTTGAACTTATTTTTTGATGTGCTATGATCATTGGCCTTATATGTGATTGTTATTTTAGGTTAGATACGCTTTGGTTATGTGTTATGGCTTTCAAATAAGAATAGTGATTTTTAAGCTTGTTGCTTTTAAACATGTGCTTATCCAGTCTTTATGGGTGGTTTATTATGAAGTTAATTTTGGCACTGAAACTTGGAAGCATAATTTGTGTATAAGAAACAAGGGATTTAAAAAGACTCTTGAAACCTAAGTGTAATAGTAGGTATTATTTTTTATTTATCTATTTTATTTATTGAATTTATTTTATCATTTTATTAGAGTCATTAAATTAGTTTCTTGAGACTTCAATTGCAGCCTAGAGGAAAGGCTACGTTCTTGCACTCGACCATGTGAAGAGGTTACTTCATCAATGATTTAGTTAAGAATTATATTAGTAACTGTCAAATGTATGAAAATCATTTTTGTAAGAATGACCATTTTTTGGGAAAAGAGTTATGTATAGTTTTTTTTTAATTTAAAACATTTTCATTGACTATAATAAACTATATACAACTTCAAAAGAAGGATTGCCTGCTAGAATCCATAGTTACACACTACAATGGCTGTAGTTAAACCCAGTTAAGTTGCATAAATAAGGAAATGATTAAAGCCTCCATCGTGAATGCATACGAGGGGAAAGTTTTGGCATTGCTTCTTTGACAATAACCAGAGATATAATCTTGTTGACTATGCTAGCCGCTAAATAAGCAAGAGTGCTCCCGTCTATATTGTTGGTTTATGCCCTACAGCCAATCAATTTGGTTATAGTTTAGTGACAAATTATTTAAAGGCATTCTTTATCTTGT
>JANVCQ010000232.1:29081132-29091658 GCA_025531925.1 Erythroxylum plowmanianum
TTCGGAATAAGGTACGAATTAAATTTCGCTTTATTATGATTCGTGTTAATCATTTTATAGAATTAAATAGATCTTGGCTTTCGGAAAATCAAAAGTCACGAAAAAGTTTCGTGATTATTCCGCTGCGGTCGGATCAGATCCGGACCCGATTTCCCAACATATATATCTGTCTATTCCTTTCCATCCATATGTTGTATATTGAATAAGTAGAAAAACTGTTGAAGATGATTCCATCGTCCTTCCGGATATTGGAAACTTGGGTTACCCATGCAAGTGTATCATCCTAAACATACAGACAGTCGGAAGCCTCCAATATATGAAGCAAGTGAATCTAGATGGTTTTGGAAAACAAGCAAGTAAAAAAATAATGTTTCCTATTTTCAAGTACCATTCGACATAACACATAGATAAGGTCAAGGCTCCCATGCCAATGGTCTTTGGTGCTTAAGCGATTCTTGATAGCCAACTATGCAAACATTGAAGTTTTGGGGCTAATACTCCTCTTCTATAGTATTTTATACCAAGAGACAAAAGGAGCTATCACTTGTAGGCTGGAGTAGCACAATTTATTTATGAAACTGCTACTAGAGTGGGGCTGCTAGATAATTGAGTCTAGAGCGCTATTAAGAGGAAGTCTTGGTAGAAATTGAGAGATGGCATTAAAGTGTCTAAAATTACCTAACCATTGTCCATTAGAAATAAGGGAAGAGACCTTGGCGTTAATGAGAGTTGAAGCCATAAGTGTGCAAGCTCAGTTCATCATATTAGAGGGATAAATGCTGTCCAATTATCATACCAGACCCAGATTTCATTACCATTTCCAAGTCGATAGAAAATGAAGGAGTAAATAATGTCTCAGATTTTCAACATGTGCGTAAAAACTGACGAGCAGCTTCTATTAATGGTGAGTTGTAAAAAATTTTGAGTTAAGAGGTAAGTTTCGTGGATCCATTTAATCCACAAGGTAGTTTTATCCATGAATAGTCGCTAAAATTTCTGGCATAGGAACACATTCTGCAATAACGTAGTTGACAATATGCCTAAGCCTCTATTCTTCTTTGGCATGGTTACGTCATCCTATTTCACTTTCTTAGCATTGTCTAGAGATCCTAACCATAGGAAGGCTTTCATGGTCCAATTCAGCTCCTTGATTACCTTTCACGGGAGGATCAAATGATTAATCCAATGGATTTACAGATTACTAAATACAGACATAGTAAGAGTGACTCGTGCAGCCATGGAGAGGAATTTTCACTTTGTAACGTTTTAAAAGGGGAATGCAATCAGAATATGTGAGTTTGGCATGAGAAATAGGAACTCCCAAATAAGTGAAAGGTAGAACATGGTGCTCCATGCCAAGGGTTTTTGCCGGCTCCAAAGGATCACTAACATTCGAGGAGCAATATGTACAACTTTTCTAAAGATCGATATTCAAACTTGACCAGCAGGAGAAGTGAAACAATATGTTTTGAAAGATAATGATAAAGGACATATCAATCGCAAAGAGCAACAATAAGTCATCCGCAAACAACAGGTGTGTGAGTTTAAATGAACTACACTGATGAAGGTAATTGAATCTGCCATTATACTGCAGTAACTTCTTAATCATTTTAGGCGGGCCTTCCATAACTAGTATAAAGAGGTAAGGGGATAATGGATCCCCTTGCCTAATCCCTCACACACATTTCATAGGTTTCGTAGGACTACCATTGATAAGGACACTCACAGAGGAGGAATAGAGACACATCATGATCCAGTTTTGGTATTGTAAAGGGAATTCTAAGGCATCTAAGCAAACTTTAACAAAATCCAAGTGGACCGCATCATAGGCCTTATAGAAGTTGATTTTCCATATGCAGCTTTTAAGATTTTTCCTTGATTGGTAATCCTTAAGTAGTTCTTGGATAAGCAAGATATTGTCTCCAATGGATCTTCCTTCGATAAAAGCGCTTTGGTTACGTGCAGTATTTTGCTATAATAAAAGTGACATAATTAGTAGGAGAGGATAAATCCTTAATAACTACTTCTTTCCTTGCAATTATTTGATATGGATTACTACGTATTTCTAATATTTTATATTTTTATCATAATATGAACATATTTGTGATCTTAAAAGTGAAAATATATAGTTTTGGGTTACAAACCTTTGACTTTTTGCAATCTTTGAAGCAATATATGGTATAAAAAAGGGAAGACCTCTAGACATGACAATAACTGACCTCTAAAATTGATGATAGCCTTTTAGTTCAATTTATTTTAGTTTAATGAGTCTAAATTGATGCATACTTATGTATGATTTTACATATGAAAAACTTGTAGACATTTTTGACAATTTAACTTATGAATTTGATTCCAACTTAATATAATTTATGATATATGTTATTATATATTGTGACTGTAATAGTTTTCATATATTTACATTAAGTTATTTCCTGATTTATATTTTAGACATTGAATTGTGAAATGAAACATGCCACATTATGTTTAATATTTTATTTATTAAAATATGTATGTTTATAATTGGTTGCCTGTTGTTTTTATTAAGTTATAAATGACTTAAGCTTCCTCACTTTATTCAGACAATGATCTTGAATGTTATTTAGTTTTTCAGATATAGATCACTTAGCTCCATTCATATGATGAAAGGTAAGCATAAACTCACCATTGAAATCTTAGATAACCATAGCATTGTCAGTAGCTTTCTTAATGTGTCTTTTTTGTGTAGCTAAAAATGCATTTTGAACCTCAATGTTTACAACAGAGTATAGAACAAATCCTATGTTGGGGAGCCATGGGTCCATGCATCTCATGCATGGCTATGCAGTGGAAGCATTTGAATCAAAATTCCAACCCCATGACATCCCTAAAAAATCTAGAATCATATGCATATAATAGACAGAATCGAAAGAACATGTAATTAAAATTGTGGACCTTAAGGACAACTCCTCCTTTCTTACTTTTTCTTCTTGTTTGGGTTGTTACAAACACCAAACACCTTCCTTGGCATCTTGAGACACTAAAAGATGGAGAATAATAGTGTGTAAAGGTGGTTAGAGCACTAAACAAGTTGAATTCAAGTAGATGCTCAATCGAGAGTTAGATCATAATCAAGTTACATGCAATTAACTCATGCAATAATTGCATGAACAAAACTTAAGATCCTCCTTTTAACCTCCTGAACTCTTCTAGACCTTTAGCCTCTCAATGGAGTGTGTTTTTGGCTGAATTTCATTGTTTGTACATAAGTAAAGAACTCACTTATGCACCACTTGTCATAAAGTGGTCACGATTGTGACTTTCTTAAAATGGCAGCTATGCACACTTTATTTTTTATCCATTCTTATATGCAAGTGATTCTTAGGTTCCCACTTATTTTGGGCATTTGAATCAACTCTTAATCTGAGCATATCATGAATAATTTCGTGCCACTTGAATTAGTTCTTAATCCAAGCAAATCTTGAAAGGTTTCATGATGCCAATTTACCATAACATAAGTGAATTAACACACGAACTTTTCGATAGTTAATTATCAAATTTATGAACCTTTCCATAGACGATTACAATTCATCCCTTCACCATTTTATACCTCCCTTGGTTTGGAGTATGTGCTATGTATCAACTCCCACAAGACTGACTACATCACATATAGTCCAAGTGATATTAGTTCTTATCCTGGGGATCTCATTACTCTATATATCATTGAAAACTCTCTTCATGACATATAACTTCTTTAGCTATAGACTCCAGAGTAATGGCCCTAACAAGAGGTCGTAAGTATCATCTCCTTCTATCATGAGTGGTGAGTCATTTATTGGCTACCTAATTACCTACAAATATCAATAACTGTACCCAATCACTACCCTATGAGCGACCTCATCTTGAGGCAATAAGAAATGGTGTCAAAGCGCAGGATCAGTATTCAAGATATCCTTGAATACCTCAAGTTGATAGATATTTGTACCATTGTTATGATGAGTTTAATCATTGACATTTGATAGATCATTCATATGATAATCTCATAGTGGGTCATAGGATGTACTTGCTACTCTTAGTAAGCATTCACATGTTAACTTTAAACATCTCATGCTTACAGTTTATGAGATCCACTGCTTGATCAAATTAAGGAGTATAACATGTGCTAGTCTATCCGGATTAATAATTTTCTCTCTTATTATTCCTATGGCTAGGGATAATTTAGATACTAATATAATTGCACATAATAGGAATCTCATTATCATGATCTCATCATGATTTCCTTCATGTTATCTTTTGTATCATGGACTTCATTAATTCGATTTAAAATTGACATCAATTGATAAATAATTGAACATCAAATTAATGAAAATTGTCTTTCATTTTATTAATCAAAATAAAGTTTTTAAAAAAGTGCTAAAGTCGATTGCCTTTAGAGCACTACTCTAATAATTGATTGAGCACTACTCTAACAATTGATTGCCTTTAGAGCACTACTTTAACACCCTAATGTTTCAAAGCTTTCAAATTGAATCCCAACATTGTCCAAAAGTTTAAAATAGACCCTAAATGGATGAAAAATTTAATAAGGTTAACTTCCCGTCAGTTAAATGCCACATTAATACTGACGTGACATTATTTTAAATAAAAAAGGGCTTATTATCACATGACAAGTGGGACCTACTATTTAAAATATATAAATATAGGTCCCATTGCTACATGGTGAAATGTATAAACAGTGGCTCCATGCCATCAAATTATGAGGCCCACTTTTTGATTAATTTTAAAATATTCATTATGTGAAAGTGGGGACATGACATTATACAATTCATTTAAAATTTAGTAATATATCAAAAAGATAATTATCAATTCTCTTAAAGTCATAAAGTGCATATGCTTTGTATAGTAAAAGGAAGAAAGCGAAGAAGCATAATGTTTATATAATGTTGAGCAAGTTTTAATCTTATAAAACCCTCAATGTTTTACAAGTGCACGGGTCGTATATGTAGTATTTGAGCTGTCAATCCTAATTAGTGAATTACTTGAATCCTAATTTGTCTAAGGGCTAAAAGTGTAATTACAATGAAAACAAAAATAAGCAAAAAATTAAGCAATTGAATATGGATTGATTGGAAGTGCATTTGTAAAATTAACACAAAGAAATCAAAATTGAGCACAACCAAATAACAATTGAAAGTTCACATAAGGAAGATTAACCAATTATGAGAGAAGGGGATTTATGCTATCATCTAATGCTAACTTAATCACTTTTGAGTTAATTTGGTATCAATCCTAGACTTTCGAAGGGTGGATTACTCTCTTTCGAGTTATAATCGTTAAACCCTAAATCATAACTAATTGAAATATAGAATTTGCAATCTCTCAATTAATAAAAAGCCCATACATCTAATTAGATCTTAAGCAATCTAATAGATAATTGGGTCCTCATATGAGATCTCTCTTTGTATAAATTACCGATTTGATTGTTTGTGTCATCTATTAGATTGTTTAACTCTTATTACTCAATCTAATCGTTTTGCTATTAGTTCACTCTCTCGATTTATTACTGAAGCATGCATATACGAAAAATAATCATAATACCCAAGTCATTAACATCAAAAGCAATCAAATTAACATTGATTCAAGAACAAATCCCTAAAAGAGTTTAGAACATCCTTAGCAACATATTCAACATCCTCAACCCCAAAGCATATATCAAGATGAAATGAATAACAACAGTAAACAAAAAATAAATTGAGATGGCTGGGTTAGATTGGTTGGCCAGCAACTAGTTGAAACTCTCTTTCTCTTCTCTCCTTCTCTCCCTCTTCCTTGTATTCTTTCTCAATATGGTAAATGAGACTTGCTTTTAGGGTTTCTTTCTTTGTCTTTTATAGTCTTTTTCCATTTAGGGTAAAAACTAGGTTTTACCAGGGCCTAAGTGTCCAAAATAACCCTTTAAAAGTTGAGTTCGAAATTAGTCCCCGCATTTATCATTGCAGTTGCCACGATCGTGGCCTATCATAAAAGCTTCTGTCACGATCATGGCCATCGTGGCTCATGTTACTCCTCCAAACTTTCTCTAAATCTTCTTCGGCCTTCTTGACCTAATCTCAAATACTAACAAACTCATCAAAACACCTCAAACTCACAAAATTAAACCCCAATATTATGCTCCATCACATATAACACTAAAAAACATAAACACATAATCACACTAACATAATTCTAAACCTAAACATGTACAAATCGTCTAATTAACAACTAAAAGCATATTAAATTTCCCACTAAAATATAATGCAACCTATAACTATCATATAATAAATGAAAATAACCAAAATGTCACTAATGAGAATGATACATATGAACAATCTATTAAACTCACCGAAATCTTTCTACTTGCTAATCATTTGAATTTTAAAGTAGAGTTATTAAATAATTTGTGGCAATTTGAGTTTAAGTGAAGAATTAAAATAGTAATTAGAAGAATGAATTCTTTTATAATTTCATTGTATTTAAATTATTGATTTATGTATTTATTTAAATTCATTTGTGTTTTGAAAGTTAGATTTAAACTATGTGAAATGCATAATAATTATATGTATTTCCATACATAATGATTATATATTTTTTGAATACATAAATTTAAAAAATGTGTAATTATAATTACATGTTTTTTTAACCTAGTAAAATTGATTTGTTTTACTTTATTTTTATCAAGTGGTTATGTAAATAAGTTTGTAAATTGTGTTCATTAACAATAGGTAGAAATAATTACAATAGTTATTCCTTTACTTAAGTAATACAAAGTTATTCCTTTATTTAAGTTGGTATGCTAACTTTAGCCCATATAAGCTATACAAGGGAGATTATGTAATTTTATTATGTTTCATTTTTATATACTTTATTATTAGACTAAGTGAGGTCTTAGCTCGTAGTTTTGATAATAATAAAACATATTATTATTAATGAATTTACTTTAGTGACACTAATAGTTTTATTATAATATAATCAAGTAATATGTGAAAGAAAAAGTTTAATGTAAAGATAAAGTAAGCAAATGAGTCATTGAATAAACAGAACAATTAAAAAATAGAAAAAATGAACACACTTGAGTACGTATTCATCTTAAGTGAAGAATAAAAAATAAGGAGGAATTAAACATCTTAAGATTTAAACAAATTATACATCAAAAGAAACCAAATAAGTCTACGAGAATCTCTTGCTTTTGGATAAAGCTCTAGCCATGTTGAGCTTTTGCACTTCTGTGAGGGCCCAATATATACCTTAATAGGTCTACGAGAATCTCTTGCCTTTGGATAAAGCTCTAGCCATGTTGAGCTTTTGCACTTCTGTCAGGGCCCAATATATACCTTAGAAGCATTATACTATGTCTAGGATGTATTAATAAGTGAACATAAAGAATTAAATGTATCTAAGCATAGTAAAGGACATAATGGTAATTAATTTAAAAGACATGTGTATATTGGTAATTTCTTCATTTAGGAATAGACATGAATAATTATATGTGAGTTATTGACTAGAATGAAATCAGTTGAGGACTTTATATGCCAATGAGGGAATTAAAGGAAGAATGACCAAATATGCAATTTTGCCAAAAATCAACATATGGACCAATGAGATTGAAACATGTGTGTAAGACTAGAAACTTCTTAAAATGGGGAGTATAAGAGTGGGGAGAGGGACGTGTATGGAGTGTTTTAACCTTAGAAGTTTCTCTTTTTCCATCTCCTTAATCACATTATTTTGCATGAGGAATCAAACTAATCTTAGGTGCAAATAATGGTAAAAGTTTGAGATTTTTCTTCTCATCTTCATCTTTCTTACTTTGCTTAAGAAGAGCTAGAATTATAACATTGGAGATGGGATTAAGATATGTATTTTTGGTGTTCTAGTTGGTTAATCAAGCAAAGCCTAAGGGGAAGAGTACTAAAAGAAGAGCTAATTGAAAAATTTTAAGGTTTGAGATTACACTTAGTTTAATATCTCTTTTTGTGTATGTTTGAATGGATAAAAAGATTCATTTAGACATGAAATGGTTTTTGGGATGATGTTTTGGTTTTATTTTGATGTTATCTTGTATAGAATTGGTTGAATATGACAAGAGAGTGTCGTGTAGTGGAATTCTGTCTAGGGATTATTGAACTAGTCACATTGTTTGGGTCATAACTCAGCCTACAGACCTCTAAATTGGGTGATTTTAATTGCATATGAAAACTATGACATAGAAATAGAAATCTATAGAAGATACTCTGACTTATTTTTGGATTTATGACATCGAAAATTAAGATAGAAAATGGTGACTTTATGTTGCCCCTGTTTTTGAGTAGCTTGTGATGTTTGGTTTATATCTCATAATTTAGATGTCCATATGACTTGATTTTTTGTGATTTGAAAACTAGAAACATAGGGAACAAATATAAAGAAGATCAAAAAAGCCTAATTCTAACTTTTTATATATTACAATTTTGGAACAAACAGAGGAATGAATTATGGGTAGGGAACATGACGGGAAGAAAATTGCACTATTTTAAGTTTATTTTCATTTCTGATTTTTACCGAATTATATTCGAACCTTTTTGTATGTGTATGAAACTTTTCATAATGCCTAAAAATAAATGAAATAGGACTTATCTTATGTAAATTGGGTCACTGAATAATGGAATTTAAGATTGAGCATAATGCATATTAAAGAAAATTTACATGTACATAAATGACTTGTAAATATATTTATCATTCATATGTGTATGGTATGATTATAAAATTTTGATTTTGGTACCCATATAATGGGGGTAAGTTATGACTCACATTTATGAATGCAAATACAGATTTTATGACTTGAAATGTGTATCATATGATTTATCAATATATGAATTGTGAAATTGGCAAATGGTTAAAGGAAATTTTATAATGCCTACACTATTATCTTGGAGGTGGATAGGTAGGCATGCTTATAGTATTTTAGTACAGCTGCTATAGTTTGCTGTCAATGGTGTTTTCATTTCATCGCTTTCCACAGTTTCATGCCTTTTGGTATCCACAATTCAATACTTTTAAGTATCCACAATTTTGATATCTTTGTATATCCACAGCTCCCGTTATCCACACCCATGGGAATGTGCAGGCCTAATACAGGAAGTAAAGTAAATAGTTATAAATAAGAAATATAACATGATAACATAGATAATTTTTATTAATGTGTATGTTCATTTGTATAGATAATTTGTATCAATGAGCGTTGAATATTAATTTTTGGCTTATGAATGTGAATTTATGGTATATGACTAACATATTGAACCATTTTTGCATTTTTTACTTTGATTAAGTATGCCATCATTATTTATATGAGTTGTAATGTTTACGAATGTGTGTGCTTAAAGGATGACTACTGTAAGTGGTTATCCAAACTAAGTGTTTCCTCACTAAGCTTTCAAGCTTAGCATGAGTGTTAATCTATGTAGGACCACATATTAGGAGTGAGGTATAGGGGACATCTGTAGGGACCAAGTCCGACTGCTATGAGTAAAATGTACCTTTGGAGTATGTTTTGGTTTAAGATGAATGTATATGTAAAAGAATAAAGGAAATTGTATATTTTCTTTCTGGATTGTCAAGTAAATATAAAGATGTAATACTACCTTTAAATGATAATGTTAAGTGATGTGAAATTTTTTAATATTTATACGTATAGCATTGAATAGAAAAGTATGTACAGGAAATTGGTTGCCATATATATGGGTGGTTGTAGATTCCGTATAGGGGTTGTTACAACTTCTGCATTGTGACTCTTAGTGTTTTCTACAGTATCCCGAGCTTTTCTTGCTCCCAACTCCTTATTTTTCTAGTAACTTTCCTACTCTCTGCTTTTTTTTTCTCTGATTTCTTCTTAGTCTTTCCTCTTTGCTCATATCCCACTCTTTAACTTCTTTTATGGTCTTTCCCCTTCTTCTCCCGCTCCTATGCACATTCATTCTGCCTAGTCCATCTGAATAGAATTTGTCCTCCAGCTTTTTCTTTTAACCAATAGTCCTTAACCATGCTTTCTAATTCTGAAATCTTCCCACCTTTGTTACCCTTTTCTTCTTCATCTCCTAAGATTCCTTCACCTTCCAAAAATCTTTCTATTTCTTTACCAATTCCTCCATCACCTCCACCCCCTTAAAATGCACCTGCTCACACTCTTGCCCTTCCTTTAGGTGCTTTAGGTGTAAGTAGTAGTAAACCATAATCTAGAGTCTAAACTCTTCTTCTCTCCCCCTAACCTAACCTTGGACCATTATGTTGTTTTGTAACACCCCACTCCCGAGTGACCCGAACCCGATATCGTTGGTGATATTCGAGTCTGTGCCCCGCGAGGGTGGCGTACTACATCAGTCGATTAAAACTCATTATAACATTTTCTCCTTTTATTTTGAATCATTCATTAACGCGGCACAAAACAGTAAGAAACTTGAACCCATGTTCACAATTAATCATTTTCGGTTATTACAGTCATCCAATAATAATTTACAATCAGTCAATGTGTAAAACAA
>JANVCQ010000232.1:29097237-29108155 GCA_025531925.1 Erythroxylum plowmanianum
CAATAATTATAAAAGTTTAAATAAATAAAATAACTAATTAAAAGACTTTGAAAAAAGGGGGGAAGGAGAGATAAGAGGGAGAGAGGGAAATTTAATTTTTTTTGAAAATTTTGCAAAAAAAATCCCCTTATTTTTTAAAATTTTCAATATCGGCTGGTATTTGGATTTTAAATATTTTTACTTAGAAGTTTCAATCGACAATCTTCAAGTTCATATTTTTCCTTATTTAACGATTTCAATTTTTATTCTGTTTGTAGGGATATAATTAGAAATACAAGTCAAAATTAAGTTACATTTCATAAAATACTATTACATACTAAATACTATAATAAGAATTCACCAAACTTTCTTATTAGAATTTTTATAAATATCCAAACATGTGAATATCTTTACTTTCTGTAGATTTATTTTTCAATGAATCATATTCCAAATTAACTTTACTTTTCCGCCAACCAAACGAAGCCATAATGTAAAGTCATTTTAACAAATATTTCTAATTTTAAAATTTGAAGTTAGTTTGACAAAATTAAATTTAGGAATTTAATTGCACCTTATCTTAAAGCTTAAGTATTTGTCTATACCTTTTTTCCTTATCTTAATTCTCATACTCGCAGGTACGTAAATTTTATTATACCAATCTTATTTTGATTTGTAATTTGTTTATTAACTACAATTGTTGACCGAGTGAAAAGTTTGGCTTTAAATGCTAGACGACAAAAACAAATGCTAGAACCTCGGATTCTTCTTCATTATCTTACCAGTTTGGCTCTAGAATGCTAGACTACAAAAACAAATGCTGGAACCTCGGATTCTTCCTCATTTACTTACCGAATAAAACAAATTATCTCCGTTGATTTTCATTTGCAGAAATATTATTTATTGTTAATAAGAAAGATTTGAAATTTATTACATAGTTAAAGACTGCTGTTCACGCAAGGGTGGATACTTGCATGAATTGCGCACCGCCTCTGTTTCAGGGTATTTGTTTGGTTGCACGGAAAAAGTAATGTGTAAGGATTAAATAAGTAGATAAAAACAAAAGCAAGAGGAAGGACCAAGCCTCTTTCATGGATGGCTTTATCTGGTTCAGCAAAGAATGCATCCAAAATCAATTGAAGCATCATGCAACCGCTGACTGCTCTCCTTGTCTTTCTAAACGCCATTAACAAAGGTAAACTCACTCAAACCCTCCATGTTTATCTCAAAGTCATATGGTTTCTGTTTTTTATGTTTTAGCATTATGTTTGTCTCAACGTCATATGGTTTTAATTTTAACACTATTTTTCAGATGTGTGAAGCTGCAATCTTTATTGAACACTGGTGTCTATTATCTATGCAAATTTATTTAAATGGATTTCTTGGTTTGGTTGTTGTTCTATATGGTTGACAGAGTTGAGCAGGGGCTTGCATGTTTGCCGATTGAAGGATGGAGAGCAAAAGGAAGTTGAGAGGGGGTTTATCTTCCAGAGCATGTTGAAATGACAGTAAATCCACTTCCTAGATTGCCTAAGTTTTAAGATTTTGGGTATATCACGAGGCAAAGTGATCCGTTCCTGGCACTGTATATTTGCTTATCATGCACACAGTTACCCCCGCTTAAACCACAGCCATCATCTACTTTCAATTTCCAAGTATATCTCTTTCTCTTCAATTATGATTATGCTTGTTCTTTTACGTGCAGCCTGTCTACTCATTTTCATACTTTGAACTTAAGAGTGTAATTTCTTAAAATCCTAAGCTTGCCAATAGATAGAATCATTACGTCAAGGCTTGTCTGTCTTCTGGCATGCGGATGGATGCTAATGAGTTGCTCTTTAAAGCTCAGTTGACATTTTCCCCTCGCCTAATTTCGAATGACGAGTTAGAATCTGCAAATGAACTGAACCACATGAGCTGTCTAACTAACAAAATTAGAAGCTGAAACACTTCAAAGTGGATGCTTGATGTCTGTGTGATGCTTAATAGTGATTGGGAATTGGTACAAACTTTTTTTATTTGATGGAAAGTAGAAATTCACTCTTGGCTAATATGTCAGACAAGAACTTTCAAGTCTTTTCATCCTCTTTGCAAGATCGATTAGATAAGCGTTTTCCTTATTCACGTCTTCAGGATTTCTGGACTATCACTTGTCATACTAACATGTTTCCTTTTGGGATTCTGATTGAATATATTGCTCCTTATAGATCACAATACAGCAGCTATTTTGGGTTATAGGATTTTCCAGTGCAAGTTAGTGGCCCTAATATCTCAACATGCTTGTAAATGGACATTTTCGTTGGTTTTCTTAGATCTGACTGGTATTTTTGGCTACTTTTAGGTCTTACTGTGAACCTTTAGAATGGTTGCTTGGTACTTTTTGTGGCTCAATTAGCCTAAAGTCCATTATCAATCATACTTATTTTACCACATTATGATTGGGGAATACCCTAAGTAATCTGTGAAGTTACATCAGAAATACATTTGTGTGAGTAAATGAAGCAAATTTTCTAAACAAGTCCCAAAGAACTTTGAAAATTCCTTTCAATTAATATGGACAACCTAGTGAGTCATAGAAAGCCTCCTTTCTCCTATAGGAAGTTAAAGCAACCATAAAATTGTTGTCCATTTCCGGTAGAAATGATAATTCTAACATTTGTAGTTTTTCTTCTTGTTGGGATATTTATTGGAACATAAAATTGTAGAATTGGGGTTTTGAAAGGAAAAACTTTCAAGATTCTAATGTTGGAGGTTGATTTTCGGACAGACTATTTACGCCAATCTCATTCCATTGTTGGACAATGTTTCTTGCACATATTGAGCAATTTCTAAAAGCATAGCCTGTCAAATAACAACAACATTCAATATAAATCCCGCTGACACGCTAGATATGGGGAGGTTCTAGAGCACGCATGTAGTCTAGCATTGTCTTATCTACTATTCAATACTAGGCTTTCTGTATCTTACACAGTGCAGACTTGCATCTGACTCCTTATTGCAAAAAATAGATACTGTAACTCTATAAGGATCTATCAGATCCATAATCCAATGTCAAATGAGGACGCCCTCCAGAATTCAAGAGTTTGTTGGTCTTTTATCTGTTTTTGAATCTTTTAGATTGTTCTAAATGTTCCTAACCCGTTCCATAATTGATTTGGTTGATATCCAGAAATACCAAGCTTAAGTCAGTACCAATGCTATCAAAAGATCTCCAGACCATTCTCAAGTTGAGTTGCAGAACTGAAGAAAAAGAAACGTCCCCGTTTGCATCCAGGGAAATATGTCAAGGAGACAGAGATGATGACCATCAGTCTATGAGTGATTTGCCTGTACTGGATCAAGATCTTAACTGTCTTCCCAATTCAGTTGCTATATCTGAACTTTATGATGATATACAAAGTGGACACAACACAGCAGGTCAAGAGATTCTTCCTTAATACCAAGAAAATAAAAAAGTTGGACATTGAACGCTCGAGGTCAATCACCTCTTGTGTATTGATGGTTTCCACTTTTCGGTTTCAGTAAAGCAAAATATTGAAACAATAACTCTTGTTTTGCTATATAAGCCTGAACTTCTTTAATGGACATTTTAATGTTCCACAAATACAGCTTTAATATTTTTGATTTCTAATAGACTTGAAGTTGAAGTACAGATAAAGTGGCAAAGAAGAAGAAAAGAGCAGCCGCTGAAGATATTGCTAGAATTGCTCTGGAAGACCTTGCTAAGTATTTTGATCTTCCTATTGTGGAGGCTTCAAGAAACCTGAAAGTAGGGCTCACAGTATTGAAGAGAAAGTGCAGGGAATTTGGCATTCCTCGTTGGCCACATAGGAAAATAAAATCTCTCAACAGCCTTATTGATAATCTTCAGGTGCTTTTCATGTTTACAAAGAACTGTGATTTACAGCACACAGGTTTATGTTCTCGCAAGGCATATGTTTCTTTTTATGTGGTAAAATTCTGTAGGAAGAAGCAGATCGACAGATGCAGGAAAATGAAGGCGCCGCCATGGCGGTGGCTAAGAGGCAAAGGATGTTGGAGAGGGAGAGGGAAATCATAGAGAGAAGGCCATGCATTGAAATACAAAGTGAGACGAAAAGATTCAGGCAAGATGTTTTCAAGCGAAGGCACCGAGCTCGATCTCTTGGAGGAAAAGGTTCTTTCTGTACAGACAAATGAAAAGAAATGCATTACAGGATATAACAACTGTTCATATTCAACTTTTGAACTAGTGTACAGTTTTGATACTAAAGCTTACGGCGGTAAGCAAATTATGATTAAGAATATTGTTGGAAAATCGAAGCGAGATTCCTGTGCAACAGTATAATCATAAAAAATTGTGTTTGATTTCTCAAAAGCTTAATTACTAAAATTTTATAAAATAATTAATATATAAAACATAATAAAATATGAATTATATTTCGT
The DNA here is from genome assembly GCA_025531925.1 of Erythroxylum plowmanianum. Classification (NCBI taxonomy): domain Eukaryota; kingdom Viridiplantae; phylum Streptophyta; class Magnoliopsida; order Malpighiales; family Erythroxylaceae; genus Erythroxylum; species Erythroxylum plowmanianum. The sequence goes on from JANVCQ010000232.1 coordinate 29,101,639, forward strand.
ATCTTATTTTAAAATTTGATTATTTTCTTATTTTTCGAATTGTTTATGAAATCGACTTATCTCATAGCTACACAAGCAGCTGATCTCTAATAGTCTACAGAACGAGTCGAAAGAATTATACAACTATTCTGGAGAAGCTTAGGTAAAGAGTACTAGCTTTTTTAGAGTTTAAGCCAATTTTACACATTATAGTAATTTATTTAAAATAAAATTATAATTTCAATTAATCTTTAATTATAATCACAAAAAATTTACTTAAATACAAATTATGCCTAAATAAAATATATTATCTCGTATTGATCTTTATTTATTAAATATCTTATATTTAATTATAAAGTTTATAAAACTTTACAATGAAGTTCAACTTAATTAAAACACTTTTCTCTCTTCTACCCATCCTTTATGTGTGACTCATTGAGTTCTTAAGTATGTTGGTAATGGATATAAATTATAATCCTAAATTATATTTAAGATTAGATCAATTAAACTTATTTAATTTATCTTTAATTCTCTAATTAAACAATTTGTATTCATATATCATGATTAGTGTCTAGCAATACATCTGACTATTCAAATTTTTAAGAATGTCAAAGTAGTTTTGACTAACTTTTTTGCGCATAAATTTTTCGTATAATTCAATCATTTCATTATATAACATTATGATTAGACATAACACATATAATTAATATCTACTCTATTTGAGTCAAATCATGTTAACTCTCTACCATTAGTTATTGATTCAATTAATGATATTTGTAAACTATTTTATAAAGTATCATTCCACCTTAGCTAAGGATTTTCCAAATTAATACTAATTAAAAATAATAAAATATTCTCTCTAATTACTTTAGGGCGATAAATCATATGTTGATCACTTATCTACCTCTATATAGTTCATGCTATATTCAATAACTACCGATTAAGCTATCTTTGACTAGAACAGTTCATAAGTAGTAACAAAACATAAAGATCTCTATATAAGATGACTTTGAAGATCTCAAGTCAAATAATTATTTATACAATCATTATAATGATAATTTCCATAAATATACAAGTAATCTTATAAATGAATTTCTCATATAAGGTCAGTTCAGTGAACATGTTTTCTAACAAGTACCCACATGTTTATTTAAGTATCTTTATACTTTAAGTTATGAGATCGACTATTTCTTTTATAAAAAAAACATAACGTGTGTTAACCTTTTTATGCTCTACTAATGTCCAGTTTCAATAAAATAATGACAATGAACAATATAAGAATAATACATAGATGTAATATGAATCTCATAAATATAATCAATCATAATTTCATTTGCAATTTATGTTTATCTAATAGACTTTATCATATACATTTGGATATGTATAAAAAAATGTCTTTTAATTATTTTTCATTAAACAATAACTGACTGATTGATTGTAAAGCATAAACCAATAACTATATGACTACACAAATGGCTATTGTGATTAGAAAATTTTCAAGTACTAAGAGCCAAAAGGACACACAAACATATTTTAACTAATACAAGTATTGAAAATGAAAATGAAAATGATGGGTAATTGAAATTGTAAGTACTATATTTAAATCTAAAATTTGAATATACATGCACTACTATTTAAGGACATGAGCCAAGAAATCATTTTAGCTTAATAAACTGTCATTCATTTGTTTATAACTAAATTGAATTACACTTTATTCAATACTTCCTTTGATTTATAATAGGATTACTAAGTACAAGATATCTTTTCAACTGATAACTAATGTTTTAAACATGCATCTAGTTTTTCATATATTTGTTTTCAAAAAGTTAATAAACTAAATTAAAATAAATCTAAGGGTACAAGCTTTATGTTTATAATCTAGCTATACATGTTACTCTTTATTAGTCTTAAAAAACCAAGCTAAATTAACAATCAACATTTCAATGAATCAATCAAATTTGAAACAGATACACTCATAGAGGGTATGAATAGGGATTCTCAATCTCCATATTACTACTAATCTCAAGCTATAAGACATGTGTACTTTAGATGTTTGGAGTTGCTTTTGTTGCCTTATACCATATAACCAATAAAATGATTGTAATTTAGTAATATAATTATTTAAAAGCATTCTTTATCTTATACATATTTAGATGTATATGATAAAGTCCGTGGGTAAATATATATTACAAATGAAATTTTTGTGAAATCAAAATTATGATATTCATGTTACATTTATATATTATACCTAAATTGTTTCAAGTTATTGTTTTATTGAAGTTGGACATTAACAGTGTAAAAAAAACTAGTACACATTATGTTTCTTCCTTATAAAAGAAGTATATGATTTTATAAACAAGTATGAAAATAGTTGAAGAAATAGTGTGGGCGCTAATTGGAGAACAAGTTCAGTAAACTAACCCCATGTGAGAACTCAATTGAAAATATTGCCTATATGTTTATGAGTTCCTATTGTGATATTGTATAAGTGATTATTTTACTTGAATCACCAAAGTATCTTATTTTACTTGAGATCACCAAAGTATCTTTCTTATATAAAGATTGTATATAAAGATTGCTATGTTTTAATACTATTTATTACCTATTCTAGTTAAGGGTAGCTCAGTCAGTAATTACATATTAATTAAAGGAGGCTTTTGTATAACTCATATCAATATTAGTAACAAAGTTTTCCTAAGGAATAGATTATAGAGATTACTAGACAACAAAGATTCTTTATGAGCAAGGCGGATGCATTCTTATTTTTTGAAATGTAAAGTGTATATGAATTAGGGAATAAACCTATATTCTCATGGTTCTTAAGGAAAATGTTAAAGTTGAGGAATGAGCCAAAGGAAAACTTTAAATGCAAGATTAGTAATGGAAAAATTGCACCACTTTTCTTTGAAAATTGGACAAGAGTTGGTCCTTTTTATAACACTACTGCTATATCCCCTTTAAATAACAGATACTCCTCTAGCTTTAGAGTTGAAGTGTGGATTAATTCTAACCATTGGCATGGAATTCCTAGTAACTTAAAGGATCTCCTACCAAGCTTTAACCCAAACCAAGATAAGAGAGATGAGTACTTATAGCTATCTTATAGATGCATATTTAACCATATTTATACACCTCTATTTCATGTTTTCTAATTAATATTTTGCAATTTTGTTGTAAATTTGGTATTTAAGTCGCTCCAAGTGCATCTATAGGTAATAATTGCCTTTACAGACCAAAAGAAGAAGAATTTATATGAAAAAGTAGTGTAAAATAAAGATTGGAAGCAATTAAGAGATACATTGCCCACGTCTATTATCATGCACCACAAAATTCCCACTAAATGGAGAGGCTAAGCTAGAGTTCTCTAGAAATTCCACATTATTCTTCCATATTCAAGATAAGGCTAGAGATGGCTGGAAGACTCTAGAACCTTGTAGATAATTATAGATTATACTTGAATATGTAGATAGTTATAGAGAATTCTAGATGGCCATTGTGAGCCCTTGCATCAAATAGATCCTAGCCATCCATTGAGGAGGTGAAAGGCTATAAATAGCCAAGGGACTTCATTTGTAAGATGTATAGAGGCATAGAGAGATAGAGAGAGCATATAGAGTTCTTAGCATTTGCCTTGTAAAGCTTTCTTAAGCAATATAAGCATTCTCCAAGTTTCCTCATTCTTGTTATTGTTTTATCTTACATCTTTACTAACTTCTGCTAACTTTATTTCTAACATTCAAAGGAGAGGCTGAATTATTTGCAAGATATACAACTAAGTTTCGCATAGTTCGTTGGTAAAAGACCAAGTCCATGATAGTTGGTATTAGAGCGAAAGGTTTTGCTCATTGATGCATATTAAAGATGTTGGGAACAAGTAGGACTACCAACGTTGGAGAGGAGAAGAAGACTAGTAGGGAGAGATCAAGGTTGAGGGACGTCTTGGTAGACATAAATGGAAGGCTCGTGAAGGTGGAGCTCGCGGGGGTCGAAAGGTAAGAGAAGTTCGAGGAGGTAGACCAATGCATCGAGGAGCTCGAGAGAGGGAAAGAAGAGTTCCAAGGGGAGATGCAAGGTGCCTTAAACATTGTCGCTTCCACATGTCAAGATCTAGTAAAGGCCTCAGAGGAGACCCTTCAATCCGAGATTCTTCGCCTTAAGGAAGAACTTGCAAAGGTTATGGATGAGCTAGTCCTTTGCAAGAGAGCGATTGCTCAAGGGGAAGGCAATGCCACACCTACGATAGTCACTACTTCTTTGAGGGTAAATGTTCTAAAACCAAAGGTGTATGATGGGACAAGGAATGTGAAGGAGATATATAACTTCTTTTAGCGCATGGAATAATACTTCAAGGCACTTGGTGTCATAGAGGATACCATGAAGATTGACACCGCCACTCTCTATCTCAAGGATATCGCGATGGTATGTGGAGGAGAAGACATGGTGACATTGAGAGGCATGCCCGCACCATCAATACATAGGATGAGTTTAAGAAGGAACTCAAAAGGCAGCTCTATCCTGAAATGCCAAGTTAGAGGCAAGAGCTAAGCTACGGCATCTCATGCAAAAGGGGAGCATATGGGACTATATGAAGGAGTTTTTTAAGGTGCTTTTGGAGATCTATAATTACCCAGGTGTGGAAGCACTCTTTTCTTTTATGGATGGTTTACAAAATTGGGTGAAGTTAGAGATCCAAAGGCATAGAGCCCAAGATCTCACCACAGTCATTTCCTTTACCGAGTCTCTCATTGAATTCAAGAAGCCCGAGAAACTTAAGACTCACAAAGACAAGGGCGGCAAGGGAAAGAGTGGGCGAGATAACCATCAAAGCAAGGAGGGCTCCCACAAGTATGACAAGCACAAGGAGGGCGACCATAAGGAGGATAAATGGGGCAAAGCTTCAATAAAATGCTTCTTTTGTAAAGGACTGCACAAGGTTAGAGACTGCTTGAAGAAGAGCAAGCTCTCTACCTTAATCGATGAAAGGGAGGAACAACGACAGCACGAGGAGACCAAGATAGGGTCTTTGCAAATTCTAAATGCCATCAAAGCCAAAGCAGAAATGCTCAAGTCTGAGAAGAAGGGACGTTTATTCGTAGAAGTTAAGGTGGGGGATAATGTTGTAAGAGCTCTAGTGGACACCGGAGCTATTCACAACTTCCTTAAAGTCAGCGAAGTTGATCAGTTGGGCCTCAAGTATAGCAAGGAACAAGGATGGCTCAAAATGGTAAATTTTGAGCTAAAGTCAACCTTTGGATTTGCTGTGGCATTAAAGTGTGGCTAGGTGAGTGGTCTGACCTTGTGGACTTTTCAATTATTCTTATGGATGATTATCCAATTGTGCTTAACCTGGGGGTCAGGATCATGTCAAGGTTGTTCTGATTCCCTTCGCCAATACTATGTGCATATTAGAGTAGGGTAATACGTGCATGATGCCTTTGTCATAAGATGCAAGTCTACAAGCCAAGCAACTTTCGGCCACGCAACTCGCCATGGATGTGAAGAGGGGGGCAACCTACATTTTTGGTGGCAATCAAGGAAGAGGAGCAAGCTTCACTGTAAGGACTACCCAAGGAGATTACCCACGTCCTTGAGGAGCTTAAAGATGTGATGCCTGCAGAGTTGTCAAAGAGGCTCACACTAAAACAAGAAGTGGATCATAAGATCGAGTTAGTGCAAGGCACAAATCCACCCTCGGTGGTTCCCTATCGAATGGCACCTTGAGCTTGAGGAATTGAGGAGGCAACTTAAGGAGTTGTCAAATGCAGGATATATCCAACCATCAAGGGCTTCATATGGTGCATATGTGCTTTTCCAAAAGAATCATAATGGGTCACTCCGATTGTGCATCGACTATAGGGTGCTCAACAAGATCACCATGAAGAATAAGTTTCCCATCCTGTTGATTGCCAATTCGTTCGATCAACTTGGGGAAGCAAGATGGTTTGCCAAGCTTGATATGAGATTGGGCTATTATTAAGTAACAATTGCGAAGGGAGATGAGCTAAAAACAGCATGTGTGATGAGGTATGGTTCCTTTGAATTTTTAGTCATGTCATTTGGACTCACAAATGCACCTGTCACATTTTTCACCCTTATGAATCAAGTTTTGCAACCCTTCTTGGATAAATTTGTTGTAGTAAACTTGGATGATATCGTGGTGTATAACAAAACATTGAAAGAACATCTTATGCACTTACGACAAGTTTTCCAAGTCTTAAGGGAAAACAAGCTAATGTGAAGAGGGAGAAATGTTATTTTTCACAATATGAAGTAATGTTTTTAGGGCAAATTATGGGAGGGGGTTGTTTGTAACACCCCACTCCCACGTGACCCGAACCCGATAGTATTGGTGATATCCGAGTCCGTGCCCCGCGAGGGTGGCGTACTACATCAGTCAGTAAAACTCGGTATACATTTTTTTTTTGAACCATTCATTTCACGTTAAAAGGAAAAAGTTTCAATCATTACACATTCACGCGGAATAAGCAGTAAACAGTAGAAAATTACTATCATTTAGTAATACTTTACAAGAACCATA
>JANVCQ010000232.1:29108255-29118929 GCA_025531925.1 Erythroxylum plowmanianum
CTCGATCACAATTTGAGCACTAACCACTCTACACTCATAACACTGTACTCATCGCATTGGTAATGGGATGTTACATTATAGCTCCTACAGAGTTAAAAGAGTTTACGACTCGGTTACAGGAGCTTTAGGACAAGGGTTTTATCCAACTCAGTATGTCACCATGGCGAGCGCCAGTCCCTTTTGTCAAAAGTAAGGATAGTATCCTACAAATATGTATAGACTATAGACAGTTGAGCAAGGTGAATGTAAAGAATAAGTATCCATTTCCTATAATAGAAGATTTGTTTAATCTATCTAAGATTGATTTACGGTCGGGTTATTGCTAGCTTTGGGTAAAAGATGTAGATGTTCCAAAGACTACATTCAGGACCTGATATAGCCACTATGAGTTCTTGGTGATGCCTTTCGAAGTAACTAATGCACCAATTGCTTTCATGGATTTGATTAATAGGGTGCTTCGACCTTACTTAGACCAATTTGTTGTGGTATTTATAGATGATATATTAGTCTATTTGAAGAATGACGAGGAACATGCTCAATGTTTAAGAAGTGGGCTACAAACTTTGAGAGAAAAGTAGTTATTTGACAAATTGAGCAAATGTGATTTTTGGCTAAAGGAAGTTTCTTTCTTTGGGCATATCATCTCTTTAGAAGGTATCAAGGTAGATCCTAGTAAAATTGAGGCGGCTGTCAATTGGAAGCTGCCTTGGAATATGACAGAAGTGAGAAGTTTTCTTGGCTTAGCTAGTTATTATCGACACTTTGTCAAAGGATTCTTAGTAATTGCTTCTCCAATCATAAAGTTACTTCGGAGAGGTACGAAATATGAATGGAATGATAGATGCTAAGTTATTTTTGAGCAGTTAAAGAAGATGCTCACTAAAGCTCCAATATTGACATAACCAACTCCATACAAAGAGTATGTCATTTAAAGTTATGCTTCTAGGAATCGTTTAGGTTGTGTATTGATGCAAGATAGAAAATTGGTGGCTTATGCCTCGAGACAGTTAAAGCATATGATTTAGAATTGGCAGTAATGGTGTTTGCCTTTAAAATCAACCAGCACTACTTATATGGGAAAAGATGTAAGGTATACACAAACCAAAGTTGTCTCAAGTACCTACTCATATAGAAGGAGCTAAATTTGAGGCATTAACGTTGGATAGAATTGTTTAAAGTCTGATTGCATAGTTGACTACTACCCAGGGAAAGTTAATATGGTAGTAGATGCTTTGAGTAGGAAGTCTATTTCAACTTTGTTATTACAACATAGTATATAGAGATTTGCATTAGATAGAGCTTTCATAGCTCAATTAAAAGCGAGTCTTGACTTGAGACAGATGATGGTACATATAAAAAAGATGATGACAAGTTGCAACAGATTGTACAAGCAGTGTAAAAAAGGAAACAAACTGATTTTATAGTGAAGGATAACGGAAGTCTGTACTTTAAGAGTAGATTACATATACCAATAGTAAAGGACTTGAAGAAGAAATTACTACATGAAGCCCATAATACTATGTTCATTATACATCCTAGGAACAAGATGTACCAGAACTTGAAACAACATAACTAGTGGCCAGGAATGAAGCATGATGTAATGAATTATGTGTCCGAGTGCTTGACTTGTCAATAGGTGAAAGTTGAACATCAAGTCCCATCTGGTCTATTAAATCCCATTCTAATTCCACAGTGGAAATGGGATAATATCACCATGGAATTTGTTATAGGCCTATCCCTCACATAGAGAAAGCATGATGCAATATGGGTTATAATAGACAGGCTCAACAAATCAACTCACTTTGTACCTGTCCAACCTAACTATTCTATGGATCGATTAGTTGAGTTGTTAGTGAATGAGATTGTTTGGCTATATACAGAGTGCCATTGTCAATTGTTTTTAACCGAGACCCACGATTTAAATTAAGATTTTAGAAAAGCTTGCAAGTAGCATTGGGTACTTGGTTGAGCTTCAACACAACCTTTCACCCACAAATAGATGGGCAATCTGAAAGGGTTATACAGGTGCTAGAAGATATGTTTAGAGCATGTGTTACAAAATTTCTAGGCAATTAGGATAGGTACATTCTTTTGATAGAATTTGCCTACAACAATAGTTATCAGTCTAGTATAGTCATGGCATCATATAAAGCATTTATTGGGCCTAACATAGTCAAAGACAAAGAAAAGAAAGTGAGGGTTATTGAACAATGATTGAAGGCCACAATTGATAGACATAAATCACATGCTAACTTGAAGTAGAAAGATACTAAATATATGATTGGTGACAAAGTTTTCTTGAAAGTTTCGCCCTAGAGAAAGGTGTTAAAATTTGGGAAAAAGGGAAAACTTAGTCCAAGACTTACAGGTCCGTATGAAATCCTTGATAGAATTGGATCAATGGTATATAGGTAAGCTCTTCATATGGAAGTATCCAAGTTGCACGATGTATTCCATGTCTCAATGCTACGGAGATACCGATAAGATGATTCACATGTGTTACTAGTACAACAAATAAAAGTCCATCCAGACTTCTCATATGATGAAGAGCCGAAGGAAATATTACCTAGAGAAGTGAGACAATTAAGGAATAAGCAAATTCCTTTTGCAAAGGTGCTTTGGCAACATCATGGTGTTGAGGAGGCAACTTGGGAACCCGATTGCTGATAAGAAGTCAGTGCCGGAAGCTATTCAATACAGGTATGAATTTCTAGGAAAAAATTCTTTTTAAAAGGGAGAGAAATGTAAGGCCCCAATATATACCCTAGAAGCATTATAGCTGTCTAGGGTGTATCAAGAAATGAACACAAAGAATTAAGTGTATCTAGGCTTAGTAAGGGACATACTGATAATTAATTTAAAAGACAAAGGTAAATTGGTAATCCTACATTTAGTCATGCAAATGAATAATTATATGTGTGTTATGGACTAAAATGAAATTAATTGATGATTTTATATGCCAATGTGGGAACTAAGGGAAGGAGAAGGACCAAATTTGCAATTTTGCCAAAAATCAACATATGATCTAATGGGATCGAAACATGTGTCTAAGACTAGAAACTTTATGAAAAAGGGAGTAGCAAAGAGGGGAGAGGGAGGTGTATGTAGGGCTTTAACTCTATAAAATTCTCTTCTCATCTCCTCTCCTCTCCATTCCATCTCCTTAATCATATCATTTTGCATAAGGAATCAAACTAATCCTAGGTGAAAATCAAGGTAATTGCTTTGCTCAAGAAGAGATAAAATTATAAGGTTGGGATTAGTTTGATATATGTATTTGTGGTGTTTCTAGTTGGTGAAGCAAGTAAAGCTAAAGGGGAAGAGAAGGAAGAGTATTAAAAGAAGAGATAACTAACAACTTTCAAGGTTTGGGACGACACTTGGTTAATTTCTATATATGTGCATATTTGAATGTGTATAAAGATGTGTGCATATTTGAATATGTATAAAGATTGATTTCAACATGGAATGGTTTCTGGAATGATGTATTAGTGTTACTTTGTATGGAATTGGTTGAATATGACAAAAGAGAGTAATGCTTAGTGAAATTTTGTCTTAGGTTCTCAACGTAGTTGAACCAGTCCCATTGGTTTGACCATAACTTGGCATATAGACCTCTAAAATAGGTGATTCTAATTGCATATGAAAGTTAAGACATGGAACTAAAAATATCTAGAAGAGACTAGGATCTAATTTTGGCTTTATTATATCATAAATTGAGATCAAAAATGAAGACCAAATGTTGCCTCTGTATTGGAGTAGTTGTGATATTTGCTTCTGGACTAATTTGTTTGCCTATTTTTAGACCCACAGTGTGCTTAGCCCAATCTGCACTATTTTGAGTGTTTCGCTTCCCTTTTTTTTTACCGAATCATATCGGAACCTTTTCTAATGTTTATGAAAATTTGCAAACACCTAAAAATAAATGAAATATTACTTACCATATGTGAATGGGGTGATTAATCATTAAATTTTAAGATTGAACATAAAGCATGCTAAAGGAAATTTACATGTATATAGATGATTTATATGCATATTTATTGCTTAGTATGACCATATAAGTTTACATACAAATTTTATGATTTCAAATGAATATCATATGATTTGTCAATATATTAATCATGAAATTGGTAAATGATTAAAGGAAAAAGTTATAGTGTTTGCTTCATTGTCTTGGCAATGGATAGATAGGCATGCCTATAGGGTTACATTGTAGCTGCAATAGTTTGACACCATTGGTATCTTCATTTTGAGACTATAGTATCTCCACAGTTCGATAACTTCGAGTATCCACAGTTCAATGCCTGCGTATCCACAATTTGATACCTTCAAGTATTTATAGGTTGATGCCTTCGAGTATCGACAGTTTGATATCTTCTGATATCCACAGCTCCCGTTATCATACACTAAAAATGAAATTTAACAGCCATAAATAAGAGATACGACATGACAACATTAATAATTGTATTGACGAGCTTTGAATATCAATATTTGGCTTATAAATGTGCATTTTTAGTATATGGATAATATGTTGAAGCATATTTGCATTATGTATTTTGCTTAAGTACGCTATCATTGTTTACGTGAGTTTATGATATTTATCAATGTGTGTGCAGTTTGTAGATGACTATTGTGAGTGGTCATTCAAACTAAGTATTTTCCCACTAAGTTTAAGTGTTTCCCCACTAAGCTTTTAAGCTTAACATGGGTGTTAATCTGTGTAGGTCCAAGTAATAAGGGTAAGGCACAAGGAACATCTACTGGGACTAAAGCCAACCGCTAAGAGTAAAAGTACCTTTGGAATGTGTTCTTTTTTGTTAAAGCTGATTGTACATGTAAAGAAGTACATTGTAATCTTTTCTTTTGGATTATCATGTAAATGTAAAGATGTAATACTACTTTTAAATGATAATGTTAAGTGATGTGAAATTTTGCAATGTATATATGTAAGGCATTAAATAGAAATGTATGCCATAAATGTATATACAGGAAATTGGTTGCCATGTGTGTAGGTGATTGTAGATTCCGTATAAGGGGTGTGACTTAGAATGAGCTTCCTTAATATCAATAACAACTAGTTTTTAGGCAAAGAAAAGCCTAAATCCATTTATCGTTTATTATTCAAAAGCAAGATTTCAGTGGACATGTGGAAGTTAATTATTGACTTATGTCAAATTAACATATAAGGGAAAAGTTATATTGACTTCTTAAGCTAGTTGCTTAGTAATAGAGATGTATCAAGTGGCAATAAAGAAATGGTAATAATTGCCTTTGGATCTTGCATTTTCTACCTATGAATGGAGAGGAAGTGCAAATGCTTCAAAAGAATTGAAAACATCTTATTGCTAATGAAGAAAGAGATAATAACATGGATTAGTGATGCACTTAAATCCTCTTAGCATTGATATGGATCAATCTTAAAGTTTATAAAAGGGAAGTCTCTAGGCTAAGGAGAACCTAGAGGTTAAAAGACCAATTCAAGTAATGGATTTTGCTTTTTTTCATATCCTTAAGTAGTTTATCCTTATTCAATTGACAATATTCCCAATAAACTATACCATGTTCTTGATTGATTTGTTATATATTCCTAGTTTCCTTTTTAGTGTATTAGTTTCTTGTTCAGACCTAATCTTTTGTTCATCTAGTTCATGGATGATGTAAAACCTTTGTACAAGCCTTATTGCCTTATAATTTCATTTATTAACTTTTTTAAAGAAAACTTGGATAATTTCAAAACAAAAACTTAAATAATCTATATTATAGCAAGACAAGAATTTGTTTATAAAACGTATACTAAAATGAGAATTGTGTCAATAATAAAATGTAGCATTAGAAAGTAGCATCACACTATAAATTTAAGGTTAGAAATTTATCTAAAATTAGTTCCTATAAAAGAACATTGGTAATAAAGTCAAACCATAGAAGGAAGAATTCATTAAAAAAAAATTCTTTAACAAATCATTAATAAAATATAGAGAAGTTTTCTAAAAGGCTTTAATTGTTTTTGGATTCTTATTCTTATTATAATTTGAATATCAACTATTCGTTATTTGTTATATACTTGGGTTGTTTTATTCTACTTTTGTTTAACTGTTGTAGTTTTTAGTTTTTGTTTTTTGTTTTTTTTAATGTTTTTATTTCTAATAAAAAAACTTTTTGGTTGTTAATATCAATATAATTATATTTTATTACTTATAATAATTACATATTAGATAAAACTTAAAATAAATTATTTAAATTTATTAAAAATAAAATTATGAAAAAGGTAAAAATAGAAAATGAAAACCACTTTTTGTAGTTTTCATAAATTTTGAAAACTAGAAGAAGTCAAAAAAAATGGAATCCAAAAATTCAAATAACCAGATTTTTAATTAAATTTGAAAAAAACAAACAGACTATCAATGTAAAACCCTTTTGCATAGTCAACTTATTATAAATATTAAATAATAACTTTTCCTTCTAACATTTTGATTATTGATCTTAATTACCTTATTTAAGAGTATGTGAAATATACTAAGCCTTAATGTTGCTTCTTTTTGTTAGCAAAGGTTCAAACCCAAATGGATACATCATTTAGTGAAAGCATATGGTCCCATCAAAATGGTTTCTAATATGAATTTGCTGGTTTTCGGATCTAAAACATTATAAATCATATAAAAGTAATATCGTTACAAAAGTTTTCTTTGGATTTGAACTTCTACTACAAGTTGCGCCCACCTTCGTACGGCAATCCCACTTACGTCCGCTGAAGCAAGATTCAGCCTTCTCACGAACAAATCCATTAGCCCTCGATCATCTCATGCGCACACAAGTGTTTAAAGTGTTTCCCTTACATACATAAAGAACACAAGTGTATCAGAGTAAAGAAAGTAACAAGAGACTTTTAAATGTAGCCAAAGCTACTCTTTTATTAACTCTCAACAAAATGTTAACAAAAGACACGAGTACCTCCTACTCGAAGCACTCAAGGAACTCCCTACTCGAACCCCTTACAAGGAACTCCCTACTCGAATCCCTTACAATGAGAACTCTCCCCCAAAAGCTCTCCACTCTCAAAACTCTCAACTCTGATCGAATGAATAGGTCTCAACTCTAATGAGCTATTTATAGGCTCCTCTAGATGACTAAGAGTCCTAGTAGAACTCTACTAGCTAAGATCACAATCTTATCCTATCTAATAAGATTACATCACATTTAAAAGATTTACCCTATCTAGGAAAGATTATCCTTATCCACGAAGATCTCCTCTATCTTCAGATGATCCTTCCACGTGATCTTCATCTCTTAAAGATGATGTGCATCAACGGTGATCTTATCCGCCGTGTCATCATGTGCTACATCATCTACAGTTGTCACGTCACTGCTGATGTGTCTTCACCACAGCCTATCCACACATAAGTCCATCAATGCACGTCCATGGACAAGTTCATCTTCCATGATCAAGCTCATTTATGATGCAGTCTTGTCGCTCCATGACTAAGTCACAAGTCACAATCCGAGTTAGTATAAAAATCTCGCGCACATTACATACCTCCGACCTGCCTTGCTGAAGTTAAGTGTTTATGCGTCTCTTCGCACTCGCATGCCTTTGCGCATCCTCGCAGAGTCTCTTGCATACCTTTGCGCCTTCTCGCGCATCTTCGGGTCTCGCATGACTTAGTTTTCTAAATCCACACGGCCTCACATCCGAATCTCCTGTCTAGTCGAAGATTTCCACCAATGCGTGCGCGTGCATGCCCACGCTTATCGAATCTCGCCTACTCTCGAGATCTTCGTCGATATTTCTCATGTCCCTCGCCTACTTCGCAAATTTCTCGAGTTTTTGCTTGCCAATTTGCAAGACTTCGTCTTGTTCCTCATCAACATGCCTTCTTCGTGCCGACTTGCATGCCAAGCATTGACCAAGGCTCGCCAACACTCATACAATCCCGCAGTCTGGACTTAGGGGTCTAACGGTCCCAACAAAATGGTTTCTAATATGAATTTGCTGGTTTTTGGATCTAAAACATTATAAATCATATAAAAGTAATATCTTTTATTGAATCATCATATTAAATTGAAACCCAGTCAATACGTCTATAACAAAAAAAGAAGAAGTGAGGAAGATAATAATCAAAACATATGTTGTTGTTAACATAGTAAAATAGAATTTCAAATCATACTCCTCACAATAGTAAAATAAGCTAATAAAGTAACATTTCCACATAAACAAATTAAACACCTTTATTTTATATATTCTTCGAATGCCTATTGTGAGACCATTGTGAACACACAAAAAAATCAAAGAGAACCATTAAAAAAGTTATTGTTTTTTAGACAAAATCTTGGTTTTAAGACATTAGGCAATTGAATCTCGACAAAATTGAATTATCCTTTAAAGATGGAAAAAAAAAACTAAAAAACTAAGAAGTATAAAGAAGTATTTCCTATTTAATGTTAAATTTATTTTATTAATCAATTTAATTTAATAGTAAATTAAGTTTTTGATTAAAATTTATTTCATTATAAGATGATAAATATGTTATTTTTACTTATAAATTAAGTAATTAAATTTGACTATTTTTCTTGTAAATTTTATATTTTATTGATTTATCATATTTACACATCATTATTTATATTAAAATAATATTCAACGTGAATTTAATTTTAAAGATGATAAATAAATGTTAATCTTATAATTAATTTTAAATTTATTAATTATATATAACAATTGTGTCTTAATCATAAAATTGCTTACGACGGAAATCTGAATTAGAGGCACAATTGCGGTAAAAGAAGTCTCCGCAAAGCAAAATTAAGCATGGTGACGATGAGGTACGTAGAGTGGCTCATTCATCTTGCTTCCACCTAGTGAGTAGTTCCTGTAAATAAAAAAGTAGCATATTATTCAAAGATCACTCTTAAAATTATTATTTTTACGATAATTGACATTATTTAAAGAGAACAAAGTACCATGACTTGAAAGACATGCGGAGTTGAAAGAATGCCCAACTTGGTACAAAGTATGGATTTAAAGATTGCAACTTTGACACCTTAAAAAACTTGAATATGGATTTGCCTAAACCGGACGTTACTGCTTATCTATTTGGTTTTCTGTTTAGCATTGAGTCTCACGATCGAAAGCAAGTCGTACGTTCCCTTACTATTCATCATTTTAAATAAAATCTCATCATATCCCGAAGTCCCGCAATAAAGCAGGGTCTGAAAGAGCCTGATAGTACGCAGCCTTACCCTTACATTGTAGAGAGGCTGTTTCTAGTTGGCCTACATGTATATGTGACAAGATAATAGTGACAAAATAAAAGACAAAATTGACTAACAAATTAAAATAAAATAAATAGAAAAAAATTAATTTAATCAATTAATAAGTATTTTGAATATATAAACATAAATTTAAAAATAAATAAAGCATAATATATATATATATATATTATGCTTCATGCTGCATTAAAGGTTCTATATATAACCCTCTAGAGGAGTTTGCAAAAATCCCATAGTTAGGTCAAGACAATATTTGCAGGCCTAATTGCAATTACTTCAACTGAATCTTAACAAATTGACAACAATAGTGTAGATTCTCAATAACAGTGTCCAAAACATATCTCATAGCATAAATAAAATCTCATTCACCAAAAAAGAATTGCGAGGAACTTCATCTCTGTTAGCAAAAAATTTTTATAAAAATTATTATTCAACAATTTCAACTTACTCTTTAGAAGCGGACAGATTTTACATGCACAGGTCTTAACTTCTCAAACTCTACAAAGCAAAGATACATCATTCCAACGGCTTAATCCATTCAGTGAGCATATTTAATATGCACAGCACTGAAATTGAGATCTCCGCCACAAACCATGAGAAAACATTAGACATAAACAAACAGCATAAGATTTTGTTAGGCACTGGAGACATCGAGACAGGGTAAGTGAATATATCATCTACAGAAGGCAAGTTTTCATCAAAATGAAACTCCGAACAACAAATTCCCATTGCCTCAGCGTCATGAAAGCAGGCATGCGAGATCAGAGAAACATCCAAAATTGAGAAACTAAAATGTTGAATAGTCCAAATCATGGGTACTTTTAGTCCAGTTCTGGCTTGCTCTTACTTCTTTTCATTTTGGCTTTAAACCTCGACTTTGCCATCAGTGTCTGAACAGTATTCAAGAAGTTCCCAACAGCCATTAATACCAAAAGCATCCCACAGAGAATAACCTGCCAAAAACAGTTTTCATTTGCAGCCTCTTGTTGGTTGATTATCTTTGTTTTATACAAATCAAAAGATCTCTCAAAGCCGGACAAGAGAAAGATATAATCTTAAGGTACCTGCCACTCAGAGACGACCCCGACAAATGCAGTCCTAAGCAACTGTAGACCAACATATGCCTCAAAGCCCTAAAATCATATTCAGGATCAATAAATGGTCAACAAACTAACTAAATCTCATTGCTATGACAAAGAATCAAGAAGACAGACTTGACAGCACTATCATTCCCTTGTTAGAAAACCTTGTACTTAAATTAACCTGGACGAAGTTTATGATCATGAGAATATTATTCTGAAGAGCATTTTCTTTATGTACACTATAACTTCTGTCGACAGGAATACAATGGACCAGGCAACCTTAAGTTGCAATTTTTATTTAAACAATTACATGTTATACAAATAAAATGAA
>JANVCQ010000232.1:29119666-29130852 GCA_025531925.1 Erythroxylum plowmanianum
CATGATAAATAAGAGTTAAAATGCCACCTTTCCCAATGCAATGCGAGTATAGAGTCTCTGTCGCTGATATCTATTCTGAAGAAGCATAGCTACTCCTTGCATCATAGCCCATTGCAAAAACAGTTGCACCCCCCTCTGTAGAGATTCAAGTTGGCCTTTAACAGACACTTAGTAGTCCTTGTACATACATAAAGAAAATTAAGTTGCCAGAGAATAAGAAGAATAACCTGCTTCTGAGTACAATTTGGTTGTCCTTTTATCTCCCATGTAAGGCTAACAAGAGCCATAAGCATAGCACAGTAATGATGGTATATCCACCTGCGAAAGGCATCAAATAGTTCTGCTGAAAATTCTTGAGCTGTTGCACTCCCATGCATTTTAATGCAAGTACTACATTCTTGTTCATTCTGATTCATAAGGAAAATTAATTAAAGGAAGGAAAAGAGATCTTTTCAGTTTTCCCCCAACAAGAGCCACCATCCACCACCACAAACAACCAGCAAGCAGCCACCCCTCACCCCACTCCCCATCAAATAAAAGTTATAAGAAAACGAGAAGCCGAAGACAATGGCACAGAGGACTAAAGTGGAAGCAGAGTCAAAACGCAAATTTCTAAATTGAGGGTATCATATAGATCACAAATATGATCTTATGCCATCAATCTTTTGTCTGCAACCACTGTTTAAGTGATGTTTAAATATAATATGCAAGAAGAGAAACAAATGAAAGTTGATAATTGTGTTTCACAAAGTTGTTAATTGAATCTACCAAAAATGAAAATGGATAACCTTCAGGCTGGCAATGAACTGCAGTGTATATGCATGGATTTGGGAAATAAAAAGATATTGAGAATCAGAGACAAAGTTTCATGTGGGTCTAAACAATGATCTAAATGTAAGTGTATCCTATTCCCGAATTCAGACTACCATCCTAATACATTTTATGATTTTAATAGATCATCTTTCTTTTGTGACAATCTTCTGTTTTCCAGAATTATAAACTAAGTCCCTCTTTGAGCGATCTGTTGGTACCTGATCCTCTTCTTGAAGTAATATACAAGAACAAACCCCACTCAAAAGGAGCACAGGCTTAGTGAGCCAACTGCAGCTAAAAAATCTGACACCCATCAGATCATGTTTACCCCCCCAGTGGCAGAACAGACTATCTGGATAAAGTAGACCATCCATGATTACAGATTAACAAAAGAAACTACCAATCACCAGGAACTAAGAAACAGCAATCAAGTGTTGTCTCTTTTGCAGGCTAAGATACAAAGACCAACAAATATTGGGGAAAGCGCTAGACTAGTCTGAGACTAAAGTATATAACATGGAATTTCTCAAGTCCCATTAATTATACAAACAACCAACCATCTATTTCACTAGAAAGCATAATACTCTGTTGCATTTCTGACAAATTAACATAACGTTATTAATTTTAGTTAAAGATACTCTCTACTACTTCAATACAGGTAAATGACTTTATAACAATACTGGAGGTTTTAAATGCATCAAGGAGTTCAAGGATCCATTGCATGCTCTAGTTCAACCAAACATTTTAATGCCCAATAGCTCGTACTAATAAAGACTTCCAATACTGAAAACTATGGAAACTATACTGTCACATCAAGCATCCTGCTCAAGCTTTAAGAACTACGTACAGAATAGGTTCAATTAGCTCATAACGCATCTCATTGTCTTTACTTGTTTGTATTAGTTGAGACCAATAAACAGAAAATTAGCTTGAGTTCAGAAAGAGAAGGAAATCTGATTAGAAATTACCATGGACGAATATCACTTCCATTGGCTCTTAGTATGTTTTCCCGCAAAGCCAAGCCTGTATAGAGGAATAGGAGCCAAGCCTAACAAAGTAATAATCATAGATATTAAAACTTCCACATGAATATAGCATTAAGGTGAAATTGAGCGCAAAGATAAGGAATGCACATCAGGTGAATGGACCATGAACCAGAAAGAATGAATAAGCGCAAGACTCTCGAACCAGAGAAAATTACCTGGTACAATTGAACTGGAAATGCAGGCAAGCACCCACCCCAGACCGAGGACCTAAGGATGAGCAAAACTGATGGGAAAAGAAGAAAAAGAAGTGCGGTTCTATCCTGCTCCAACCACATAGCACATGATCAAAAGCAGGTCAGCTGTGAAGAGTCCTTTTTATTATGATGATTTTTGAAAGCAAGTTGCTACCAATGGAATTGAAATTATCGTATATTCATAATATAAAAACCTAGCCTTTTAGGGAAGTGGAGAAGAGTGTATGTACCCTGTAACTGTTGTATTCTTCTTTGACCTTGAGTTGCACGTCTTTTCGAGTAGCACGCACATTAATTGGACCTAGAAACATTCTCAGGAACCTACCTGCATGTACACATAAAATACCCCAATCATCCAAACGGCAATTCCCTATTAACATACAAATATAGCGACAGAGAGAGAGGGAGAGTAACAGAAATAGACCTTGAGCCTTGGACGGAAGAAAAGCAGAAGCGTCTCCATCGACCATAAGACATCTGGCTCTCTGTAAATCTTCTTCCAGCTAAACATAGTGACGAATTAAACAATAAGAAATCAAACATGATGAGGACGAGAAGTAGCTGAAAGATGATTAAACTTAACAACAATAAAAAAGAAATTCCCTTGCCTTACGAGCAAACCTAGGATGGAGATTTTTATTGGAGCAAATAAGAGAATGACAACGGCGGATAGAAGAATCGAGAGAGAGCGCGCGTTGTCGAAGAGATTGTTCTTCGATGGAAGACTTTGAAAACAGAGAAGCTGCTGATTCCTGAAGCTCCCTCGCCTGTTCCACCAATCTTCCCACTTCCTCTTCTATCTCCGCCGTCGCCGCCCCCTCTGATGAATTGCTCCTCTCCATTACTGTCTATTACTTTTTCCGCCGATCCAAATCAATTTTTACATATTATCATTATTTTTAATATTCCATATTCTTATCCCACATTTTATTCACCACTACGTCGCTCCATAAATCTCTAGGGCCTTTCCTCTCTCTCTCTCTCTCTCTCTGTATTCTTATTTAACGCAACAATTTAAAAGAAATTATAAACGTAAATAAACTCATCTTTTTTGAGAAGCATAAACCTCAGTAACATAATCCACGTAGGTCCTACTCAATATTATTATTTGTGTAATGATATTGGTACTGAATTTATACTAAATTTATAAAAATAATTTCTCAATTTTTGAAATTTTAAAATGGTACTTAGTATATTATATTGCATAATTTATTTTACATCAAACATATCTTCAAAAGTTATAATAATAAAAACTTAAAATAACAATAATTTAAATTATTTTATTAATAATATTTTCACATATTTTAATAATACTCATAATTAATATGAAAAAATTACTTATCATAATACAAATATAAAATTAAAACAATACAAATTATTTAAAATATAACAATTTTATCATATAATAAATAAGAATTGCATAAAAACATTAAATAAAAAGAATAATAAATTTTTATGATTCTCTAACAATTATAATTTGCAATAGGAGATCGTGTCAAAGAATCAACTAGAAGTGAAATCTAAAACAAAAAATATTTACAATTATATTGCATATATAAAATTTAAAATATATATCAAATCTAAGTAAAATTAAAAAAAGGAGAACAAAAACCTCGAACTTTATTTAATCAAATACCCACTCAAATTGTATTGATCTCAATTCTTATTTGGTACAAAATCATCATAATTGAGAGGAGACTTATTATCATTATCATTTAAATTCATTGCAACAAATGGCATGTCAATATTTTCTCATCCAATATTATCTTCTAAGACTCTTTTATCTATCAAATTCAATTCCTTAGAAACCCAATCCACCAAAATATCGATATGATCGAAGCAAATTAAATCTACAGAGTTATTTGTTATATTAAGAGTCCTGCTAAATAATAAAATTAAATTATAAGAAATTATATATAACTTAATAATGATAATAACTCAACTTTCTTGAAGCTTCAAATTGTATTCAACAAAGACAAGTCATTCAATCTTTTGTACTCTATTCTATTCCTTTCTTAAAATGGATAAATTCAAATGTGCTTCAATTATTTCCACGCCCTTTTGGAGTGTAACAGGGTGTGAAAGGTATTTTACAATTCTGAAACACCACTTCAGAATTGAATCTACCAAATAACCGTAAAATAACAAAAGTAGCATTATAAACAAAATAATATGGTGATTAATTTTCAATAAGTATAAAAAGGGAAAAAAATATACCTAAATTAAGTTTGTCTCTTTAAAGAATAGCAATTTATATCCCAAAATCACCAAAAAGATCTTTACAAATCTCCATTTATTTACAAATCTCCATTTATGAGCTTTAGAAATCTTACATCATCTTATAGGCAACAACTGTTTATAATAATTAATAGCATTCCCTAATTAACTTCAGCTTTCTACAAAATAAGATGTATACAAAGAAGACCTATTTTTTATATTAGCCTTGATTGCTTCCTTCGCCCTCTCCATGGAATCATAAAAAACCTATTGTCGTCTTCTCATTACTATCAGTCCAGACGAAATACCCTCACCAAAGGATCATAAACTCGGATAATAAATTAACATTGGACCAAAATTCATTATCTTTAAGTGTAATTTTATAAACCTACAATCCTGCATTAGACCTAACATGCCGAGATGCAACCTACTTATTACTTATAAATATTTGCTTCAACTCTTTCTTCATCATAAGAAAACACTAAAGTGATAAGAAATTCATTGTAAATCTTGTAATAGCATAACACTACAAATTCTTATCATTAGTGAAATTATTTCTCATTAAATTCAAGACCCATGCATAATTGTAGATGAACTTGGTTACCTTTTTTGGTTTCTACATAGTCTCATCAATAATGGGAAAGTATCTAGCATTCGCTATATTTTTCAACATCAAGTTAATGACATGTGTAACACAAGGAGTCCAATAAAAAAAATTACAATTGCTTTGCAATCTTCTTCCAACCACTTTATAAATGAAATCATTGTTAATAATGAATTGAACAATATTTTCTGGCCCGACTTCATTCACAACTTTATCAAATATTTCAAATAGATTATTAACATTCCTAACAACGTTAAATGCATCAATTCAGGTGTTCTTGATTATTTCTAGTCTCCTACATGCACATATAAGTGACGGTGTATATTCGAGAAACCCTATATTTTACTATAAAAGGATGTGTGTGGATGTAAGAAAGAGAGAGTCAAATTAGAGGCCACGATTTTGATCAAGGGACGTGATAAGTGATATTTGTTATATGAATGTCCAATTAATTTTATGTGATAATGTGTATGTTTAGTATACATACTAGGATTTTTAGCCTAGGTTTATGTTATTTTCATATAACTTGCATGTGTATATGATTGTATATGGAAAATTGCATGTTAGGTGTTAGGTTATAAATGAAGGTTTTTAAGCTTAGGTTTTGCATGCTTTTTCATGTGTTTTGATGTGTTATATGTCAATGTTTGGGTAGGATTTGGACCTTATTTGTGTTGATCATTAAGTTACATGAGTGTGGACTTGTTGTACGTATCAAAGGAGAAAGTTAGAATTTTTTAGGTAGAAGTTGGAATTTTCTAGCTGGCAGTTCCAGCTTGCACCACATCCATCCTAAGTCGGTTTAAGCACCCAAAAGGGGTATAAAAACCCAATTTTAAACCTTAGAAAGGTAGAGGGTCAAGCGTCACACAAAAAGGAGGAAGATAGGCACATTTTTTGGTGGATTTTCAAGGGGAATCAAGTGATTTCAAAAGATCTCAAAGTTGCCACACCAAGTTCCAGCTTTATTCTTCAACTCATAAGCCTTCTATTCTCTCTTCACTCATTTGTTTTTGTTTATTTATTATATAGAGAAGATGTATGGACTTGTTGTGAGGATGTTGTTGATGATTTTAATGGATTTCTAATTAGATTTTAGGGTTGTTCTTACCATAACTATTTAAGAACTCACTTTTCTTTCATACTTATATAATGTGTGGACTTTATATGCCTTGCATACATTGAAAAATGGAGCTAGTAAATCAGTTTGGATGTACCATGAGATTGGGCAACCTTGAGAATACTTCACACATTAAACTAACAGGACATTTAGAGAGAGATCTTCGATGTTTTGATGGTTGTCCAATATGTTACTCTATATCCACTTAGCAATTAACTAAAGTGTGTAGGTTGAGAGATCACACACTGAACTTTAATCATTATTTCAGGCTTAATTGGTTTGAGTATTGAGAGAGAAAGGGCCAATACATTAGAATTCCTAGGACTAAGCATGATTACATTACCAAAGTGAAGGATTACATGGTATGAAGAGAATGACCCTAACATTTATAATCTGATTCTCTAAACCAAATTGTGTTCTTATTTTTTATGACATTTTAAAGTGTGTTTGTAAGCATTTAAATTGTGAATTTTTGCAATTTCAATCTCTCATTATTTGGTTTACCTAAACAAAAGCCAATTTAAATTATAATGTGACTAACCAATCCTTAAGGGAACGATACCTTAGTATACTATTTTATACGAGTCGTATAATTATGGTATAACAACTTCAATTAATTTTAAAATTTTGAGCTAAACATAAAGTAGCTATCAAGTTTTTGGCACCATTGTCAATCAATTGTGTTTTGAATTATTTTGATTTAAGCTTTCTTTTTATTTTTATCTGATACTCTTTTCGTGTTTGTAACAGGTGTATGGACAGAAGAAGTTTCAGAAGTGAGAGTAGATTAAGCAAACTTGACATCACTAAGCTTGAAAGGGAATTAAGAAAAGAAAGGTGTCAAGATGAAATCGAAAAGATAATGGAGGATCAAGGAGATGAAGGCAGTGACCAAAGAACATTAATGGATTTTATACAGCCCAGGTTCAATCCAAACCAAAAGGGGATCATCAGTACACTTATTAATGCGAATAATTTTGAAATCAAACCTGCATTAGTGAATATTTTGAAAACAAGTGTTTAGTTATATGGTTTACCACATGAGGATCCATATGCTCACCTTGCTAATTTTTTGAAAATTTGCAATACATTTAGGTATAATGGATTATCAGAGGAGGTAGCAAGGATCCCTTCACACTGAAAGATTGAGCAAAGGCATGGCAAAAATCTCCTAATCTGGAGCAAGTAACTATATAGGACTAGTTAGTACAAGCTTTCCTAGCTAAATACTTTCCATTAACAAAGACGACTTAGATTGTCAAGGAGACCACAACCTTCCCGTAGTATGACATAGAATCACTCTCTGAGGCATGAGAGAGATTGAAGGAGCTATAGAGAAGTTTTCCTCATCATTACTTGACAAGAGTGTTATTATTACATACATTTTATAATGGAGTTAATATAGCGACCAAAGGTACAATTGATGCAACAACTAGAGGCTTGTTGATGAGAAAAACCATTGATGTTTTATACAAACTAATTGAGGATTTGGCCACTAACAAATGTCTACGGTTAACTAACAAAAATAGACCATACAATGTAAATTAAAAAAAGGAATCGTAGAAACAAAGTCAGCTTTAGCCATATAGGCACAGATAGTGGTATTAATCAGAAAGCTGAACATCATCAATGCCTCATCCAGTTCGGTAAATCCTTATAAAATTATGTGTGATGCTTCCGATTTTTCTATGGGAGTTGTTTTGGGCCAAAAAGTTGAGAAATCTTTATATGTAATTTATCATGCCATCCTAACTTTGAGTGATGCACAATTAAATTACATAACCACTAAAAATTGTTAGTGGTGATTTTTGCATTGGAAAAATTCAGATATTATTTGTTAGGATCAAAAGTTATAATCCATTATGATCAAGCAAGTTTTAGATATCTTTTGACCAAAGCACATGCAAAACCACGATTAACTGTATGGATTTTGTTGTTGCAATAGTTTTATGTGGAAATAAAAGATAAAAAAGGGAGTGATAATGTTGTTGCAAATCATTTTTCTAGGATAGCTCCTAACTTAGAAACTCTTAAACAACAAAGGAAGTATGCAATTGCTAAGAACTTTCCCGATGAGTAGTTATTTGCTGTTACTAAAATGCCTTGGTACGCTAACTATGTGTATTATTTTGCTTGTGGTATTTTGAGACGTAACATTACTTTTCAGGACAAGAAAAGATTTCTTCATCTGAGTAGGTAATACTTTTGGGATGATCCATACCTCTATTGGATTTGGAAGGATAAAATCATTCGGAGGTGCATTCTAGAGGAAGAGTAGGTAAGTGTCTTGACCTTTTGTCATAAACTCCATTGTGGAGGTCATTTTAGAAGGCAAAAAACTATTTCTAAGGTTCTTCAAAGCAGTTTGTATTGGCCTACTTTGTTCAAGGATGCTCATGTCTTTTGCTTAAAATGTGATAAATGTCAACGAACTGGAAATATAACTTGAAGAAATGAAATGCCCCTAACAAACCAATTGATTGTTGGATTATTTGATGTTTAGGTAACTGATTTTATGGGCCCTTTTTCTAAATCTTTTGAATTTGAGTATATACTTGTTGAAATTGATTACTTGTCTAAATAGGTAAAAGCAATACCTACCCGAACTAATGATGCTAATGTTGTTGGTAAATTTATAAAGGAAAATATTCTTAGCAAGTTTAGGATTCCATGAGCAATTATAAGCAATGGAGGAAGTCTTTTCTGTAATAAGATTTTTGAAAAGCTTATGAGGAAATGCGCAATCATCCATAAGGTGGTGACCCCATACCATCCACAAACATCCAGGCAATTGAAAACAATTAACAAGCAAATTAAGGAGATTTTGGAAAAGACTATGCACCGATCAAGGAAGGATTGGTCAACAATGTTAAATCATGCACTATGGGCATATCGAACAGCTTACAAAACTATCTTAAGGATGAGTCTTTATGGGTTAATTTTTGGGAAGGCTTGACATTTGCTCGTAGAGGTTGAGCACAAAACACTGTGGGCAATCAAGACAGTGAACATGAACCTAGATGATGGAGGAGGGGAGAGTTTTCTTCAAATTTCAGAATTGGATGAGCTCCGGAGTGAGGCTTATAAGAATTCAAAATTTTACAAGGAATGAACAAAACACCTTCATGATAAAGGTCTTGTAGGTAAGTATCTAAAGTTGCATTTGCTTCCAGGAACATTGAAATCAAGGTGGAATGGGTTATTCGAAGTAATAAAGTCTTTTCAGTATGTAGTTGTGGAATTGAAAAATCCGAGAACAAAGAAAAACTTAAAAGTTAATTGCGATCGATTAAAACCATAATGGGAAGAAGCAATTGAGAAGTAAACAGTAGAATTATTCACTTTAAGCGACCCACCTAGTGCATAAATAATGAGGCGTCTAGCTACAAGATGTGCTAAATGGGTGGCAACCCATTTAATTTTTGTTTTATTTTTTAATTATTTGTTCGTTATTCCTTTTAAGTGAATCTTGACTTAATCTATTTTCTTTGTGTGTGCGGGCTTGGAATCATACATGAAACTATGGAGAATTTCAAAAAAAATCAAAAGTTAGAAAACACAACTCTCGAGCATAACTCTTAGCTTAAAATTAAAAAACTTTATTACGTCTATGCAATAAGGCTGATGGGTGTGATTCATTCTTTTAAAAGGGTTTTTCCAGCCTTAATCTTTTATTTTTCCTGTTCTTCTGGACAGCAACTCCCCACTCCTCCACTCAGAACCTCCTCGATCGAGGCTCCATATCGTTAACAGCCCCTCTATACAACGCATCATCAAGGCTCCATATTGTTAACAACCCCTCTCCACGATGCACCACTCACACTCCTCATAGCACCACCCACACAAAGCTTCTCCAAGCTATGGGTCCACAGATGAGATACCCACAAGTTTCATCTTCTCATCCACACGATGACCAAATACCAAATTCAAGTATCACATGCTTATATTTTCAAACAATAAAACACAAGCAAAGGTACATAATTCTTAAAGATCGTTAGATTATTCTTAATAGATTTTTAGATTCTAGGGTTCATTAATTGTCGTGAAACATAGGTTGGGATAAATTTTCTAAATTTAAGAAAAATTTATACATGAAATTGACTTTAGAGTTTCTGACTTCTTTAGAAGTGGCCAATGAAACTACTGCTAAGGATGCGGTAGGTAGTTTAAATTTTTGATTGGTGAATAAAACTCATGTAATCACTTTAGATGTGCTAAATTATGTTTTGGATTTCCAAATAGTGATTTATGTTGTTATCATGAGGATTTTTAGGCTAGATAATTTTGGACCTGAGTAACCAATTGTAGAAAAGTATTTTCTCTAAGTCTATCCAAATCATCTACATTAGTAGACCATGCCCTTTGTTATATCCATTGATTTTAAATTTTACAATATTTGTTATAGGAGAAAGCAACGAGTTTGTTTCTAAAGCTGAATTATTTGTTTTTGTTAAGTCAAAATGACTTTACATAAATGATTTTGATGAAGTACAAATAATAATGAAAAATAAACGAAAGAAAAGCAGACGAAAACTAAAAGCAGACCAAAGCTAAAAGCAGACGAAAACTAAAAGCAGACGAAAGCTAAAAGCAGACGAAAGAAAAACAGACAGAAGTCAAAAGTAGAAAAGTAGACGGATGAAAAGCAGATGAAAGAAAAAGCAGACGGATGAAAAACAGACGAAATGAAAAGCAGACAAAAGAAAAAGCAGACGGAAACCAAAAGTAGACGAAAGAAAAACAGACGGAAGCCAAAAGCAGATGGAAGCTAAAAGTAGAAGAAAGAAAAACAGACGGAAGCCAAAAGCAGACGGAAGCTAAAAACAGACGAAAGAAAAGCAGACAATAAAAAGCAGATGATGAAAAGCAGACGATGAAAAGCAGACGGAAGCAAACCACGTCAGAATCAAGAATCAGTTTGAGTTAGTTACAGAACTCAACTGAATAACCGTTTCTTAAAAGAATCAAGAAGCAGTTGAAGAAGAAGACTATAAATATGAGTCGAAGTCGAACATTGAAGAGTTACACACACATACGAAGAGTTACAAAGCTTACTTGAGAGAAATTATTGTGCAAAATTTAGAGCTATTTTTTTTTGTAACAAAGCTCAAAAACCTTTCTGTTGAAAGTAGTACAGATAGCCTGCAGAGGCTAAGTGTGAAAGAATACTGACTGTAAGAGACCTGAAGAGG
>JANVCQ010000232.1:29130952-29143477 GCA_025531925.1 Erythroxylum plowmanianum
TCTCTCTTATCTTTCAACTTTCGATTTTACTAGTTTTTATACAAGTTTTCGAAAGATACTCTCTAACTTTGATTTTCGGTAGTTCTTGTGAAAAGAACAAGTTTCTTTTAACAAAACATTTTTTGAAGGGGCTTAACGAAAAGAAATACACAATTCAACCCCCCCTTTCTTGTGCATTTGCATATCGTATAATAAGTCTTATATTAACATGTGATTCACTTCAGTTTTATGGTGCATGGTGGATGTTAAACCTTTTAATGCAAGGATATGGTTAAGTGCCCATTTAAATGATATAGCTAAGGCGAGTGTAAGAAAAATAGTAGTCGGAGCATTTGTGACAGCAATTGTGGAACATCTCAGCTTATAACAGGGAGAACACCTATGTAGCTAGTTCTAAGCTACTCAAATCTTGACTTGAACTCCTTGGTGGCTATGAAATTTGTCAAGAAGCAAGGAGAACATTATGTTCTTCTCGATGATGATAAGGAGGAACCTTTAAGTAGTAAGCGAGCTCCAATTGAGGAAGCTGAAGCTGCCCAAAAGGATCATATTCCACCACCCAAAGGAATATAATAGAATGCTCTTATTGCTTTCGAGAATTACCAGTCACTGCTAGCTTAATTCAACACCTTCTAGGCCTAATTCCCAGATCATGTAATCTAGTCTAGAGCATTTGAAAGGCAAACAAATGAAAGGTTACACAAATTTAAGGCTAGCATGGTGGAGATTAGGAACTTCATGCCCAATATGAATGCTCACTTTGGACAGCCACCACACCACCTTAGTATTGTATTTCTATCATTTTTCTTTTTATTGCTTATTAGTTTTAATTTCTCTTAGTTTTACTTTTTATCCTTGTTTGATAGTTGTTTTGCATCTTAGGTCCCTCTTTTATTTTCTTATCACCACAGGGACAACGTGATATTTAAGTAGGGGGAGTAGTAGCCTAATTAAAAAATTAAAAAAATTGTGTTTTGTGTTTTTCCCAGTTTTGTGCTTTTCCCAATTTTGTGCTTTTCCCAGTTAATAGTTAGAGATGCATGGTCGTGAATTAAACTTGATTGAGACTAGAAATTCATAATATGAGTGAATAAGTATACTTGTATGCTTAGGTTGATTGACTTGGATTTTGATCTAAAGGACATTAACTTGTTGTGATAGATGAATGATAATTTTTTTTGTAGGATTTTGAGCTTCTTTGAAATATTAAACATCAAGATCAAGTATTCTTTGTTGAGAGTGTTCTTTCATGATTAAGGAACTCTAGAACTTACTTGCAAATACTAATTAAGATCATATAATCCCATGCAAACATTGAAATATTGAAGGTAATTAGGACTTATCCCTTTTTGCTTAAAAAGCCACCATAATTTTACCCCTAATGAGCCCCTTTTGAGCTTAACATAAAATCCGTTCTTTCTTTAAACCCAAAATACAAGCCTTAAACTTGATTATTTATTCTTTTCAATATACCTATCATAAGGAAAAGTGAACATTTGAAATGGTATAACTGGGTTAGGGAATAATTGTTTGAATAAGTTTGGGAGAATCATAGCATATAATTGGCTATTGAGTTAGGAAGAGGTATGGTTGTAACAACTTATATCTCTCCTCTACATTTTTCCTCTTCTAAACTTGATCTCCTTGTTCTAAGTCAATAAAATAAAAAAAGGGAAAGGGAAAAAAGATAAAAGAAAAGAAATAGAAATAAATTTAGAAAAGAAAAGGAGGGAAAGAAGAAAACCAGAAAATGAAAAGGAAGAGGAGAGATAGACAAAAAAGGGGGAGTGCTATTCTTGTCAATTGAAAGGAAAGAATTGAGGATTTTATGCTTCATTGTTCTATATTATTTTAAATACTCAATTAGTTATGTGGTCTTAAACTTCGATTTTCCTTTTTCCTACCCCTTAGCCTGGCCTAATTACAACAAAACATAAAGACCCTCAGATTGATGTTTATGTTTGATATGATTTGTGGAGATTGAATTAGTAAGCAAGCTTATGATAGATACCTTACATGAAATGAATGATGAGGGAATATATCCTACCATTGAATGCTTAAGAGGATGGAGAGTGGAGTGAGTGTCTATCAAACTAGTAACGATTCTTTGAGTTAACGTACTTGTCACTTTTGGCTAAAGTATGAGGAGAATAGCTTGTTCATGGAATATTATGAATTTCAAGTTCTCAGATTGTATTTATTAAAATGATTTTTATATCATTGAATATTACTTGGGAAATTGTTTATTCTTTCTATAGTTTATTATTCTTAGTTTTTCTTGGAGACAAGTATAGTTTAAGTGTGGCGAACTTGTTATGCCTAATTTTTTATTAATTTTGCTAGCATTTATATTTTGATTGAAATGAAGATCCATGGAGTATTTTGTGAATGTCTCAGGAAATTGGGCAAGTGTCAGGTGGGTGATAAGAGAGTCACCTTATCACAGGTGTGACAAAGGGATTCACCCCCATATAAGATCTCTCAGCACTGTGTAAAAAATTTGGCACTAAAATTAATATATCACGCGAGTCATGCATGTAGGATGATGACATATTAAAAAACCTAGACTCTCTCTATAATAAAAATTTGATAGAGATAAAAAAAAGAGGGGTGGTAGAAAGAGTAGAAAATAATAGAGAGTAGTTGATATGTGTTTAATTGTTGATATATTTAATTATTTACACTTAGTGATTAATGATACAAAAATGTTTAAGATACTCACTTTTAATTCATATTTGATTTTAGGTGTAATTTGCAAGCAAAGAAATTAAAGTGCGTAAAAAACACCCTATTTGAGACATTTTTCGAAGATCAATACTCGTTTGTCTTCATGGAGTGGACAAAGAAAATTAAAAGACAAAAAATGGAGGGCAAAGAAGAAGGAAAATTTAATTGCAAAAAAAAATTAAAGAAGGTCTATGCGCTGTGTGCGCTGCGTTTAAGCAGCTGCGTAAAACGCACAGCACAGACGCACATCGCAGGAACAGTAGAGACGCAGCGTTTCACTTAAAACCGTTGAAGCACGCACGTAAGGAGCAAGAGGGTTTTTAAATGAAGGGATGGAAATCTTATTGGTCTTGTCAATTGTATAGTATTAAGAAGCACAAGAGGTGATAGAGGGACGCGGATTGTGTAGCTACAGTGGAGAAAAACACAAGAAAAGAGAGTGGCAGTTGCGTCTTGCATAAGGATCTACGTTTAACGCAGTTTTTTGCGTTAAAACGCAGATGAGGAGAGTGAGCTAGCAGCAAAGGAATTTTTGGCTAAGATTAAAATGGGGGCTAAAGCAACTTTTCGAGAAAGACCCATGAAGTGTTAGGCATTCCGACATCGGTTTGAAGGTGACATCGACGTCGACAACTCGGGTTAAGTATTTTTGTATTATTTTGTAATTTATTTCTCTCATTAGGAATTGATTGTGTTATCCGATGTTAACTAATTTGGGTTTTGTGTATGGATAATCAGATTTTCGTTATTATTCGGCTATTTGTGTATGAACCCATTGGGTATTGTGAATTGATGATTTTAATGCATTTATTGAATCATTAATTTCAAACCCATTGCTAGAATTTCGATATAATTCATAATTGTTATGTTGAAATTCATATGTAGCGACTAATGATTCGTAATCATTAGCGATAATATGACCTAGATTAAATTATATTGGTTGTTGTTATGTTGTTATGTTGAAACGCATCGTATGTGGTTGTTGCCTTGATTAATCGATTTTCCTAATTCGTAATGCTACTGCCTAATTAAATCTAGAGATCGTATCCTAGGTTGTTCAGTGGTTAGGTTTAATTAACGATCGTATCTTGATTAAACAAAACCTAAGGGAAAACTTGGGTTAATTTTTAACCCACGATTAATAGTTGTTAGGAGAGGTTAAAGAACAACAAATTAATAAAATATGCTTAATTAGGGTATAGGTTGAGATTGAACCAAAGAACCGGGTCCCTACTGAATCCCCCACTTTTATCATTTTATTGCATGTTTTCTTTAATTTGTTTTTATTAGTTAGTTTTATTTTATTTTCTTCTTTGAAAAATCCAAAACTCCCTTTTTCCTAAACACCGATTAATTTCATTTCATAAACTTTACACACACTCTTTGTGGGATCGATCTAGACTCGCCACTCTATAGTAATAGTTTAGTTATTTTATTTTGACTAGCATAACGACGCGCGGTCAGTAGTCGGCGTGAGAAAGAGGAGAAAATAAAGAGAGGAAAAAAGCGAGAGCTGAAGCCCAATCAATGCGAGCAAGAACAGAAGATTAAAGAGCATTCAACGAAAGCAATCATTTTTATGGGCGAGAATAGAACAGGGACAGAAAGCGAGGGCAGATGCCAGGGAGCGTGAGATTGGCAGGAGACTCACTGCCAACTCTTCCTCTTTAAAGAGTTCTTCATTTTGTTTGTTGAACTTATTTCATCTTCTATTGTTGTTTGTTGAAATTTTTCATCTTCTGTTTGTTGAACTTTATTACTCTATTTATTGCTTTTATATTTCTCTATTTATTGTTAAACATGGGATTGAAGTTTATGACCATGATGATCTGGTTTTATTATATGATGGGTTGACTGCTTATTCTTTAGAATTAATGAAATTGATTTAATCAATTATGCATGATTGAGTTAATGTTTTATTATCTTGTTATTTTCTATGATTTCTGAACTTATTGGATGTAATAATTTGGCTAACTTTTGCTTTATTTTGATATTGAACAAAGAAGAGAAGAAGTTTAATATTAAGACAAGAAATTATAGACGCTTAAGTTATGACTTACAAATATATTAACTTAAATGGGTAATTATCAGTTGGGTTTAAATAATTGATTTGGATAATAGATTTGTGGAATACAAAAGTTAGATATAGTCTATTATTTGAGTTGATTTAAAAACATAATTGTTAATTTTAGCAAGACAATTATTCAATCAATTTGCTTAGTCATACATAGGAGATCAAATTAGGGAATTTAATTTCTCAAGAACTTATTACACTTATTGATAAAATCGTTCTCTACTTCCAATTAAATTACTTTACGCTTTAGTCTATTTGTCTTATTTTCTTTAAATCCTTTTCTCAACAAATCGGGTTAGATTGTTTAGGATTGCATTTAATTTTATTCAAATTTAATTTAAGTGGATCAATTTCATCTCCTTGAGAGATGACTCAGGGTATTCGACTACAATTACCTTATAATATTTATGAATGGGATAGCCTAGGTTTTTAGAACTTATTTTGGCACAACACTTACTTGTACGAGAATCGTGAATTTGGATCAGGAATGTATCGAGGTGATGGTCTATAAGGTGTGTATGGAACAAAGATTGGAGAGGGCGGTGGGTAATCAATGACTAGTGTTGGGGGACTGCCAGCACCAGTTGGAGTTGGAGGATAATAGTTGCCACTACCACTCGGAGGAGTTGATGGTGTCGTAGGCATTCTTTGTGTACTGCAACTTCCACATGGTTGATAACAGTCTGGTGGTTGGTTTTATAGTTACCAGGAGATGGGGTTGATGGAGTGGGATGATGGCTTCCGTGAGAAGGTGAAGTACCATTGTAGCTACCTCCTCCAAACCCATATGATGGCGTAGTTCCATGTTTAGGGCTTCAATTTGAAAGTGTCATTTAAAAGATTAAAGACATAAACAACCGTTGTCAATTACCACGTCTTTGTATGTCAGGGAGCTAATTCACAAGTAGTCATAATAGTCCATGACATGAAGGTATGAAAGAGAAACATTTTTTGATTCTTCACTACAATGTATTACGTGCACAACAAACTTGCAAAATTTACCAATTTGCATGCGTACTTAACCAAGTTCAATTGTGTGTTGTATATGTATTACTTTGTATGTAAGGATAGTATAGAGAGAGATAGAGACACCAGAAGGGGGACTTCTTGCGTGCAGGTCCAGTGAATAGTAGGTTTTTTTTATCTTTGAACGTGTTTGCCATCATAGGGACGACAACCATGTTATGGAAGAATAAAATGGGCTTAAACTTAGACCAGAAGAGGGACTTCAAAACATTGCATTCAACGAAGCTACAACTATTACACCACCACCATTTGTTTCAGAGATTGTGGTGATTGAAGTGGCAATCCATGATTTTAAAAAATGCTACATCATCTGACGAAAACCTAACTCTATAAATAATTTTGTTTAATCAAGCGTTGTTTTCAACATTTTCTAAATGTTAGGGTTCATTTTGAATATATTAAAATATTAAGATCTAACTCATATTTTAGTGTAAATGTTGTCGGTTAAATTGCTCTTTTGGCCAAATCAAAAACTCAAAGAAATGGTTTTTTTTACAAATTTGAAAACAAAAACGAAAAATTAAAAGAAAAAAAGGGCCTAAATCATCATCATCAATGCTTATCTTTAACATTTTTACTGATCCAAGAAATTAGGAATAATAATTAAATCAAAATAAATCTAAGCATGTAAAGGTTTTTAAGAGATTCCACATATGGACCTTATTTATCAATTAGTTACTTCAATCTTGTTTATTATTTTAATTTGCTATTTAGATTAGTAATTTTAGTCCATTTAATTATTCCTTTTCCATCAATCATTGGTTTTGTTATATTTGATTATAAAAAGATGGTTATTACTAGTACTTGTAGTACTTGTAGACCTAGTATGAATAATACTTGTATTCGTTATGTAAACAAGCTCAAGAGAGTTGGGATTACTTATATTTTTGTTGTAGTTTTACTAAAGCAATTTGGAGCAAGATGATGCATTTTTTACCAAGTCCCTCTCTATATTTTTAAGTGGGGAGAAACTTCGCATATGATCATGGAGTGCACCAAGCAGGGTAAGCCAAATGGGTTGCTCATTAGAACAGTCTTTACTACCACCATTTACTCAATATAGAGGGAAAGAAACAGAAGATTGTACAAAGGTCTTAAAACTAAAAATATCAAATAGCAGATATGATTATTAATTGGGTTCAAGCTGCCTTGATCACAAACTCCAAGTAACTTACTTATAACATGAAAGTCACCTGGATGTTATAAATACGTGTGCCCCTTGTAAATTAGACTTATAGATTATTTTTGTTAATTTTTGGAAAAATTAAGCATATCATTTTAATGTGGTTTTTATAGCTTTCGTTATTATTAATATAATTTTTAATTTTTTAAAAAATACTTGTATTCCTTGTACTATATTATAAGAATAATGTATGCACTTTCTTGGTAATCTTTAGTGTTGTTTGAAAAATACAAAAAAAATCACTTATCTTAATTTCAAGCCTTTGGACCCAACTCTAGGCATTTCATTTTAATTTAATTCCTAAGACATAGGTCTAGAATTTCTTTTTTTTTAAGACTTGTGACCCAAATCTAGGGAATTTTTCCGTTTCAAAGTGTTAAAATCCATTCTATGTGTTTTGTTCTTATTTTTATGAATGGGTAAAATTATGAACCTTTAAGTGTTCAACTATATATTTTCATCTTCAATATGATTCTTAAACTCACGTCATTTCAATTTAAACTCCCTAAATTTGTAAAACTATTTAAGGACTTAGATAATCATTTAGATGGGCGGAGCAGGGTGCCTAACACCTTCCCCATTATGTTTCTTTTTCTTTTGGTTTTTTTATATCTTTACTTTAACAAGATAGTTAGCAAATCCATAGTTATTATCCAAATTATTATTATAATTCATTCTCATTTTGTTAAAGGTGTGTAAAAACATCAATAATCATCTAGTCCCAAAGAATCCTAAAATTCCATCTTTAAAGGAATATGAAACTTCTCATCCTTTATATGTCAATACTACTCCATGTAATGACTGAAACTTAAGAGAAGCCTCTATAAAGCTTTTGGTTCTAAGAACTTTGGTTTAAAAGTACTTAAATCTCACCTTGGAACCTTCCTTTATTCCTCTTACAACTTTAATTGTTTGTGTCCTGTCAGTTAGATTAGTTAAGCAATAAATACTTCTAACTTTAGTAAATCCTAAAAGAAAGTTAGTATAAAACTTAATGAGAAGGTTAGCACCAATAAGTCCACTCTCCCTCCTTAATGATGATTCTTGCTTGTAATATGAGGAAGTTAAGTAGCCCCTCTAAACATCAAGTAATAAAAAAATTTACTCTTCTAAAAAAACTATGTTTGTGAAATTAATTAAAAGAAAACAAAGGCTTATGAGCTAGACGATTGCCTCTCTATTGTTTCTAGAAATTGTCTCATCTTTAGCAACCTCCGACATCAATATAATGGAATGACCTTTGTAGCTTTTGATCCATCTAAAGTTATTAGTTTAGTTTATGTTATGATTGATAAGATAATGAATCCTAAGATAGGTATTCTTCAATAGATGACCATTGTCTTTGTAACTTTTCTTTATGATTTAAACAATTCCCCCTTTGTGATATTATTTATTTGAAAACCTTTAATTTTAATGCCTCAACTAGCATCCTTTAGTTGGTTATTGATGATTTCAACTCCTCTCATTTTTCTTATGAATTTGAAGGCTAAAATGAACCAAGGGAAATTAGATTTCTCTAATTGCATTTTCTCATCTAGACTGTTTAACTTGATATATGAATGGAACCATTTTACTTAGAATAATAACAAATTTGTTAGAACATTCCTTAGGAAAAGAAAAAACTAGACAAAAGTTGAATTTCCTACCTAACTCTTGTAAGCATTTTAATAATTAAATGTCCCATAATCATTGCCCATTAATGTTTACTTTATCATGAAAGAATTAAACTCCCCCTTTCAAATTCTATTTACTTTATCATAAAAGAATTAAACCCCCCCCTTTCAAATTCAATAACTACTTTTTAAGGCAGGGATTTGAAAGGGTCTTAAAACTAACCTTAAAGGTTAAAAAATTTTGTAATATATGGATCTCAAATAAATAAATAAGGAGCTTAAAATGCTAATTTCTAATTTGATTGGCAATATGAAGCTAGTTTTTGCTAGCATTAGAGACGAGTTAAACAAGGCTCAAATCTTATGTATGCTAATCCGTTAAATGATATTTCTTAAAGAAGCAAAGAAGGTTAAGATTGGTTAATATACTAAATCCTTGTACATTCATCAATCTTTCATCAATAAAAAATCTAGAATAAGTTAATTAAAAGAAGGTGATAGCAACATTACATTTTCTTTACAATTTTATTCTTTTAAGAAGCATTCTAATAAGATAACTACACTATCTAATGGACACATAAGAGTAGCAAGAAACCATAAAGAGGTAAAAACATCTGCTTATAATTATATCAAGAAAATACTAGGAAGTGGTAGTGCTGTAATGATCTCAAATAAGTACTTTCAAAATATCATTATATAAAGGATCAAATAGTTGCATTTAGAGCTCTTTTTAAATGTTTCACCAACTCAAATATTGAATAAGTCGTTTTCAATCTTAACCTCGATAAAGCTTTAAGATCAAATGGATTCGACATTTATTTATTTCATAAATCATGAAATTTAATAGGTGATGTAGTACTACAACAATTTTGGAGTTCTTTCTTAATAAAATATGTTTTCTTAAGGCAAAATTAATTTAATATTAAATGTGTAAAAGTACAAAAGTACAAAAGGGGAAACCTATCAGCTAGGTAACTATTACCTTTCTCTCAAGATCACCGTTGGACTAAATTCCCTTTGTAAGCCACAATATTGAAACCCCTCACAAGATAAGAGCAAGATGAAGCCACATTTTCATTACAATTCCCCAAGCTTATGCTATGTTTTCATTACAATTCTTTGCTTGTTTACATAACAACTATTACTTTTTGATGCATAATAATATAGTCTCCCACACCACTTCTTTTGTTATCACCTTGCTTAAAAATATCTTTCAATTTTTTTTCATTCCATATTTCATATAGATAGGTTCCAAAACAATTAAAAACACTGCAAGGTTGCCTTTTAGGAGATTGTTATAAGCCTAAAAGCATTGTATAATCTTTAAAAGAGCTTTCAAGCTAATCTAATAGTGATAAATCCTTTTAATTGTAATCCACATTGCATTTGAAAAGTTACATTCATAAAATATATAAACCAAATTTTCTTCCCTTTTCTTACATAGGATGTGTGCATTTTAAAGGTTTATGCATTACAATATGTCAAGGGTACTTATCTTATTCCTAATGGCCAACCATAAATGGAATAAAATTCTCTTCATTAAGCATTTACTCTATACTATCTTATGCCATTGAACTTAAGGACCTCTTCAAACTATCCGTTCTCTAAAAGCTTTATTAATGACTTAAACCTTAGGATGGTTATTCCATAGATAACAATCTTGTTGTTTAGAATTAGGGATATATTTTGGGATTAGATGGTTTATTTTTCTTGAAAAATCTATCCTTGATCCATAGAAAAACTTTTTCTTCTCTTAAAATTTTCCCATAGCTTGAATAGCAATCTGGTTAGCAATTAAAGGACTATAGCCATTCCAATTATCATACTATAGATAAGCTACAGTTCCATCTCTGATTCTGCATGATATGTTAGGATTAAAGTTCCCTCATCTTCAATAGCTGAGATAAGAACCAAGAATGAGTAGTTTTGATAGAAAGAGATCAAAAACTTTTCCGTTTGGGAATGTAGCTACACACTCATTTCATCCAAAGTCACTCTTTGGCTACTAGCACTCTCCAAAGCCTCTTTCCCATTAAGATTCTATTACTAATCTTTTTGGGAATAATACTCAAACCCCCTTCATAAAAAGGCTTAGACACCTCTAACCATTTCACTTTTGCATTAACCATACTAAAATTTAGGTTTCCCCATAAGAACTTCCTAATCAACCCTTTAATAGTTTTGATTAGGCTTGTAGAAGAAACATGTATGAGCTCCAATAAATATGCATTAAATTCAATATAGCTTTGATTAATTGGAGTTTACCACCAAAGGATAGAGCTTTATTAGCCTAAGAACTAAGCCTCTTTTTGTATTTTTCAACCAAAAGGAAGCAATCCTTAAAATGCAATCTTGTAGTTGTTAAAGGTAAGCCTAATTACATCAAGATATGATGTTTTCTAGCCATATATGTTAAGACAAAAATTCTGCCAGCTATATGACTGACATTGACTGAGAGTATGAAGTGACTCTTATCGTAGTTTATATCCAAATCAAATAGGTTCTTAAACTACTTTAAGATTTTAATTGAAACCATAACTGATTTAAGGTGAGCTCTACTTAATCATAATAAATCATAAAAAATGCATATTGATCATAGAAATCTTCTTGCATTTAGAATGAAATCTAAACTCAGGGTTGAGTTAGTCATTATGCTGTAGTAATTAGGTTAACTCTCCATACACAAGATAAAAAGGTATAGAGATAAAGGTCTCCCTATTTGAGCCACTTAGCTCACTTAAATAGCTCAGATGCTACTCTAGTTACTTGTACCCTAGAGGAGGTTGAAGAAATACAAGCTTTAATCCAGGTCTCAGAGACACTTTGAGAACTAAACACATATGGGAGATACAGTACAAACTCCCAATTTATGTAATTGAAGGCTTTATTAAAATCCACCTTGATTATACAATTTGATAGAAAAATCTTCATTATATAATCCTATAATAACTCCTAAGCAATGAGAATGTTATCCCTAATTTGTCTTCCCTTCATTAAAGCTCTTTGATTATTATTTAACGTAAATTTAACAATTGCCTTCATTCTATTATTTAAGACCTTAAATTTTACTTTATAAAGGATGCTGGAGTAAGTTATTTTCCTTAATTCTCTAAAGGATAAAGGGTTTAGAGACTTGGGGGCTAAGTATAAGAAGGTCTTCCTGATTTCTTTAAGGAGCATATACTTAGTAAAAAAATTCTTGAACTACCTTTATAACCATGTTCCCAATATATGGCCAAGCCTTTTGGGAGAAGAAACCATTTAATCCATCTAACCCAGAGGCCTTTTACCCATTCATTTGGGATAACATTTTCTCTATTTCAAATGCTTCATAGGTTTGATAAGTGTTTCAGCTTCGACATTGCTAATTTTACTTTTCATAAATGAACTGAGAATTTGAACATAAGAGTTAGTAATTGAAATCTAACGGTAAGCTTAAATAAATTTACTACTTTCTTCATATGCTCATCTTAGATATCAATTTGCCATCTAGAGTTATAATAACATAGATTCTGTTTGAGTTTCTTTTAGCTATAATAGTATTAAAGAAGAATTTAATGTATATGTCCCCTTTCCTTATCCAGATGACTCTTGCCCTTTGCTTTAGGAGTGAAGAGTAACCTTCCATTACTTGCTAGTAATCCTTTAGAGCTTTTTTCCTTCAAAAGTAATTCATTATTCCCTAAATTGAAATAGAGGTTCTGCTAAATGCAATGGTAGTAGTAACCACTTACTTAGTCTTAGAAACCTTTTTAGAGTTAAGCTTTTTCAACTCCTGTTTATTACACTTCAGTATTTGCATACAGTATATTACTTTGTAACACCCCACTCCCGAGTGACCCGAACCCGATATCATTGGTGATATCCGAGTCCGTGCCCCGCGAGGGTGGCGTACTACATCA
>JANVCQ010000232.1:29153025-29164028 GCA_025531925.1 Erythroxylum plowmanianum
TTTAATTTTGTATGTGTGAGATTTTATGGAAAAGAAAAAGAAGATATTTAAATTGATGAGATATGATTGATTTTGAAAAATTAAATGTATTGAGGGATGGGTGAATTTCCAATTGGAAATTTGTAATTGTTTTGAATGATAGAAAAAAAATTATACCGAATTGGATTGGTTTAGATCAAGTGTCTTTATGATTTCCAACATTTTTTTTCTTGGGTACACGTTTCGGATGTCAGAATTTGACCTTCAGTTTGATTGAACCGTTTGGTTTTCTTTGATTCCGAGCCATTTGATTTCCTTTCGTCTCCGCACGCTTTTTGATCCGATTTGATTTCTTTGGATTTCGCTCACTTTGACTTTCACTTTCTGATCCGTTCTTTCGTTTCCACCACTTTGTTTTTCGATTTATGATTCCGAGGTTGGATTCCAGAAATGGGGCCCAACAATTATTACTAATCACCTCTGAAACCCTAGTTGCCATGGTCAATTCGGAACCATTAATAGCCCAAGGGGTAGAGAAGTGATGGAGAATGCCTCGCGGGTGCTATGGATCCTGCCAAAAGTTAGTAGAAGCTCCATTACCTATCCTAAATCTAAATTGGTCCCCTAGTTTATCTCTCACTAATAGAATTTTCCTCCAACTCCAAGAGTTATTACTAGTTGGTTGAATACTCCAGAAGTTGCCCCTCCTCAATATAATTGAATGAACCCATTTCATCGACAGAGATTCTTGGTCTTGAAATAAAATCCAAATCCTATTGCCAAGTAACATATTATTCCATGTTAGAAGGTGTTTAATCCCTAAACCATCTTCCTGTTTGGGTCTACAAATGTCAAACCATTTTACCTTAGCAGGGACTGTGGAGGTACTTGAACCTGACCAAATAAAAGCCCTAAGTTTAGCCTCTATATCCTTATGAATAGAAGGCGGAAGGATGAACATGGAAGACCAATAGACTTGAAAGGAAGAAAGCACCGAGATAATCAGTTGAAGCCTACTAGCATAAGAAAGGGATTTATTATTCCATTTATTGATTCTAGCATCGAGTTTCTCCAAAAGAGGACTACAATCTCATCTGGAGAGCCTCCCAGTGATGAGTGGAATCCCCAAATATTTAATGGGGAGCCGACCTCTTTTAAACCTTGACAATCTTTCAATAGAAGGAGTTAGGAAATCTGAATCTAGGGATAAAAAGAATTGACTTTTAGTAAGGTTCATGCCTAAACCTGACAATTGAAAGAAAGACCTCAAACAATCTAGCAAGGAGATCACAGAAAGCATATCAACATGACAAAACAACATGAGATTATCAGCAAAGAGGAGATGGTTAATTTTAAGAGATATGCACCTCCAATGATATTGAAAAGACGGATTGCCATCTAGACTCTTATTCAACCATATGGATAGGACTTCCATGCATAAAATAAAAAGGAACGGGGATAAGGGATCACCTTGTCTCAACCCGGACCTCCCTCTGAAAAATTTGGAGGGGGTACCATTGATAAGAATGGAATAGGAAGGTGAAGAGATGCATTCTCTGATCCAAGCAACAAATTGCCCAGGAAGTCCTACTGAAACTAAAACATTTAGGAGAAACTCCCAATGTATGGTATCGTAGGCTTTTTTTAGGTCTATCTTGAAAGCACAACGCTTATGAGTGTTGGAAAGGTGATAATTCCTAAGAATTTCTTGAGCTAGCAAAACATTGTCCCCAATGCGGCGATTTTTAACGAAAGCACTTTGATTATGGCTGACAAAATGGGGAAAAGACTCCCGAAGTCTGTTAGCTAAAATCTTAGCTATGACCTTATAAAGAAAATTGCAACAAGAAATAGGTCTGTAATCTTGCACTGTGGAAGGTTGCGGAATCTTAGGGATAAGAGTGATGAATGTAGAGTTGAGCTCTTTTAGGAGTTTCCCATGGATAAAGAAATTATGAATGGCTTCAGTGACTTCTGGGCCTATGATTTGCCAAGAATGGCAAAAAAAATACCCATTAAAACCATCTGAGCTTGGGGCCTTATTCGGATGAAGAGAATTGAAGGCCCCTTGGATCTCCTAAGGAGTGACTTCAACAATCAGGGGAGAGGAGAAACCATCAGGAAGAGGAAAGGGGAAGAGGGAGGCCACAAAGTCTTGAGAGGGAGGTAGAGATTTTGAACTACCTAAAGAAAACTAGAAATGATCCATGAATTGGGCTTGAATCTCCTGAAACCCTACTATTCTGGAACCATTGGGCAGGTGTAAAGAGTGGATATTGTTGCGATTCCTGTGGGCAATGAGGGATTGGTGAAAAAATTTTGTGTTCCTATCCCCCCTTTGAAGCCATTTAATACGGGAAACTTGCTTGAAGAAGATTTCCTGATCTCTAAGGGCTCGAAGCAAATCCTGAATGGCTACCAATTCTCTAGCTTTCAACAAAGGAGATAGAGGATCTATTCGAAACTGATCTTGAACACTGTTGAGGGTTATCAATAATTTCCACAGAACGCGGTAAGATGATATCTTGAGAAGTTACATATCCAAGACCTTTGATACAAATAGACGCG
Source organism: Erythroxylum plowmanianum (assembly GCA_025531925.1). Taxonomy (NCBI): domain Eukaryota; kingdom Viridiplantae; phylum Streptophyta; class Magnoliopsida; order Malpighiales; family Erythroxylaceae; genus Erythroxylum; species Erythroxylum plowmanianum. Next base: position 29,155,573 of record JANVCQ010000232.1, read on the forward strand.
TCATGAATTCCATACAAATTACTTCTCAATACAATCTCTTTACAATTATCCACTCGAACACTAACATCTCCTACTTGACCAGAATTAAGGGATTTGAGGGCACTTCTAACCAATTTAAGTTTAGACACGACTCAAAACATCGGAGTACCTCTACACGGTTGGCTCCAAGCTTCTGCAACAGTAGGAAGAAAGGAAGATTGATTGACAAGGAAGTTGGAGAAACTAAATGGGGAGGATCTCTTTTGATGGATATGCACGGCCCTAACCACTAAGGGAGAGTGGTCGGAGATGTTGGGATTAAGGGTGAAAATATAAGAGTTGGGAAAATTGGAGGCCCACATAGGATTTATGAGAGTTCTATCTAAAACCTACTTTTTTTTTAGAAATTCAAAATTAACCTCTTAGCTTGTTCAAATCATATGATTTAAATTGTTAGACTTCCTCTAAAATATCTCAGGTTCCTTTTGATCATGTTAAGGCTCATATATAGGGAGTACCTTCCTCTTTTATAGTAAATGGAGCATAAAGTTGAATGTTAAAAACCTCTCTTTTATAAGGTGGTTTTATCTTATATTGTCAATTTTAAATGGCTACATATACGTTGAAGTGCTCAACTTTTACTTCCAATGAATATTATTAAGTCTACAAAAAGAATACTTAAAACAATTTTACAGATAGGTAAGAAGAATGATTCCTGTAAAGCTAAGGTCAATAGTGTGGCCTTTGCTTGCTAAAAAGTGAAAAAGGATTAAGGATTCACTCAATTATGTTGTTGAACAAGGTGTTACTAGTCACATGCTTACGAAAATTATTCATGGATAATGCATTTTTATACATTTCATACATGCATACCAAATATTTTAGAGGAAAAAGCTTATGATAGGTTAAAGTAGGTTTTAAAACTTTCCAAAATTTAAGGCACATATTGAATATAAGGGAGTGTGAGAAGTTCAGTGATATATGTTACAAGTAATAAGGAAAAGAAATTCTTTTGGTTTGGTAATTTATACTTACTAGGTCCTTTTCTTATATTTATATCCTTTAGAAATTACTTAAGATTTGACAACTAACCTAAAGGTGGAAGCTTTTTTCACCAATAACATTGACTTTAGCTCCTTCACAACCTAGAATGCTTCCTATTATCAAGGAAAATTTCTTAAATTATCTCTTAGGACTTCAAAATAGGATCACTTAATGTGTAGTAGCCATGTTTATCAATGGTTCACTAATGACTTGTGCATTCCCTTTTTAGAGGAGTTCACTTAACAACCAATTTCATTCTCTAGTTTGCCATCATAAAAAAATTATGGACGAGTGACAATCTCTTTTTATTTCTCTTTCAAGCACAAGATGCATCCGATATAACTCAAGTTCATTTTAAGAAATTAAGCTAGGATCGGATCTCATGCATAGCATAAAAAGAACAAAATATTTTTTATTCATTTTCTTGAAAGCCATGATCACTTGAAATTTTATAACATGATTAATGCATGAAAGTAATTAAATCTAAATGTAAATCATACCTTATTATGTAGCTTGAACCATTTCTAAAATAGGTTTAGTCACCACCACTATAGCAACACACTTGTCTAACATCTAATGATATACACATGAGGGAACTCTATAAGTGGTATAAAAAGGGTAAGTAAGGAGTGTTAAGTCCTTTAAAGCTTACGTCTATTTATAATAGGAGGTGAACCTTTTAGTAATTTAAATGAAGTATATTTCTAATTTTAATTACACTTTGATTATAAATACAATTAATTATAATTAAATGTCAATTAGGTACAAATAAGAAATAATATCTCATATTGATCCTTATTATCAAATATCACATATTTAAATGTTAAAGTTTATTAAACATAACAATCAAGTCCAACTTGATTAAATTACCTTTCTCTCTCATCAACCATTCATTTATGACCTATAAGTTTTGTAATATATCGGCAAGGCATCTAGCAATGCATCATGATCAATCAAATATTAGGAATGTTAAAATAGTTTTGATCAAATTTTTGTGCATAATTTTTCATATAATTTAATCTGTTTATTAGATAATATTCTAATTAAACATAGATTATGAAGGTAATATCTACTCCAATCATATTAGTTCCTTCATTAGTAATTGAGTCCGTTAATGACATTTCAAAATTATTTTCAATGTATCATTTTATATTGACTAAGGATCTTTTAATCAAGAATAACAAAATATTCCCTCTAATCGTTTTGGATGGTAAATCATATATTAATCACTTAACTATCTTAATATAGTTCATGATATATCCAATTACTATCAATTAAAAATTTTCATAAACACATAAGTAATATTCTAAATAAAATTCTTATGCATGGTCAATTAAATGAAATTTTTCTAAGTACTCACATTTGTTTAAGTATTGATATATTTTAGTTTATAAGATCAACTATTTCTTTCATAAGGCAAAAATATAATATATGCTAGTCTTTTTACACTATGTTAATGTCAAATCTTTATAGAACAATGATTAAAAATAATTTAAAGATAATACATAAATGTAATGTAACAGCCCAAACCACTCGCCCACATTTATTGTCCGCTTTGAGTTGCGCATCGAGCCAAGGCCCTCACGGTTTTACTCTTCTCACATCCGAAAAATACATCCATGAAGAACAGGTAACCGTACCTTTATAAGGCATATTTCGTTCTCCTCTCCAACCGATGTGGGATCTCACATAAATAATCTCATTATAATTTTATTTGCAATGTATATATATCGCATATATTTTATCTTATACACTAGTTAATTAAATAAACTTATATGAGATTAATAATATTTTTAAATAATTATATCACCAAAATTATAAGTAGCTCATTGGTTATAAGATATAAACTAAAAATTTAAAATCCCACAACTATCTAGTTTTTGATGTTCTTACTCCTCTTCAACTTGAAAATCCATATTAAGAAAGCCTAACTTTTATTGAAACTAACTTATCCTGATTGCCAGGAACAAAATGAGTTATGAAATATTTATCAACTGAAAAGGAAAGAAATTCAAGAAATTTTAAACAAACTTTCAAAGTCTTGTGTGAAACCCATCGTGCAAGTTAATCAATAGATTAAAGAGTTTCAAGTTATAAATGTTAGGAAATTGGGTCGAGATTTGATCTGAACCGTAGCAGAATAATTACAAAACTTTTTCGTGACTTTTGATTTCCTGAAAACTAAGATCTATTTAATTTTATAAAATAATTAACACGATTCATAATAAAGAAAATTTTAATTTGTACCTTATTCCGAAGCTTGATCTTTATCTTGTCGCATCTCTTGAATCGTTTTCGAAATTGATTGTGTCTGGCCTCTAACGGTATCTACAGAACAAGTTGAGAAAACTCTGTAACTATTACAAAGAGGGTTAAGCATGAAGTGCTGGCTCCATAGAGCTCAAGTCTATTTGTAATAAACTTTAGACGTTTTAGTAATTTAATTGAAATTAAATACTAATTTTAATTAAACTTTAATTAGAATTACTAATAATTCTAATTAAATACCAATTATGGCCAAATAAGATTCAATATCTTATATTGATCCTTATTTATTAAATATCTCATATTTAATCATAAAGTTTCTCAAACTCTATAATCAAGTCCAACTTGATTAAATCAACTTTGCTCTCTCAAACTCATCTATATGTGAGATCCATTAGATTATCAAATATGTTGGCAATGATTATAAATTATAATTCTAATTTATAATTAGAATTAGATAAATTAAAATTTCTTTTAATTTATCTTTAATTCTCCAAATAAACAATTTATAATCATAGATCAAGATTCGCGTTTAGCAACGCGTCATGACCACTCAAATATTTAGGAATGTCAAAGTAGTTCTAACTAACTTTTCCGTGCATTATTTTTCCGCATAATTCAATCCTTTCATTAACCAATGTTCTAATTAGACATAGAAAATGAAATTAATGTCTACTCTATTTTAACTCCAATTATATTAGTTCTCCGCCATTAGCTATTTATTCAATTAATAATATTTGTAAACTGTTTACAAAATATCATTTCACCTTGGCCAAGGATTTCCTGAATCATTATTAATCGAGAATAACGGAACATTCTCCCTAATTACTTTAGGGTGATGAATCATGTCTTGATCATTCAACTATCTTTATATAGTTCATGTTACATCCAATCACTACTGTTTAACGGCCTTTGATAAAATAGATAACGAGTAGTATCAAAACATAGCAATCTCCATACAAGATAACTTTGATGACCTCAAGTCAAAAGATCACTTATACAATCATCACAATGAGAATTTTATAGACATACAAGTAATGTTCCAAATGGATTTCTTATATCGAATCTATTCAGTGAACTTGTTCTCTAGCAAGCATTCACACATTTATTTAAATATCTCTATATTTTAACCTATGAGATCGACTACTTTCTTCATAACGAAAAACAAAACGTGTGTTAGTTTTTTTTATTTAATTAATGTCTAATTTTAATAGAACAATGACTAAGAACATTTAGGAATAATACATAAATGCAATATGCATCTCATAATTATAATCTTATCATAATTTTATTTACAATGTATAATTATCTCATGGACATATACATCTAAATATGTACAAAATAAAGAATGTCTTTAAATAATTTGTCACTAAACTATAACTAAATTGATTAACTGTAGGACATAAACAACAACAAATAGTATTAGTCTAAAGCTAAAGTCGAGTGCGAGATAGAATACGTAATCCTCTACCTGGTCCATCCTATACGACAATACTTTGGTCATAAATTTGTTTTAAATTTGAATTCCGATCGTTTAGAAAGAAAAAGAAGACGAGAGAGCAAAAGTGAAAAGGTGGAGACTCTCCGCTCAACTAAACTAAGAATCACATGCGATCCAACCGCGCTGCACCAGACCCAACTTGTGCGAAATACAGAAGATGACGTGGTAATTGGCTATTTGCTGATTAGAATCCGTGGGTTCCGGAACCAAATTTACATTTAAATCCCGTTAATCAATTGCAACAAGTGTAAAATTATTGTCCCACTATAAAAGCACGAACCCCCCTCGGGAAATTTAATTCAACGAAGCAACAAAATAGGAGGCGCACGCTTACCCAAAGGGCCCCGACGGAGATCCGGCAATTCCTGTCGGATTTCGCGAGCGACTGGTCCTAGCGCAATCAGGATGAAGGGTCCTGGCACTTTAGTTGCGTCCGTCATAGCGGCTTCAGCCCTCGCTTTGTCGTCCTCGTCCTCTGATACTAAAGACGTTCATTGTCCTTCCTTCAACCAGGTACGTCTTCTTTCATATTTCAGTAAAGAAACTCATAGGAAATCAGCCTGATATTTTGATTGGATTAGTGTGCTGTTTCAATGTGTTGATTCCATTGTTAAGTGATTCACGTCGTGTGTTCTATGGATCTCTGGCATGAATTTAGGCTTGGTCTGGTCTGAACAGGGTACAGGTAAATTGGGCGGGAAAAATTGTGCGTCGCCGTCGAATAAGGATAAATTCGCTCCAAGATTTGACGGGTTGAGGTTCATCGAGACACTCATCACAGCCCACCGTTAAGAAGATATAACTCAATCGTCATCATAATTATCCTTAGCGATGAAGATAGTTAAGTTCAATTATTCTTTCAATTGTGGAGGAGTAGGAGGAGAAGCCCCATTGGGTTAACATGTGATTAAAGAGAGTTTTCTTTGTGATCTTTGTTGTTTTTCTAAAACTGTAAAACTCGGTTGATTGATTGATTGTTCCTCTAATTTTACAATTTGTTAGTGTATTTCTTTTTTCCCCCTCTTTGGGGTTAGCACGCAGAGATCAATTCTGTCTTTGCTTTGTGTTTGTGTTTTATTAATAATGTTTCTTGTGTTTATGGTTTGGCACAGTCCTCTATGGCTGAGATTCTGCCTGGCGTTTCGGAACGTGATTTTTCAAAAGGGGGATTTATGATAAGGACGTTAGACCTTTTTACGCGGAACCGAAATTGTAATTAAGTGCCTGGCTGTTTATTTTCTCCCGTGCTTATGCTATACTTGTCGCTTAAGTTACTTAATGAAGGAAGCAATACAAGTTTAAAATAAATAAATGAATCTTTTTGACATCGTCTACATTTCATTCTTAAATTTGGTTTTTGTGGTAAAACTTAGGATGACAGGGGGCAATTTTCCTCAATTTTTTAAAAATAATTTTTAATTAAAAATATATAATATTTTTTAATTAAAATTGAGCTTAAAATATTTAAGCTCGGACCTAGTTAAGATTTAATTCTTCTAAATAAAACACCATTGAGCGGTTCGTTGTAAACATTTAAATTTAGGCTCATTTATTGTAATTCTCACTAAAAATGCCTTTTCTTTCTTTATTATAAGATGAAAGCATCAGGGTCACGGACATAACGAGAATAAAATTGTAATTGATTAGATAAAGTTAACTGAATAATGTGAATATAAGTAAGTAAATCGAATTTGGTTTTAATTTTTGGAAAAAAAAAATCACAGCATCAACTATGAGCTAAGTATTTAGCTTTTAACGGTGTTTATAAAATAAAGAAAAGAATTTAACTTTTGAATCCTGAAGGCATGAATGTTAACTCGTTTATGTTTTCTTCTCGTTTAGAGAGAGATAAAATAATGTTTATTAAATTAAAATTTAACTATAATTAAATATAAATATAAATATAAATATAAATAATAATTAATTTTAATAAAATTAAATATTTCATATTTAATTTCTAAAATTTTGAAAATATTATAATCAATTTAAATTTATTTGTTCTTTCAGTTGCTTTTTTATATGTGACTTGTTTGATTATTAATATGTTGGGATTAATTATAAATTATAATTATAGTTTAATTTATCTTTAGTTATTTAATTATATGATTTATAATCATATATAAAATTGACATTTAACAATATGTCATGATCATTTAAATATTACAAATGTTAAAATATCTTGACTAAATCTGTCTATTTATAATTATGAATTATAATTAATATTTCAAAACACATTTTTAAATTTTAAATCACGTAGGTTAGGGAATTTCTTAAATCACTATTAATGAATAATGGTACAATATTATCTCTAATTAATTTAAAGTAATAATCCTTTTTTGATTGACCTAATTATCTCTATATGATTTATATTATATCTAACTGCTACTGAATGAGATATCCCAAATAGAATTAGTCATAAGCAGTATTGTAATATCGTAATTTTCATGTCAGATGCTTTGGTAATCTTAAGTTTAAGAATCAATTATACAACCATTATAATAATGAAATCTACAAACGCATAAGTAATATTCTATTTAAGATCCTTATAATCAGGTCAGTTTGTTGAACTTATTCTTTAATAAGTTCCTACATATTTATTTAAGTGTCACTATACTTTAATTTATAAGATCAATTTCTTTTTTATAAGAAAAGAACATAACATGTTCTATTTTTATTGTTCCATCAATAATTCATCTCGATGAAACTATAACTAGACAAAATTTAGGAATAATAAATCAATACAAATTAAATCTCATATAATTATAGAAGTTCTATAATAATTATTCTTAGAATTTTACCTTTACTATTAAAACATCAGATATAATTGACCAAGGATATAAAAAAAAGAATGTTTTTATTAATTAAAATAATAATGTGATACATAAAATTGCAACTAATCAATTGGATGCAAAGACATAAATTAATAATCTCCCACTTGTACTAAGTTCAATTGCCTATATATCTAATACCATAAACATCTACATGCTGACCATATCTTCTTTAAGACAATGCCTGAGGATCTACAAGATTTTTTTATTTGGGAACTTGTCTTTATGCTTTATTATCTCCCTAATCAAGTAAAACTTATAAGTACATGTTTAAACCGATGATAAGACCTTGGTTCCTTTGCCTTTGCAATGACACCATTTTTACACAATGCAATACTATTCACACAATAACACTAAGTGCCTGTTTGTTTCAGCTCTTTGAGGGTGAATAAGCATTTTTTCATCGCAAAAGTTGTTTTTAAGAAAAATGAGTGTTTAGCTGTAAAATTCAAATGCATTTTTTTTTCATAGAAATAGCTTTTTTGAAAGCTAAAATATAGCTTTTTGAGAAGCTCAAATTTAGAGCTTTTCAAAAATAGTACTTTCTCAGGTAGATTTTTCATATTAATTAATAAGCTTATTTTTTAGTCCCCCTTTACTGTTGGGACCGAAACCCAACCGCTTAAACTTAACACTTTTGAATCATAAAGCGGAAGCAAACATCGAATCAAATCAAATCAAATCCAAATCAATTCAAAACCTATTTCCGACATCCGATAATATACTCTTAGGAGGAAACCCAGACTATCCAATCTGAAAAACCCGGTATAAATTTTTCTTTTACTTTTCTTTCTTTTCTCATTCCTTTCTTTTTCCTTAATCAATTTCTCATTTCCTAA
>JANVCQ010000232.1:29181888-29199015 GCA_025531925.1 Erythroxylum plowmanianum
CATATAAATAAATGGCTGAGATTCATTGGACAGAATAGGACACCATAATATTGGACAGGAGATCTGGACTCCAAAATCAGAGGGGACCAGCCCAACTTCACATGATTTCCCCAACCAATAGCCCGATGTTGAAGCGCCTAGTAATGGGGACCAACGCGTTTTAAACCAAGCAACTGCATTTCGTTTCCAACAAAATATGCTCAGCATTGGCACTGCTTTGAGTATAGAAGAGAAGGACTTTTTCAGAAGTCTGAGGGTAGTAAGGACTTGTTCAGAAGTCCAAGGTTAGTAAGGGCTTGGTCAGAGGTCTGAGGGTAACTTTTGTTCCTTACCACCATCACGTGTGTGACTCGATAAAATCCGAGAGTTTAGTTCCGATGATTTCTCTCGTTATCTCATGGTTGAGAGATTTTCTGCCTCCAGTTTGTTAACTTTGTTACCGTTGACTGTAAATTTCGTTTCTCTCTGGTATTCTCTCCTTTTCTAGTCTGAAGTACCTAAGATATTTGCTGAATTGTGGCAGCTTGTTATGTATAATTGATGTTTTTAAGTTTCTAACTGTGTTTGTTGGAGTGCATTGTAAAAGTTCTAGTCCTTTTGAGTAGTGACAGTAAATTCAACTTTTCCTTTCGGAACATATAATTCATAGCGCATTCAACAGGAACAATCGAGTGCAATGACAACCATAACTACTACATACTTTGTGTCGAGGAGTTCACATGTCCACAGCCATGCATCAGAAACTAAAACCAACTCGATCCGGATTGGGTTGAGGAGTCAAAGCGTGACATATAGTGGTTTAAGGTCCTCGAACATGGTGGATGTTCTCCAAATGAACTCCTCCGCAAAAGCTCTTGCTAGGAAAACCACCAAAAAGGCATATGAAATTGAGACCAACATGCCATCGGGGAAAATCATATGCGGGCAAGGGATGAACTTGGTCTTCGTTGGGGCTGAGGTCGGTCCGTGGAGTAAAACTGGTGGACTTGGTGATGTCCTTGGTGGACTCCCTCCAGCAATGGCGGTATTCAGCCGTCCTCTCATGGAGATTTATGCTTGTCCCTCGTATCCCATTTCAGTTTACTGACTCATTTCCTCTTTTTTCTTTCTGTTGTCAAGGCAAGAGGACATCGCGTTATGACAGTGTCTCCTCGCTATGATCAATACAAAGATGCATGGGACACCTCTGTGTTTGTTGAGGTATGATACTATGATGTTTAGGTCTTTTGTGGGATTTGGATGCTCTAATAATAATTTTGAACTTTCAGATTCAAGTTGGGGATAGAATTGAAGCTGTTCGCTTCTTCCACTGCTACAAACGGGGAGTTGATCGTGTCTTTGTGGACCACCCATTCTTCCTTGAGAAGGTTTCCAATTTCTTAATTCTTGTTAACATGACGTCCCTTCTGCCATCTTACATTATATGAGGCACAGAAGATTTCAATCTCTTACATTTCTAATAGCAAATTTTCTGAATGTTTAAGGTGTGGGGGGAAACTGGTCCCAAAATATATGGCCCCAAAGCGGGACAAGATTACAAGGACAATCAACTGCGTTTTTGCTTGTTATGCCAAGTAAGTAGTATTTCAATTCTTAATTTCTTGTGCTTTTTGCAATTCTTATAAAGTGTTTAGAAACTTTCGAATTGAATTCATTAACGAATTGGATTTAGTTACATTAATGAGATTAAATTAAATTTAATTTACACTGTTTGAAACAAATCATATACTATTAGAATTAAATTCAATTATACTGTTTGAAACATATTCAAAATGAATTCAATTATTTCATATGATATTTTTACCCTTGACTAAAAAATAATCTTATTAAATAATAAACATTTATACTTGCATAGATCAAGTTATATCATCCATAAAGTTCTACACTCAAGATCTTAAATAGAACAAGATTCACTTAAAATGTAGCCGAAAACAAACAAACAAAAAAATCTAGATATATACAAAAAAATTCAAGAAATGCAAAAGAATGTAGACAGGATGGAAAAATGAAAGGAGAAGTTAAATCAAACAACGGATCTAAAAGAGAATGATGATTATAGATAAAAAATGAAAAAGGAAAAACACCTATGAAGAAGAAAAAAAGAAAAACTAGATATAATGGGAGATGCTAATTCGTGGAGAAGATGTTATTATTCCATTTCTTAGTGGGAGGGATTGTTTGCGATGGGAGGGGCTGATTGAGGTGAAGAAATATATAATAAGATTATATGGGTATTATTGGAAGGATATTTTCAACGTTAAGAATTAAAATTCTAGTTTGTAATTCAATTTCGATACTTTTTTACGTAAATTCAATTTATAAAAAATGATGAAAATCAATTTATGTATGAATTGAACCCATCCTTTTTCTGCTTCCAAATATTTGAATTGAATTGAATGCTGAACACCCTCTTAGTCACCCCACTAGAGATTTTATGCTTCAGTCATGGTTCTGTAGTACAATCTCGGGATGAGATTTGAAATGCCGGAAAATTTATTAAAAAAAAGATGCTCTCTGACTGATGGATTTTTGGCTGCTTGGGTTGTATTATTTGTTTGTCTTCAGTCGGAAGCTGACACTTTAAACATAAGTGATAGAGGTTTTGGACGACATCACTTCAAATGTTTCCACTCAGAATTTAAAGACCTTACGGTTTATACTTGTATCCAGTTTGACGTGTCTGGTCACTTATCTATTTCAACTTTTATCTGTTCTATTTGGTGAGTTGACAGGAATAACATTGTTGCTGCATGCAGGCTGCTCTGGAAGCGCCAAGGATTTTAAACTTGAATAGTAGCAAACATTTCTCAGGAACATATGGTGTGTATGTTTTTCTGCAACTCTGGAGCCTTATCTTTTTCCTTACAAGCAATGAAATAACACCAACTTCCACGTACGAACCATTGCAGGAGAAGATGTTGTATTCGTCGCCAATGATTGGCACACTGCTCTCCTCCCATGCTACCTTAAAACCATGTACAAACCTAGGGGGATTTACAAGAATGCGAAGGTAAATTATGCTTTAAATTAATATTAGTTTGAATTCGAAGCAGTTCAACGTGTGACATGAGTGCTACGATTGTGTTTTGTAATTGATAACAGGTTGCTTTCTGCATCCACAACATTGCCTATCAGGGAAGATTTGCCATTTCAGACTTTTCGCTTCTCAATTTGTCAGATCACTTCAAGAGTTCTTTTGATTTTATTGACGGGTATGCTATTGATTGATTAAAGATTTACAGAATATGTGTATAAGATTGTCTCAGAGGCTGTTCTTCTTTCATGTTTTTGAGGAGATTTCACTTGGCAGGTATGAAAAACCTGTAAAGGGGAGGAAAATCAATTGGATGAAGGCTGGAATACTGGAATCAGATAGGGTTCTAACTGTGAGCCCATACTATGCCAAGGAACTAGTTTTTGGAGTAGAAAAGGGTGTAGAATTGGACGACGTCATTCGTAAAACCGGCATTTCTGGTATTGTTAACGGTATGGATGTCCAAGAGTGGAATCCTGCAACTGACAAGTACATCAACGTAAAATATGATGCCACAACTGTAAGTCCCTTAGCAGCAAATTCTAATTGAAAGACCTTATAACTTGAACATAGAGAATGATGAGTGGGCATTCTAGGTTATGGAGGCAAAGCCGTTATTGAAGGAGGCCCTTCAAGCTGAAGTTGGATTACCGGTGGACAGGAACATTCCTTTGATTGGCTTTATTGGTAGACTGGAAGAGCAGAAAGGTTCCGATATTCTCGCTGCAGCTATTCCAAAATTCATTGGGCAGAATGTTCAGATAGTAGTTCTTGTAAGAAAAGCAAACAAATATTCTCCAGTATTTTATGTCGTTTTGGCTGACACCATGCCGAGTCTGATGTTCTCTTTCAGGGAACTGGAAAAAAATACATGGAAAAGCAGCTTGAAGAGTTGGAAATACTATATCCAAATAAGGCTAGAGGAGTTGCAAAATTCAATGTCTCCTTGGCCCATAAGATTATAGCCGGGGCTGACTTTATGATGATTCCAAGTAGGTTTGAACCATGTGGTCTGATTCAGCTGCATGCTATGCGATATGGAACGGTAATGACTTTATGATGATTGCAAGTAGATTCAGTCGGAACACTTAAAGTCATGACATAATCTCCCTGCAGGTGGCCATTGTTGCATCTACGGGTGGACTTGTTGATACCGTCAAGGAAGGTTACACTGGTTTCCAAATGGGGGCTTTCAGCGTTGAAGTAAGTGAATGACAATTGTTATAGTTCTATTTTCCCCAAATCTCAACCAACTGGAATTTTTCCCAGTGTGATGCAGTTGATCCGGCAGATGTAGCTGCGACAGTAAGGACTGTCATTAAGGCTCTTGCAACCTATGGAACCAATGCCTTGAAAGAAATGGTACAAAATTGCATGGCGCAAGACCTTTCGTGGAAGGTTAGTGTTGACTAAGCAAATGTAGGACTTTGATTTGCTTGTTATCCAATTCATTGTATTTTTAATCCTGACAATACATTTGACTTCATACAGGAACCCTCTAAATTGTGGGAAAAACAGCTGCTGGAGCTAGGAGTTGCTGGTAGTGAAGCTGGCGTGGAGAGGGAGGAGGTTGGTCCTCTTGCCAAGGAAAATGATGCCGCTTCTTGAGCAGCTACACGCATTATATGCTCGACTTTTAACATCACTAAGTTAAAGGACGGAGCTATGTTCCTAAAGTTGTAGTAGCACACCTTACTTGGTAGGATGTGGGAGGGATTGGTTTGGCATCCAGTGATCTTTTCTAACCTCGATCGGTGTGTGAATACAATTGGAAAAGGAATGTACAGAAGTAGCATCGGTTATCCTCAGTTTTCTGAGCAACTTTGCCTTGGCCTATCCCACTACTTATATAAGTAGAAATAAAGGATTCTTCTTCTTATAAAAGGCATTTATTCTCCAGAACATTGAATGTTTAATCACATATGACAAGCTCCTATCGTAATTATAGATTTTATCTGCGAATTTTTTAAGAACCTTTTTAACAAGGTTTTGATTTTGAAATTTATCTTTTTGCGTCCAACTCATCTTTTACCTGGTCAGGCATCTTCAAAACACTTTTGGGGCGATTGAAATAGGTTTTAAATGGCAAGGAGAAAAAGTTTGTATTTAATAGGATGGGTGGGGGGTGGGGTGGCTACCTATTAAACATAGTATAAAAATTTTATCATCTTCCAAGCATTTTAACTCTTTAGCAGAAGCATTAATTAATTTATAGTCACTTTAACTCATATAAAGACAAAAGTAAATTTTACACCAATATATCAATAAGTCCTAACATTGTAGAGAGAACAATTATAATTCTAATATTAAAAAAATATTAAAATTAAACTTCACTATAATAAAAATTTTAATCTCGTTTCGGATCAAACAATTTTTTATTTTTTATGGGCCTCTATTATCATATCATTGGTGACAAGGCTATGATTCTTGCAAGAAATAAGTAAGTGACCTTTTTGCCTATATAAAGAACCAAGTGAGTCATTTCAAAAGTGGCTCATTTCTATTATATCCTTAAATGAATATTGAGTTTTACACTTATAACTAATGCGGTTTCATTGAAACTACATTGTACATTATATTATAGTAAAGGCTATCAGAAACTTAAAAGTAGAACACGTAAATATTAACGTCTTTCTAAAGAACTGCTACAGTAACTTTCACCGTCTCCAGCTACTGGTGAAAAGCTCACACCCAGCTATGGATTCCAATATTCACACAGCTAAAAAAGTCAGATTAAGGGAGCAGGAGGAAGACCCTCCTCCCCAAAAACAGCCAACAACTCAGCCTCCTCCGAGCTATAGTGTCGCGGTCTCTGGACTTACCACTCATGCAAAAGAGGTGCCCGACCTGACTTGGCCAGAAGAGACACCCATAGAGCTGACAGAGGGTGACATCAACATAGTTCAGGGTTCACATGGTTTGGGTATTGAACTATCCCCCACCTTCCGCAACCAATTGGACATTGTCTGGGTTAAAGCGGTCGTGATAAAGCTACTGAGGCGCAAAATGGGTTTCAACATTGCTCAGGGATCGCCTTCTCGTAATGTGGCATCCTACGGGTCCCCTGAAAATTGTGGACCTGAAAAATGACTTTTATTTGATCAACTTCAAAGAGGAACAGGACTATATTCATATCTTGACACAGGGTCCATGGATTATAGCCGGTCATGCCCTTTCGGTTCAACCGTGGACTCCGACGTTTCGCCCTTTCACCGATCGAATCACCCACATTGTCGAATGGGTTCGGTTCTCGGCACTCCCCATCGCCAGTTATCATCCTTCAATTCTTACTGCTCTCGGCAATCTGGTGGGAAAAACAATGAAGATTGATCAGAATATGCAACAGACTTACCGCGGAAGATTTGCGCGTGTAGCAGTGACCCTGGACCTTAGCTCTCCTCTTCGATCGGTCGTGGAACTCGACAGGGAAGCCATCCAGGTGGCGTACGAGGGCCTCCCCCAAATTTGCTTCAACTGCGGACGGGTCGGGCACGGAACCACACACTGTCCATCACGACCCGAGGTCCCTCCTACTCCAGCGATGTCATCCGACTACTCGTCCCGGCCAACCCACGTCGATTCTAGCGGCGCTCCGTCCACTGGTCCTTCCCAATCAGCGGATTATGGCCCCTGGATGCAAGTCATACGCAAAAATCGTCGGAATCCTCCGCCCCCCATCGGCCCTCGCAGCAATAGCCCCCACACGCGATGGCCCCTGGAACCAGCGACTCGAGGTTCACGGGGCTCTTCTCACCTGAATCGAATGAAACCCCAACGGGCCTCTCCCCAACGGTCGTCTCTCTAAGCTCCCACGAAGGCCACGTCTTGTCAACTCCCAACCAACGCCCAGCCAAATCCCTAACTAATTCGTCCAGGAGGGACGAAGGACCAACACGAGGCTCGCGTAATATGGCTTTTGGAAGTAAAAATAGACAGATGGCTACGATATCGTTCGCCATTCAGCTGGGCTCCTCTTTGGGCCAGGCTGCCTCCTTAGGCCAGGCCACATCTCCTCCCAACCAACCTTCCTCCATCGTGGGCCTCCCTTCCCCAAGCCCTCAGGTACAGCAGCCCAGGCCCTAGGGAAGCAGTAGTCCTCAACCCAGCTCGGCGCACGTCGCAATTTCCTTACCCTCGCACGCGGAACTTGCACTATCAGACCCGTCAATCCCTATCCCAATCCCCGCAAGCTTGGGCAGTAGTGAAATGGAGGAAGACCCCACCGACCCCACTGGCCCAATGGACCCGACACCTTACCAACATGATCACGATGCCACTCCCCTCGGCCCCCGACCCAGTGTCCGAGCCTAGAAACAATGGGGATCTGATTGGAGCACCCGATACGCCGATGGCGGAAATCTCACCCACCCAAAAGACCCTTCAGTGTCCAGCCCGGGTTGAGCTCGCAGCTGCTCTCCCGCTCGGTTCGAGTTAGTTTCCCTTATATCGCGTTTATGACGATTTTTATCTGAAATTATCAAGGAGCTGGAGGTCGGATCTTCAAGCCCATCATGTAGAACTATATTCGACTTCACAGGCCTCGGCTCGTGGTCCTGGTAGAGCCATGTATTAGCGTCGAACGAGCTTTGAAAGTTATACGTTCTCTGGGCTTTAGTTATTCCTTCCGGATCGAGGCGACGGGATATTCAGAAGGGATCTGACTGCTTTGGAAGGAGAATATTGATGTTCGAATTAGTCTTACCCACCACCAATTTGTTCATGCTAGTGTGGAGTGGGACCAACAGTCTTTTGAGTTTACAGCCATTTACGCGAGCTCGACCTATGCGTTACAAAAATTCCTCTGGCATTACCTATCCAACCTTGCAGCGCACATTACCACCCCTGGCTTCTGGGTGGGGATTTTAATGCCAAATTGGAAAGTGTAGAAAACGCGGGGGTTCACGGACCCAACCCATCGTTAGCACTCCTTTTCGTGACTGTATGCTCCATTGTAACCTTCAAGACCTTGGATTTTCCGATCCGTGCTTCACATGACGGAGGGGTAGTATCCGAGCAAGGTTAGATCGGGCTTTCGGATCACCTTCTTAGCTCTCTGCGTATCCTAGTACTCGTGTTACCCACCTACCTTTTCTTAAGTCGGATCATCGGCCTCTCTTGATCCATTTCACAGCTCCTAGTCCACCTAATTCCACGAGCCGCCCATTTCATTTTCAATTAGCGTGGCTCACTCACGATCTTTCTCTCAAGTGGTCACGGATAACTGGCACCCGAGTTCCTCAGATTTTAGTGGTGCGATCAAACTTTTTTCGGCTAAACTCCAACAATGGAATGCCACGAAGTTTGGTAACATTTTCATCGCAAAAAGCGCCTTATAGCTCATCTAGAGGGTCTTCAAAAACCTTTAGAGGACACTAGCTCATCCTCCCTCCAAGCACTTGAAGACTACCTGCGGATTGAATTAGAACGCGTCCTCTTTCAAGAAGAACTTTTCTGGCACTAGCACTCCAGAAGTCAGTGGCTCGGTCAGGGGGATCGAAATATTCAGTTTTACTACGCTCTCATCCATATTCGACGTCGTTAGTCCCAAACCTATTCTTTACTTGACGCCAATGGTAATGAGGTTACCGATCCCGCAACTCTCCGAGGCCTGCGTAATGTTACCTGGAGGATTTATACTGAGCCGACGGTCAGTCCTATACCCCTGGGCCTTTCCATGGTACTTTCCCTAATCTCCTGCAGCTGATGACTGAGGATCTCACTTGTCAACTAAGCCCAGAAGAAATTAAGGAGGTGTTTTTCTCCATGGCTCCTAATAAAGCCCCGAGTTTTGATGGTCTTACAGCTCTTTTCTACCAATCCCAGTGGGACACAATGGGTCCCTCCCTGATTCGTTTCTTACAGCGTATCTTTCGTCACGAAGTTTGGGAGTCAGAGTTCAACCGTACCATCATTTTCCTTCTACCTAAAAACCCTTCTCCCACTTCGATGTCACAGTTCCGGCCGATAGCTCTTTGCACAGTGCTCTACAAAGCACTCACCAAGATTTTAGCCAATCGGATCAAACCGTACCTCGCAGAGCTTGTTACCCCAACCCAATGCAGTTTTTGTGCCTGGCCGTCTTATTACTGACAATATCATCATCACCCAAGAAGTGATCCACTCCATGAAACGCAAAACTGGTCGAAAGGAACTCATGGCCATTAAAGTAGACCTCGAGAAAGCGTATGATCGTTTAGATTGGGACTTCCTTCATGCCACCATGCAAGCTGTGGGCCTTCCTGACTCGCTTATTTCACTCATCATGAAATACATTACTATGGTTTTGTTTCAAGTTAGCTAGAATGGTGAACTTAGCGAGGCCTTTAAGCCATCACAAGGGATTCGTCAAGGAGACCCCCTTTTTCCCTACCTTTTTGTGCTGTACTTGGAACGACTTGGATATGAGATTACTCATGCGGTGTCCATCGGAAAATGACACCCGATCAAATTGAGCAGGAACGGGCCTCCCCTTTCACATTTATTCTTTGTTGACAATCTCATTCTCTTCTTCGAACCTTCTATTGATCAAGTTCAGGTTCTTCGGAGCACTCTGGACTCATTCTGTATAGCTTCTGGACAACGCGTGAGCCAAGACAAATCGAGATGCTACTTCTCTAGGAATGTCCCACCTTCGACCAGTCGAGCCTTAAGCAGCAGTTTAGATTTCTCTATGTCAACCGACCTTAGTCAGTACCTGGGGGTTCCTCTCCTCCACCAACGTGTCGACAAGCGCACCTATCAATGGACAAGGTTCATAACCGTTTATCTGGTTGGTCCCCATCCATGCTTTCCTTTGCTAGTCGTGTCACCTTGGTCCAATCGATCTTAACGACCATTCCGAGTTATACGATGCAGACTATCCAACTGCCACATGGTTTGTGTGACGCCCTGGAACAAACCATGAGGCAATTTTTGTGGGGCTTGTCTCACGATAGGAAGAAGATACCTCTCGTCAACTAGGAGGAGGTCTGTCAGCCCAAGAAGCTAGGGGGTCTAGGTATCCGATGGGTTCGGGAGATGAATGATGTTTTTTTGACTAAACTTGGTTGGTCCTTGATTGCCAACCCTAACGCCTTATGGGTCCGAGTGCTTTCTGGTAAATATGCTTTTGACGTGAACCGTCTACCCCAATCTTTTCCTTCTACAAGGGGATCGATGGTGTGGCAGAGCATCAAGGCGACATGGCCCATTGTGACACAAGGCATGATATGGAGGCTCGGCGACGAAACTACGATGCGATTCTGGCTCGACCCTTGGATCACGAGCATCGGGTCACTTATCTCCCACTCTACTCATCCTATCCCCGACACACTCCTTGGTCTCAGCGTCCACCATTTCATGGATACTACCGGCACTTGGAATTGAGTAGCCTTCCAGTCTTATCTCCCGCCGCAAATTTGCCGCTCCATAGCAGGCACATTTCCTCCCAAGCCGTATCTGGGACACGATAGGTTAATCTGGGGTGCCTCCGATCATGATACCTTTACAGTTGCTTTTAAATATTCCATGCTCATAGGCCACGGGGCCGAAGTTACGGATGGGGTCTGGCGAGCCATTTGGCAGTGGTCGGGACCTCAACGGGTTCACTCCTTCCTATGGCTACTAGCAAAAGATCGCTTGCTTAGTAATCAACAACGGGTGCGTAAACACCTCACTCCAAACGATACCTGCCCCCACTGTTCCCATGAAGAATCCTCCCTACATGATGTATGAGACTGTTCGATCGCTCGTCAAGTTTGGGCTGCATTCCCATTGGATCTCATCACTTTGGCTTCCTTCTCTCTTCCCACCAGAGACTGGCTCCTTATCAACCTCCATCAGCATTGACAAGTTTGGGGCCAGGATTGGGCGCTTCTATTTGGATTGTCCTGCTGGTTCCTTTAGTCATGGAGGAACAAGTCTATTTTTTATTCTAATTTTGTGCGGCTTTTCTCACCTACTTTTCCCATATTGTCCTTTGCAGATCAGATTCAGAAGGCTACCGCGAGGCAGAGCCAGGTCATCTTTGGCTTCCGTCCCCGCCAAGAACAACTCCTCGGCTGGAGTAGGCCGCGCGCCAGGTTGGGTGAAACTGAACATCGATGGTGCTTGCAATCGAGCCCATTTCACGGCTACAGCAGGTGGCCTCATCCGAGATAGTGACGGCAACTGGCTTGGAGGTTTCACGCAGAATTTAGGTTGGTGCACAACGCAGTCAGCGGAACTCTGGGGTGTCTACACCGGACTCTCCCTTGCTTGGCGGTTGGGCTTCCGTCAGATCGAATTGGAAGTGGACTCGTTGGGGGTGCACCAGATCCTCTCTTCCTCGGACGTTCGTTCTCAGACGAGCAACCCTATAGTCATGGGTATCCTGGAACTCTTCAATCGAAACTGGACTGTTGTTCATCGTCACGTGTACCGAGAGAACAACAGAAACGCGGACTGGCTCGCCACTCAGGCAGGTCAATTCGACATTGGTGTCACTTATTTTGTTTCTCCACCTATCGGGTGTCATAGTATCCTTTTAGAGGATATGTCGGGGATCTGTTTCCCCATACTTGTTTTGTAACCTGTATACTCCATTTCCCTTTATATATAAAAAAGGCTTTGATGATATATATAACATAATTCAAAAATTATAGAAGGAGAATTACTTATTATTTCTTATGAAATTTTTAGAAATTAACTTACTTGGTTAAATAAATAATAATTATGTAATAAATAATTAAAATGCATAATATTATATTTATAAACTAATGATTGTTTTAATTATTAAGACTAATGCTACTCTATATAATTAAGTATTTTAAACATTAAAATTTTATTTAATAAATGAATATTTTTAAGATGTTAATATTTAAATTTAACATAATTTAAATTTTTAAAAATTTTATTTAAGATTAATTATAAAATAAAATAATATGAAATAGAAATTTATTAGTGATTAATATTAAATAGAATAAAATTAGATTATGAAAAAGATAAAAACTAAAAATTAAATGATAAATATTTTATAAAAATGAGAAGAAACTAAAATAAAAATAAAAAATTCAATCAAATAAACTTTCTTATTAAATTTGAAAACAAAAATAAAATGAAGTTAAGTAAATTTAAATTTATTAGTTTCTCGATTCTAAAGAACAACGCCGGCGAACTTTTCGTTGGAGAATGTGGTACTCTTTGCTTTTATAAAGCATAAGAATTTCGTAAAGGAGACACCTTTGAAACAACGGCCAGCACATCACTGTTACAGTTACACAATGGAAGGAAAAGTAATCATTTTTAAGAAACGAAAGCTAAGAAGAGGAAAAGATAGAAGGTAATAGTATATTGACTTGAAGCATTTACCCATAAAACATAGTTATTTAGGCATAACGAAATAGAGAACTGTCTTCTTATTGCAACGATATTGAGAATCTTATTACGATGTCTTTCACTCAGAACATACAAAGAGGGTCGAAATGGAATATGGCGTGGCATGTTACGACAAGGTTACACGTTGATGATTCTGTTTCTAGGAGACAAAAATATTAGGTAAAGATTAGAGTGCGAGTCACCGAAAGTGACTCACCCAGTCACTCGCTATTTAGATATTATGGCTTTGCTTTGCATCTATGCAAAGCAAAACTGTCCATCTTCGATCGTTTCAACTGAAAGCAAATGCCCCAACGGAAACACCATCAGAGCCACCCACAGGCCTCAAAATCAGATGTAGAGAATATACAAGCCTAAATAAAGCTTCCTGGCCGGGAATGGTGACCATGTGAAGTGTGTCGAAGAAATCTCGTGGGCCCCACTTTAACATGCACAAAGTAAAAAGTATCCGACCCGACCCGACCCGACCCTGGCCTTCACAAAATATCAATCCACCCAATTATATTTCGTTTGATAACACAAAAAAATCGTATGTCGAATTCATACAATTAATTCCCTAAGAACCACGAATAAGCATGTTATAATTTGTGTGGACATCATTTATTGACAACCTTAATTTGATGTTTCTTTTCTAAGAACAAACTAAACCTACCAGGATATTTTTATATGCACTTTCGGCTTTGCAATAAATAATGAAAAACGTTTTCAAAGTAATACAGTTGACAAAATCTGAAAATCCCAAACACCTACTTGATGATGATCAAATCAATGTTCTTATATTTTGCCAATCTTATTATCCTATATGCACCTTAATAATGCGATTTCAGTGCTCTTCCACAGTTCCACTGCCTTAGTACCTTTTGGCTTTAGCGGCATTGCCCAGCTCCGTCTTCCACAAAGTGTAGCTAACTCGCAACTTATTAGCACAAGGAGAATCCGTTGCCAGGTCTCTCGCGAAACGCCAGTGCTTTGGTAGGTGCGTGTATCATCAGTGGTCGACTGTGAGAATCAGAAATCTCTCTCTTCGAATGCTTCTTGGGCTCTACTAACTGTTCACCCTACTATCTTTCTTGCTTTGTTTTCCCAGCATCTCATGAGAAGCATCATTATTGGCGTTGAAAGTTCCTCACGCATTTGTCTCTAGCACAGCCATTTTACTCACTGCTTCTCACCTGAGCTTTATCTGGATCTCTAAGCTACTGGGCACTCAGCAAGTTCCAAACTTCGGTGAAGAAACCATGGGATTCAGTAGACTCAACCGCTATGCTTCACTACTCCTTTCCATTTCAGGTACTTTCTTGGGAAAAAATGCTTTTGTTGGGTTAAGATTCATTGATTAACGGTTTTTTTTAAAAATAAAGTTCAATTACATATAGGTCTACTGTTTCCTGCTATGGTGGGTTCAATCGGGATCAATTACGGCCAAATTGCCAACAATCTTCCTCCACCAGAAAACGTAGTACCTCTGGTTATGTCAATTGGAGCAACCAAAGTTAAACTCTACGACGCCAACCCGCAAGTGCTTCGAGCATTCGCTGGCACAGGGGTGGAATTCATAGTAACAATTCCCAACGAAAAGCTCCCGAAAATGAGAGATCCAAGCATAGCTCAAGACTGGATCAAAAGCAACGTCCAAACCCACTTGCCAGCAACAAAAATCACCTGCATAACAGTTGGCAACGAAATCTTAACCTACAACGACACCACTCTTACCAGCAGTCTCCTTCCCGCAATGCAAAGCGTCCACACGGCTCTTGTAAACCTTGGTTTAGACAAGCAAGTTAGTGTTACCACAGCACACTCTTTGGCTGTCCTCGAAACCTCCTATCCGCCTTCGGCAGGGGCATTTCGCCGAGATCTGGCCGGATACATTACACCAATCTTAAACTTCCACGCCAAAACAGGCTCGCCATTCTTAATCAATGCATATCCTTACTTTGCATACAAGGGCAACCCAAAACAGGTTTCTTTAGACTTTGTTCTTTTCCAACCAAACCAGGGCGTTGTAGATCCAGGCTCCAATCTTCACTACGACAACATGCTGTTCGCTCAGATCGACGCTGTATACTATGCTTTGTCGTCTTTGGGTTACAAGAAGCTCCCCGTTCAGATATCAGAAACTGGGTGGCCGTCGAAAGGTGATGAAGATGAAGCCGGGGCTACGGCGGAGAATGCGAAGAAATATAATGGGAACTTGATAAAGGCAATTTGCGAGAGAAAGGGGACTCCGATGAGGCCCAGCACCGATTTGAACATTTACGTGTTTGCTTTGTTCAATGAGAACATGAAGCCTGGACCAACTTCGGAAAGGAATTATGGGCTGTTTAAGCCAGACGGAACTCCGGCGTATGTGCTTGGAATTAGTGGGGCTGCTGCTGTTAGTAACACGAGTTCTTCCTCTGGCGGAGTTAATGTTATCTCAGGGACATCGCCACCGTCGCCGGAAAGTTCTTCCACCGGGTATTTGTCTATTTCTGGTGCTGCAAAGGTGAGTGACTGAATGAGTAATTTGATTTATGCACAATCCCATTGTTTCTGGCGAACTAGTTCATAATTCAATCTGTCCTTCAGACTGTTTCATATATTGTGTTTTAGTAGAAACATGAAAACTCATCTAAAAGTACTACGCTGGAGAAAGTTCGAGCCTTGACAATTTCTGATTTGGGACTCATCATCTTTACTCATCTAAGATGCAATTGAATTCCCTGATTGATTGAATATATCTTATTGATCAAAATGTGCAGGCAAAGTGTGGGCTTGCGATTGGCCAGGCGGCGCTGCTGCTATCTGCAGTGCACATGGGGGTCTGGTTAAATGCTAGATATTGGAATTGATGCTTTTTTGGTAAATAGTTTCGGAGAATATCTAAGGGCCACATATATCGTATCATGTGTTTTCATCTGGAGAAAGGAGAGACAGCTGGGTAGATGGTGAAAGGTTTTTGAACTTCTTCCTTTGCTTTTTCTCTGGCTCCAGTGTCTTACGATATTCTCCATAAGTTTTTGGTTAATTTACAATTCATAACCAAGGCCGGCCCCTTCACGTTAAATTTCTTTAGTTAGTTTACAACACTTACTAAACATATTTGTAGTTAAATATTTATGATCTTGTTCTTCTATTTCTATAAAAATTAATGTGTTAAGTGAGAAACTGAGCACAGAGGAGACCAAATCGGTGCATTTTGTGAATAGTATCAATGAAAATCTGAAAAAGAAGAATCAACAAGATTTTATTTTCTTCATTTTGGCTTGTTGGTTTCTCTAACAACTTGCTGTTTTTGTAATTTGCAGGGGAAGTTTCCGTTAGTTTCAGTACTTGTAGGATTTGGTAGATTCGATTAGCACAGATGAGAGACGGCCTTTTCTGGGGCCTTATAGGTTATTTGTTTCATCTGTTAGTATCTTCCCTATCTTCCTTCTTAACCTCTGTGGACGACTGGATAATTTATTCATTGGCTATGATTTAATACGTAGTTGGCATTTCTTTATATGTACTTCAATTGGTGCTTGCCCATCAGCAAATAAAATAAAAAGCAGTAAAAGACTATGATAATGAATGTGCTGACACATACCCTTTTATTTCTGACCTCTTTTAACAATTTTAAACTAAATGATATGAAAAAAGACTGATTAGATTTGATGTATCAAAGCCCAAACATATTCAAACTTGTCAAATCAGTCCAACCTACAAATCAACTTGTTCTTTGTCAGGCATAGGTTGTTTGCATCTGAAACTTTATAGGAAGGGTTTAGGTAATAAACCATGAGCAAGCTTCAATCCTTAATCCAAATGAAATGTCTATTGTTGTATAATGCAATATATGCATTTCAAATGATTCTTGATGTGAATTATTATGCATGGATTGTTTCATCTCTTTTTTCTTTTTCATTTGTTGATTTTAATATGTTATTAAAATCAACTTATCTAAAAATATCGAATATGTTAATGATTCTTTATATCATTTACTTGTACAACAAATTTTCTCTCTTACGGTGAAGTTAGGGATACAGAGGGAGCAATTTTAATGGCAAAATAGCTATTTTAAACTATAAATTTTACATAAAAAAATAAAAAGGTAATTTGAATTTTAAATTTAAGTTATATTTAAAAATTAATATTTTTTTAAATTTTAATTTTAAAAAATTCTAACTTTTAATATGAAATTCGTCATCAATCTTGGGTTTTTCTATATTATGCAATTTCCCACACTATTTCTAAGAAGTGGTCACTTAATTTATGGTGTTTATAGTGCTTTATTGGGTGTTACCATTGCAATTTAACATGTTTTTGTAAGTTATTTACATGTGATGGAGATTAAAAAACCGACATAATATATGGATGGTCATACATAACACACCTAACAAAGAACCTAAGAGCATTTGATAGACTTCTTTAGATGACCATTACATGTATTATGTATAACAATTGACCGTGACATTAAAGCTATGCAATACATAAGGTTAGTTAAGGTGGTAAGGAGAGAGTATACTTTAAGTGGTGTTTAAAAATGTTAGGTCGGTGATGATGAGAATAGGATGCAGGATGAGGTCGATAGGATCATTGATCAAGGAGTACAATGTTGTGCGGAAACATTAATAAATTTTGGAGTAAAAATAAAACAACAATAAGAACATCAAGATTTTTATACTGGTTCGACAACGTCTACGTCCAGTTTGGAGACGACTGAATATTTCACTATAATCAATGAGAGCATACAATAGTGTTTATCACTCAATTTT
>JANVCQ010000232.1:29217875-29235973 GCA_025531925.1 Erythroxylum plowmanianum
TTACTATTTTTAATACTATTAATATTATTATTTTATTATTAATTTTATTATACCAAATTAATTATCTTATTATTATTATTAATTATTAATTATTATAAAATTTTACTTTTATTATTATTATTATTTTTGAGATAGAAAGTAGGGATATGTTGATTTTCTGTCGAATAAAACTTGTTGTCAAAATTTAGAAAAATGATGTTTTTTGGTTTTTGTAAAACTGTTGTGGTTTTTTTTTATTTTCAGAAACAAAAAATCGCAACAAAGTAAACCAAACACGTTTTACTTACCTATTTTTTTTTTTACAAAAATGACAAAAAAAAAAAAAAAAACAGAAACAAACAGCTGCTAAGTGAAAACAAACTGGACTGGGGGATGAAACCCTTTGACAAGTTACATATTGCCGAAAAGCTCATCACAGTAACAGTAGTAATCTTTATGTATTCTTTTGGCTATGGTGCCACTGCCAATGAATCCACTTCAATCAATCGTAAATAGCTGTTTTGACCAAATGGACATCTTATACGAGTCTTAGCTGCATTATGAATTAAACTTGCAGATAACGCCTTTTCCAGAAGAAATATTATTAATTTGACCCTAGACTTCCTCTCACAGTCTATCAATAACGTGTTACCGGAAATTTGGCGGAATTCAGTTGCATCCCAAGTTTCAGGTAAAAGTAAAACTGATCTAAAATCAAGTTGCATATCTACAGTTGAATGGCAATATCTGCATTTCACTGCTGAGCCCAGAGGCAGCTGCCTAAAGGGGAACTAACTGTACAGAAATGGAAGGCAGAAGAGAATCGACCTGCTAGAACTAGAAAAGGAAAACTAGTCGCAGTACCAAAGAATTAAGTAAAACTAGAAGAGTTGCATTATTCTGCATCATGTGAGCTAGCTGAGGCCTCCATTCCAACTGAATCTCCTCCACCACCCTGAATCTCATCCTCGCCAAACATCCTCTCCTCAATTGAATTAGAAAATGCGCCAAAACTATCGTCAGTTACTGAATCTGGTTTCAGTCTTTTGATGCCTCTTCCTTGCAGTTCTAATCTCCTTCCTTTCCTTTCTTTCCGCTTGCCCATTGGGTAATCTTCAATCTTCATTTTGTGACTCGAGGCTTTTACTTTCTCCGTTCTCTTGAGCTCTTACATCATCATAGTCAGTATCTTCTGAATCTTCAGTATCAAGCTTCTGTCCTTTCCTACTTGAATTTATCTGCTGCAAGGAAAATTTACTAATCAGTATAAGAAACAATTCTCTACCCAAGAAACATGAATTATCAACACATCTGAGAGAAAAATAGATAAATACAAATTACTATTGAACAAGTTGCAACAGGTAAGAGAAACAAATACTTCTTGGGGTAACCATTCTCATTTAGTCTTTTTCTTTTCTTTCTGAATGGATGGAGATTGGAGAAGGAAATTTCCTTCTAATATTAACTACAATATGAAGTGACTTCTGTTTGTTATAAAGCAGTTACACTTAAATGTACCACATTCATCATTAGCACCACTATGGAGATGTCTAAAGACAGTTCCATCAAATAATTCTTGTCCAGAAAGGAGGAGCAGGTAAGTGATTTGAAGATTGTAAGTCATCTCTTCCACGTTCCAGGACACTGGCTAGTAGGCAGCAGAATTCCCACTGACTTCTTTTAGGAGCAAGTCAAAGGTTGGTTTTCCTCCTATGAAAATCACCACAATTTTTGCATTTTCACTTGTGATTTTCTTCACTGATATTCAAGCAGTCAATGATCCAAATTGGTTTCAAATTTAATGAAATACAAAAGTTATCTATATTCTAACATTGCCAAACGATCTATTCTCTCATGCAGTAAAAACTGAACATCATAAATTTAAATTGAAACAATGTTCTACCATTCGACAAAATTAAAACCTTTAACCAAAAGGCATTCGCAACTTTTTTAGCTGCAAGTTATTGCACATACATAGAGGAGCATACTATTAAGAATTAGCAACATACATTTAGACCACGATCAACCATTTTAGCCCAATCATGTTGGTTCCTCAAACAATCAAGAACAGCCTGAGAATGACTTGCATATGCATAATGTTCTCCATTATGTTTTCTCAAGTTATGCCAGTGCTGAGAACAAAATATTTAAAAGTTAGTCTGAGACATTATTGTACTAGAATTAAATTAATAGATAATAAAATAACAATAAGTACAATAGATGGAACCATACAGGCAACTATGTTATGTGTTTGCCTTTGCTCATGATCTCATTGATTAAGCCTAAAGTTTAAAAAGAAAATGTAAATAACAAAGGACTTAGACTAAGCACAAAAAATGTAGATAAAAGGAACATAAACGAGCTAGTAGTTTTATTCTTTCATCTATATACACACATATACAGATACTCACAAAGCAATAAATCGCATAAGTGCTTTAGTATCTTAATTAGGATGTGTCGCTTACAACCATGAACCGTGCCAGTCTCCTTATCAGATATAGTCCTTGGTGAATTAAGTACATATGAAACTTGATGGTCATTAACCTCAGTAAAGGAAGATTGGCCACTGTTTACTATTGATGTGGATGCTGCAGGGACATTTTTCTTGATAGAATGTATTGGTGTCGGTGAACTATTGCCCTCACTCTAAGACGACATGTCAGCCAAATATCCTGTATCTGGTATTTTCCAATCAGGTAATGATGGTACTCTATCTGTCGTTTTATCTTGATTATCACACTCGTGAGAACCGAAAACCCAATCTTTAGATTCATTCCTACTTTTCCTCTTAGAACTCTGAAAAGTGAATATATGTTATTAGAATCAAGGATTGTGCTAATTATCTGTATCAACAGTAATACTACTCAGTACCTGAATGATTTATGTAGCTTTTTTCTTCCTCTTTTTTCCTTATTTAACTGAACAAGTGATGTATGTCCTACCAAACCATAATCCTTTCCTCCAGAACTAGATGTACACTTTGCAAGCATGTTATCTGCTGTTGGAGATGCCAGCTGCATTAAGCTACCAGCTACATGAACATGAGGTACACTGGGAGAACTATTGAGTACTTGGTGTAAAAGCAAAGCAATCTGAAAATACAAGAAAGTAATTAAATCAGTTTCACTAAGTCTAAACCCATAATAGGTGCAAAGAATGAAATAAAAGTATAAACAGAAGAAACAAAACATTATGGTCATACATCTACGTCACTTAAAGCTGCAGGAGTCTTACCAGCTGTGGAAGAATTCAACAACATTGCATGATTTGCTTTAGGTTGTGACTGGCTGCCAAAATAATTAAGCTTTTCACTCCTTGAGGGTAATGCTGATGATGGTACCCTATTTTGTACAAATGAATCCCATTCACTTTGAATTGACCCTGCAGTCTCATCGGAACTCTGAGCCAATGGTGCTTTAGAAGAGTGAAGCAATGAATATTTTGCTTCTGAAACAGTTCTTTTGCAAAGAGAAATATGTGACATCTTGCTTGAGTTTGTCACTTTAGAAGTAAAGCTAGAGGAAATTTTTGGGTGCTCCTTTACAAGTTCTATTGACTTGTCAAGCTGGTCTTCATCACTACATACATCAGTTGTGACTTGATCCTTCCTGGAACCAGTATCAGACTCAAGTAGGACAACCTGCTTAGGATCAAGAGTAGACTTCATGGTATCAGCAGCTCTAAAGTTTTCAGAGATAGATGATTTCAAGTTGTTGACAACAAATGAATATGATTTTCCAGTAACCATTCTATGTTGGCTGGCTAATCTGCAAAAACTCAAATTTGTTCCACTTGATATTGATAGTTCTTCGGTGAACCCTGAACTAAGTTGGGCTTCTGAAGAACAGTTTTGCATGGGCACTGCACCTTCTGCACCATCCAATTCTTGCTCAGCCTGACAACTGTCACTTGATAATTCCTGGGCTTTATCTGGATAATAATCACCAATAGCTTCGGAGGTTTTGCCAACCTCCTCGGCCCTATGATCAATAAATGTTGAACCACTCAATTGCGCACCATTCATTTTGAAAATTTCAGGCTTGTTATCAACGACCATCCCATCTTTTGAGTACTCCATTGAGGGTAAAGAATTCATCACAATTGCAGGATCAGTGTTATCCACATCTACTTTGAGATTGGATATAACGAAACTACAACTGGTATACATATCATCACCACTTTCAGTCTGGTTTCCTTTAACTTCTACGGTAGCAGTAGTCAACTAACTATTTGGAGGCGTCACATCACTTGCAGCATATGCTTCTATGTTACCATCCAGGTTAACATTTGGAACAGAATCTCCCTATAAAATGCATAATTCAAGTCATTTGAGCAATTCATACCGTACAAAAGAATTAAAGAAACCCAAAAAAAGTTTGTAGCCAACATCTTTGGATGATCCAAAAGTTGATTCGCAACATCTGCGTGGTAGATTTGTGAAGCACTGCCTTTAAAGAAACAGCATGATAAACGATATTGATGGAATTCAAAGGCATACCTCTAGCTTCCTATGTGATTTCCCAACATATGCGTGCTCCAGTATTGGTGAAGCCATGACTTTGGCAGATTCGTCAAGCACCGCTACCACCACAAGGCTATGCACCCCTTCTTCGGATCCAGAGAAAATTGGGGAGTTATATTTGGACATGTCCAAAGATAAAGCTTCCCAAGAAAGCTCAAAGTTGTTTCTAGGCTTCTCAGCTCCACTGCCTAGTGCATTAGTCTTACCTGATTCAGGTCCTTGCAACAGAGGATCCCTCAAATTCTCGTTCTGAGTACATTGACTGTTGTTCTTGAAAGACTTTAAACTCCTGTCTTCATTCAAGGCCAATCGTTTTCCATTACACACTAATAGTAGAATAAAGAAGAATGGGGAAAAAAAAACAGAGAGAGAATCCGAGTAAACAGAAGCAAATCTAAAACTACAATATGTGATCCCCATATTATTCCTTTCGTAGTATGAGTAATACGAAAAGAATCTCTTGTAACTTGCTGGAATATAACAAACACAGGTTAAGTGAATCATGATGAGCAACCAAAACATTTCCAGGGTGCCAAACTCACCGTAACTAGCAGAGGCATGTAAATTTCTCTTGGTCATATCCTCGTCCTTGTCAATAGCTGTAGCCGCCTTCTTTCCACTTGGAATATCTTTGGATGATCCCCAATCCTCTCTTCTCTTCTTACCCGACGGAACCATCACATGCCGAAGGAAACTTCTCTCCCTTTTCACACCGATCTGCTGATGCCTAACATCGTCATCCTTCTTATCACACCCTTCCTCGTTATGTTCACTTCTCAAGCCAATCAAAGCAGTAGCAGAGGTGGCCAAAACGCTATTCAATGCCTCTTCCTGATGCACAGGATCCCCATTGTTGTTCTCGTCCCAACAAGGGAACTCTCTGTACTGGAAATTAAACTTCTTGGGCACATACCCAGTAGACTTCCAGAGCTCCGGCGAGAAAACCGAGGACAAGCCAGAAAACAACGCAGAATCCCCACCAGGGATCCCTTGAACATGCACTCGCTCCTCCATTGGTATATGGGTCCAGAGCCTCAAAGGCCTGCGAGAAGCCGCAAAACTGGTGTCCATGGGGATTGCTTTAGTGGGCAATTCAACGAGTAGCTGAGCAACCTCAGTTTCTTCAGGGTTGTTATTGCTGGACTTGCACTTATCACAAGTAAAGAGGTCGTCTCCTTTGACATAGCCAGAGCAGCGGGTATGCACCCAGACGCCGCAGTCGTCACAATTGACCATCTCTTCGCCGTCGTCGAAATTGACACCGCAAACGCAATCCACCGTCCACGAGCCATCAACCCAGTCGTCGTGGGGATCATGACGACTCTGGACACGGTGCGACAGCCCCCCCTTCATATCTCAGTGATAATAAAAAACCTGGAAAAAAGAAAAAGAGAGCGAGGGAGAAGGTTTGTTAGCGATCAGCTTGTTCGTTTGTACGATCGATCCAATCTATCAACTGCATTTTTTAAAAAACCAGAATGCCTTTAGAGAGAAGGTTTGTTAGCGATCAGCTTGTTCGTTTGTACGATCGATCTAATCTATCAACCGCATTTTATAAAAAAAACAGAATGCCGTTAGAGAGACGGTTTGTTAGCGATCAGCTTGTTCGTTCGTACGATCGATCTAATCTATCAACTGCATTTTTTCATAAAACAGAATGCCTATGTCCTCGCTAAACCGGTTCTCGTTGTTCTATTATTTAACGGTAGACGTGCGCTCACGTCACGTCCTCACGTTTGTTCTGGCCTCTGGGGTTTGATTTCTCTCTCAATCTTTGGCCATTGGCTCCTAGGTCCTAGCCTCCTATACTAATACCGCCCATTCTTCTCTTGGCCTCGCCCATATATCCATCAAGTAGTATTTGGAAGGGCTGATTGATTAACATGCGTTGTGATTAATCATCTCTTTTTAAAGTAATGTATTTTTATCTCAATCTCATTTTATTTTATAGTAAAACAATCCTTTTTTTTAATCATGAATTTAACAATTTTACGATAAACAAAAATTATCAATAGTTAAATTAAAGATATTTTTAATTTTTCTCGAAGTAGTGTTTGTGATTGAAAATTTGTATTGAGATAAAAATAGTGGAAGGTAGTGTTTGTAATTGAAAACTTGTATTTAGATGTTGCATTAACCGGACTAATATTGTATCTTCCATCAAATTATATTTATGATGTTCACTTATAAAACATACCTGTGGAGCCTCTTCACCTTAAAAATGATTCTTGTTTTTTAAATTAAAAATGGTACTTGCGCAAGTGAAAAAAAACAACAAATAGTCCTTAAAACATTTCAAATATTCAGTCATAAGATATGCATGGGAGTATCTTCATTCTTTTTACAAATTGAAAATTATATCAATTCTCAAAAAGTATATAAATTGCATAATGATCTTTGCAAGGGTATGGAGTAGAGTTTTAATTTGTAATGCTCAAAAAGCTAGACTGCCTCTACGATACATCAAAAACTCCCTTTCACTTTAGTCTTTTGGAATTATTTGTTATGTTGTAGCTTAGTTATTATTACCTCCTCTTGGCCTTCATTGAATCTGCATAAGTCCTTTTCATAGGACATAAAACGTAACTTCCATCTGCTACCTATTTCTTTACTTACTACACTTTTTAGGTCCTTGATGATGATAATTTGCCTCATCCAAATGATAGTTTCATCTAGCCATTCTTTCACACTCTTATTTGTCATCTAGATTATCTTTTCATTTCTAAGTATCCATATTGAGTAAATGGAGCCACTAAAAGCTAGTTTAATGATCTTATTATCAATTGTTCCCTTTTTGCAAAAGTAAGCAAACCATTGGACAATTTGGTTCCAGTCCAACTAGAGATAGGAGATGTTGCATAATTGTTGAATATTGTTTTAACGGTTTTAAAGATTTTAAATTTAAAGAACAAATGCTATATGTTCTCAATCTCTTAATTATAAAAGCAGCAACATGTTTAAATCACCAATCTTTGTTGTGATGTACGAGTTTGGTACAGAAGTGTTAGAATCATAAGAGAGGAATTCCTCACCTGTTTGGCGTTAAAAATAGTGAGATTCTTGCCATATAAGTTTAGAGAGCTTTAAAGAGCCTATAGTTATCCAATACCAACTTGTGCCAATATATTTTAGGTGATAGGTTCTAAATATTAAATAACAAGACTTGTTTGTAAAAAGTGTTAGAGGGATTATGTATCCAAATTATCATGTCCTCTTCATACGAGTTTAGCCTGTAATTTAGAACATTTTCCATTATCGCCCCTGAGCCTGTTAATCCATACTCTGTTATCTATAAACTCTTTAACCTTAGCTTCTGTATGAATTAGGGGTCTCGTCTGTCAAAGTTATGAAATTAGCTCAAGTGAACCAGGCTCATTCCAACTGTCATACCAGAAGCAGATTTGCTCTCCATTCCCAATTATAGTTATGATCTTTTTCATTAAGTTATCCTTGAGCTTGACAATTTTCACCAAGGTCTGTAAAGTGCCTGTAAAAGCCTTTTTTGCCATAAACTATCACCTTTTAAGAAATGCATGTGTATCCATTTAATCCAAATAGCTTTATTATCATCAAATATTCTTCAAATCCTTTTTACCGTTGACACCTTGTTGATGGTTCTAGTTAATCTAATGCCCATAACACCCTCCTCCTTAGGTTTACAAGCTTCTTACCACTTCATCTATTTTTTTAAAAAAAAACTCTTAATTCATTATGTATATTATTTAGCGAGATGTATTCATGAAAATATTGAGATAATAGAGAAAGGAAGTTTGACAGTTTACTATGTAAGTTCTTTATCAAAGTGATGATTATGATAGAGGAAATAGTTATATATAGATTAAGATGTTATTATAGAAAGATATTTCTCCATCAATAAGCTTTTCTTATTAAGGATAATGTTAGGAACTTGAGTTAAGAGAAATTGAACTTCTATTGTGTGTATTCTAAATTAGAATGTGGAATATAATTTAAAATATAAACCAATAAAAATTTCATTTGGCCATATAGTTGGGTCCTTTTTTGTAACTTAATATTTATGTCAATTTATTAGCACTTCCTTCTTGTATGCAATCAATCTCTAGCTTAGCCTTAATAGGACCTTCTTTCCTCTTCCTTTTTGGTTGACACATACTCATTAGTTAACAAATTCACTGTTACTTCTAATAGTTCTACTAACACAAAGGTTATCCTTTTAGAAATTTTTTGTGCTAGGTTGTGAATGACCACTCCACTTAGATGAAACTGGAGTAATTTCCATATCATACAAAGAAGGCCAAGAAATTTTCTAGCCCTTTAAAGACATTCTATTGTGGAGGGCCTTTAAATGGAATGCTAGCATAGTAGGTTTCTTATTTGATTAGAGACTTGCCTTTCTAACTATGACTGTATGAATTATAAGGTCTAAAAATATGAATGATGCTAGTTTTATCCCCCTTCTCTCTAGATCCAAGCATGGCTAGTCCATTTTTCCTTTTGATCTTGCTCTCTATTTGCTCCCTACCTACTCATCATCTTCAGCTCATTTGCCTTTGCAAATTCCTTCATCCTATCTAAACCGAGTTTATTTCCTTTTCAGGATGTCTGCCTTCAATTCCCTCTTACCTAGGTCCCATGTAATACCCCACTATCATAGAGCATATGCCTGAACATCTAGAGGACATTCAAGATATCCTGTGAGAATGCATGTTAGAGCAATCGTATTCACTTATTATGGCATCATACAGTACACAAGTATTCAAAAGACTAAATTTCCTCATTTCATTCACAAACATAAGCTTACATTGTCATTACATTCCATAATCCATATATTTACATTACAAAAACAACCGAGAGTTTACTATTCTATATAAAATGATCTATATGAAATGAGAAACTAAGCAAACACATTCTATCTGAACTCCTCAGACATCAACTGACCAGACCTTTGAGCCATTTCTTGTTTCCAAAATTGACAATACTGGACTACTTTATAAGCTAGGTCTCCTCAGTACCTGAAAATCAACCATTGCAATTTTAATGAATTTTGCGAACTCAGTGAGTGAACAATCATCGATGTGCCCACTCAAAATAGAACATAAACATCACAAGTGTATAATACAGTTCAAACAATATCTTAGATCATTCAAAATTAAATCCCATATATTACTTGATCACAGTATACATCATATTTCAACAAACCCATTATGAATACAAACATTTCATATAGTTATTTTAGAATAATACAATCATTCATTTCAAGCATTCTTATCATCCACATGTACGCAAACATAACATATCATTATATCAACTCAATTTAGTCATTCTTTGCAATTATTCATATGATACATATAAAGTTATATATAAGCAATGCACATGAGTCCACTTTTATTTTTATTTTATTGTGATCGAGCACTTATTTTACTGTCCCATGTCCCTTTGTGCATACCAGACTCATTTCATATACTGTCTATACCCCTTAGTGGATACTGGGTTTATTAATCACCGAGCCTATGGCTCTTTGTGTACATTTATGAGCTTTAAGCTCTTTTCAGACTGGTCACTCCAGTCAGAACTCCTTTATTTGATCATATATATCAATGTCATGAAATGCATTTAGTCACATACTATAACTTCAATCACTTTCATTCAATGTGTACAACCATTTATCATATCCATCGGATCTGATTCTGACATTCAACATACAGTTGACAACACATTTCATATTGCACATTCAATTTGTAAACACTTCTAACACAGTCCTAACTATCAAACTTCTTATGCCATCAATGTTCGAAATTATCATAATCATATCAGTAACAGTTCAATATTTAACAGTTAATAAAAAAACAATTCAAATATAGTGAGAAAATATCTAGGTTAACTCACAATACGCTCTAGAATAGCTATTACCTTGACGACCCGATGATGTTTGGATGTTGTCGGCCTAATTCTGTTTCTATACCATGCAATATACACATATTTACAGATTACCAACTTGTTTAAGCAAATGAGTTATCTCCATGTATCTCCAAGTTATCTCCTTTGTTGCCTTTGGTTCCTCTTGAAACCCTTCAGAAGTTTTACCAAAAACATAGCATTTGATGTCACAACATGTTCTTCTTATACTAAAATGTAGATTTTCGGGACAGCTGGACATTTTTCACGGGTGTGACTTGGTGTTCACGACTGTGAGTGGTGTCTCACGATTGTGAGCCACCTTGCAAGAGTGTGACTTGAGTGTCACACCTATTCAACATATGCATGGCATAAGATGTCTCATGCCCATGACACATTTGTCATGGATTTCAACGACATGTCACAACCATGACAAATTTATACACGATCATGCGCCATTTTACATAATTTATTCTTCATGTTCTTTTAATGTTGTTGTCTTCTTCTTGATCTAATCCTTCTTCTTCTTATTCCATAAAGACAAATGAGTGTGAATCTTTGAAAAACGACTCAAATATAGTCCTTTGACTCGCTTTAGCTATTTAGCTTCAAAATTGCCTAAAATCAAAAATAAACTAAAGTGAGTATCCTAAGAATTTTCATAGAAATAATCACTAAGTGTTATGGAATAAATTCATAATTAATTAAGCACATATCAGTTGTGTTTCTTATTAGTGACAAATCATTAGGGATAATATAAACTAGGTTAAATGACCTAAGATTGTGTGGTTGTTACCTTGATTAATAAGTTTTCCTAATTTGTAATATGACTGTCCACTTAAATATAGAGAGATCGTATCCTAGATTGTTTGATAGCTAGGTTTAATTAACGAGCATCGCTTAATTAAACATAACCTAAGAGAAAACCAGGGTCAATAGAGCTTATTGTTAACCTATGATTAATAGTTGCTAAGAGGGGTAAGAGAACAACAATTCAATGAAGAATGTTTAATTGATTGTAGGCTGAGATAGAACCGATGACTGAGCCCTAACTATTTCATCACTTTTCATCATCTTTAAATATTTTCTTTAATTTGCTTTCGTTATTTTAGTTTCATTTTATTTTCTTATTTGAAAATTTAACCAAATCCCCCATAACATAAAAATCGATTGATTTCATTTTAAAAGCTTTACATATACTCTGTAGGATCAACCTAGACCATCACCGCTATAGTTATAGGTTTAGTTATTTTGAGTAGTGTTATAACGAGCTTTGTTAATAGCTCATCCAAAACGTCTCCCATTATCTAGAACTAGATCATGTAAGCTCCCTTTAAGAAGGTTCCATAATGTAGAAGAACCAGGAACACGTGCAAATGTCAATAAGATCCCGAACTTGCTAGGCTAAATGAACCTACTTTAACGCCTCCCAGTTAATGAATCTACCTGTGTTGAACTTTTTATCCTTCAATCACTGGTATTGTTCCTTTGAAGCCCTGACATTGAATAATAACATTCGTGGTTGCTCTAGGGCTAGTTGTAGTGCTAGATCCTTCTCCTCATTGTCCCTTCCTAGGGTTCTCCTTTTCTTGCTGTGATCTTCTCATTGTGCTTGCAACTTTGAATAAGTGTGAGAAAATTTATAAATAAATTACAAGAATATGCTTTTCCCTGCGCTTAAAATTGATCAGGCTTATTAAATTATTAATTACGAAAACAAACTAATAACAAACAATTTAACACATAAAACTAATTAATAAATAACATAAACAATCAAATAAATAAAACAATTAAATAAATTTAATTAGAAAATTGACTAATAATTAATTAATCCTAAAATTAAAATTAGAAATATTGTTATTAATAAATGAAGCTAACTTAATTTTTAAATTACAAATTCTAGCCTTAATTTGAAATTAAGAATCCTAAACTAACAATTACACAATATTGACAAAATTAAATATTAAAGCAAAGGAATTAAACACAAACCTAATGCCAATTAATGTCGAAAACAACTAATTTAACACAATAATATAACAATTAAACACTTAGTGAGCAAAAATCTCAAGTTTAGGCAATTGAAGTTGAATTTTCACCCAAATTACATGGAATTAACCAAATTAAGTCATAAAATCAATTGGGTAATGAAATTATGAAATATCAAATAAAAAAGGCAATAAATCACACATACATAAATTCCCTATTTCTTAATTCAAATGTTTTAAAGCATAATTAAGATAAATAACGCAAAATACCTAATTAAACATGCATAAGTAGTTGAAATTGATAAGATTACATACTTAGGTTTTAATATATTGCAACAAAAAACAAAAATTAGAGTTTGAGGATGTAAAGGCGACGACGACAGTGAGAGACGAATAAGAGAAAGTGAAAAATATAGAGAGGTTAGGGTTTTTTAAGGTGTATCACGAACTTATATGGTTTAATATACGGTTATGAATCAAACCCTATATGTCCCTAAATCACAAGTTTTCGCAGGTTTAAATGGTTTGGTACACGGGCGTGTATCAAAACATGTAAAACTACACTAGCCTATCCAGAGGACGTTTAACTCTCTATAAACATTTGCAATCCTAAAATTACAAATTCAAACATAAAACTTTTTCTCTTTAGCACTATAGCACGTAAACACACTAACCCCAACATGTTAATAATGCACGATCTCACTAGATGTTCAATCTTTCTATCCTAAAACACACCATACAGAAAATAAAAATTAATTAAGACCTATATTAAAATTAACAAAAAATAATATGAAAATTGAAATAAAACTAAAACTAACTCATGGGTTGCTTCCCATGTAGTGCCTTTAATGTCAGTAGCTCGAGGTACCTATTAGGCTCATCATGGCTCATATAAATTAAGTTGTTGTAGTATTATTGAAGGTTACATGACCTGCAAGTGGGCTACCTTTTGATGCTTACTGCCACTTTTCTCCTTTGGCTTGTTCGCTTGGATTTGTGATGCTTTAGGTGGACCTTTAAATGTAGAGTCCTACAAAATATCTTAACAAGACTCATTAGCTTCGACAACATCCATAAACTCAAGAGAATGGCCACTAACATTAGAGATTCTAAATATAACCTCTTTATCCTTTACCCTGATATGATTAAGTATAGTTTCTTCTACTACGAACAATATAGTTTTACGAAATCCTAGATAAAGGACAACATGAATCTTCTAGGTTAGAGTTAAATCTATTAAGGAAATGCACAGATTGAATTAATGCATTTTTTGGAAATTTTAATTGGAAAGAGATCTCAATCAATTAACTTAAAGATAAGGGCTATGTTGCTTAAGAAAGAATATGATTGTAATTTTTAAATTCTTCCTGTTAGAAGAAACTATAGTTAAACATATTAGGGTAAATTCAAGTATAGAAAGGTTTCAAGAAAATTCTTCATATAGATCTTGCTTATTAATTAATTGTTTTATTGATTAATGTTGCTTTAATTGGTTATTTTAGATCCAATATTTTATTTAAGTTAAAATAAATCATTCATTTAGTTTACTTATTTTTGTTTATTGCTTTAGTTTGTTATTCATTAATCTTTTCCTTTAATTAAATCATTCATTTTATTACATTATATAATAGAATGCCAATAGTACTAATAGTTATAGTATTTGTGAGATTAACACTCGCATTCACTAAGTTATGCTATAAAAATGATAGATGCACTTGTCTAGGTTATTTTCTTTTAGTATTATTTCATTGGATTGCATAATATCACATCGATATACAATTCCAAATTGGAAGTCTAATTTATATGTGCTCATTAAATGATAATGAGGTTTGATAGGACTTAGTTTCCACAAATTCGTTTATAAAACCATAATTCTTTCTAACTTGGGTAATGAATATGGCATAACTCTCACCTTCATCCGTATTGTCATGGCATTCAATTTATCCCAAGCTATATTTTTTCCTAACATCAAATGTGAATAACGCCTTAAGGATGAGTTCCCCATATATATCTTCATCTATATTGGAAAATAAAAGGCCATACCATATTCTTAACTAATGATTGAATATGAGCCCCAAAACCTATCTTTATTGATATATCCCATCCACAGTTATATTAGGTTCAAAGGATTTATTTCAAAGAATTCCATTAGTGAAGCATAGTAAATGAGGTTTATTTTGAAAGGGTTGTTAAATGCTAGTATTATAAAACACCTCCTTCCTTTTGTTTGATGCTAGTCTCTTACTCAAATTCCTTTAATTTCAACAACCCCAATGTTGATAGTTTTATATGAAACATTTTTTAACTACAAGTATACAGATTGTAACTTGTAGTATAAAAGGTTCGTTCCCACGAGAATTGATTAGTCATCTAATAACTTGAATGCAGTTTGTCTAAGATAACAAAAGATTGAATGAATTGAATTAAAATAAATTAACTAAAATTGAAATAAATTGATTAAACTAATGATTGAATAATTCAAGCTAGTAATAAGAATAAAGTTAATCAGAAATGGAAACTTAGGGGTTATTCTATCTTTATTTTGTCTTACCTTTATTTTGTAAATTCAATTATACTTGATCCTAGATATCCTAAGGTTTTGATTATCCTCTCTCAAGTTCTAATCAAGTAATCCTAATTGAAATCAATAATAATATAATTGCAACCTCTCGATTCATGAAACTACTCCTAACTACTCAATTGGATTTGAAGCAATCTTAAGAATAATTAAGTCATAGTTAAGATCTCTTTAATTGTTTATTAATATGATATTTTCAGGTTTATTAAGTTACCAACTCTCGTTGCGCACCTTAACGTAAATAACTTGATTCAATCTCTTAATTTATTATCAAGTATAAGCATAAAAAATATAGCAAAGCATTAATATATATTAAATTCAATAAGAGAAAAGCTTAACAAAATGGATCAAGAATAATCCCTAATATGGATTTACAAATCCATAATCATGCTCAACATACTAATGATAAAAATAAACATCCAATATAATGAAATATAAGAAGAGAAAAGAAAAAAACTTTATGTCTTGATATGGAAATTCTAGAGTTGTTCTTGATTCTTGAATTTGATCTGATTGTTTATGATCTACAACCTGCTTTTTGGTGTTTTTCTTATCCTTAAATACTTCTTGAGTCTTCTAGGGTTCGTTCTAAGGTTTCAGCACTTAATTTGGTAACAAAAATATTGATGAAATATCAAGAATACAAAGATTTCGTGTGTTAGAAAACATAGTGCATGATAGTGCACGATCGTGATAAAGGCTCGTCCCATGCTACTATTGCTCATGCACGATAGTGCAATTTTGCATGATCGTGCATCTTCCTTTTCTTCAAATTCTTCATCTTTTCTAATTTTTTGATTTTCACTCACTAAAAAACACTTCAAAAAAACCCTTGAAATTTAAAGCTAAGATCAAATCCTTGCTCTAAAAGAATTAAACAATTAAAACACATAAAAGCAATAATAAGAACACAATTCTAAGTCCTAAACACAAGATGATCATCTAAGAAATCACTTAAAAACTTAAAAACACACTCTAACACCTAAGTTTTATATTATAAACATCCCCACATTTAAATCTTTGCTTGTTCCCAAGAAAAACTAAAACTACAAACAAACAAAACATATAAACACACAGTTATGCAACAATGCAATAATGGTATATTGGCATCAAATCTCATGGAATTAACTTAACCTCAATCATCAACCACTTAAAAAGTGCCAACATACTAACTTATTCCATTCATATTTAAGTTCTTTGATTTGAATATCCATATCAATGAAAATATTGACACCCTATTTATACACTTATGGCATTTGTAAGCATGTACTTATTATTATTGATCAATTAAAAAGACAAACTATCACTAAGTAACCTTTTATGAAAATTCTTGCTATTTTTAAAAGATCAATGGGTTTAATTTCATTGTAAACCCCATTGTTTCAAATTTTCTTTAACAATCTCCTAGTCTTTTGACGCGAAGACAAATATTTTGTCATGAATGTCCTTTGATTACTCAATTAGGTTACATTTTTATTTAGTCTTTTATATAATGTCATTTTATCCTTTTGACGGGAAGACAAACATTTTTTCATGAATGCCCTAGTTACCTAGCTATATCATAACCTTTAACTTATTACTAGCTCTATTCTTAACTCAATTTTCTTAAAAAGGGCCAACAAAATAGTAATTAAATTTAACACACTTTTTTTTAATTTTATCCTACCTCATTTCTTCTTAATCAATCACTCTCATGAAATGATACAAATGACACCTACCAATTTAAATGAGTGTAATTATAAATGTATCCAAACAAATACCATAATTTGAAATAATAGCTGCCAAGTCCTAACTAACATGCATAATCATCCCAAAGACACTTAAAACAAAAAATATTCACTAGTTAATATGCCTTTATAGTTTAAATGACCATGTTCAAAAGTAAGCCAATTTCATTCAATTTATGTCATAAACACATTTATACAATGCACACATCATGAAACAAATTGTTCACATAATGAAAACCTGATAAAAAACTAACATAATGCAAATGCAAAATTTACACACAAATGATGCAAGTACATAAATGTCCCCATACTTGAACAAAACATTGTCCTTAATGTGGAAACCAAAATAATACAAAATTTTGACTTTCGGCTGCAAACTCAACATTGATGTTATTGAAATGTTTCCATATGAGTGCATTTGATGGATGACTCATTATTACATCTTCCAGTTCATGTTCATTATGCCATCTCATGTGAGATGCAGTCAGAGGCATACAGTCTTTAAAGTCTCAAAGTTAGTGGGAAATAATACATCCACTTCCAATGTACTAATTACTATTTCATGGTACGCTTTTAAGGTTTGAACCTAGATTGATCACAAAATTTACACTCTTGTAATTCCATATCATCTCCCCAAAACAACATACATTCCAAATTATAACAATCAATTTTTTCAACTAGCAAACCAAGAACTATAATAAGTTTCTTCATATTGTAAAAATTATCAACCATTGTATGATCAAGAGACAATGATTCATTACACCAAGCAAGACTTTTATCCAAACTTTGATTAGAAATATGCCCTTCAGACCTTATGTTCAATATTTGAGAAATTGAAGATAATTGAGTCATAGTCTCATAATTTGGCT
The DNA here is from genome assembly GCA_025531925.1 of Erythroxylum plowmanianum. NCBI lineage: Eukaryota > Viridiplantae > Streptophyta > Magnoliopsida > Malpighiales > Erythroxylaceae > Erythroxylum > Erythroxylum plowmanianum. Next base: position 29,235,410 of record JANVCQ010000232.1, read on the forward strand.
ATAATTCTTGGTCAGTGGATTTTAGTAAGTCAAAAAACATTTTTTCATTTAGGTTTGGTTCTTTTTCAAGATTATGTATATTTGCCTGAAAGGTATAACCAGAAGCATCATAAACCATTTGGGTGTAAGGATTTTCAATTGCACCTACATTATTTGTTATAAGACCAGTCCCCCCTTTAAACTCATCCACATTTATTAACGAGTTTACTTCATTACCCTTTGAGGTGCTACAAATTAATGGCTCCCTATGTATTGTCCACTCAAAATAATTTGGAAATACCCTTTTCTTAACAAATGGAGATTCAGTTTATCAATAGGAAGAAAATTAATATTTGCACTTTTTACATGGACATCTGATCTTTGGACCATCCATATATGTAGGTTGATAACATGGATAATCAATACAATCTTCAAATCCCTCACCAAACTCAGGATTAATGAAACTATCGGGTGTTAATCGTCTATACTGTTGGACCCCGAACCTTTCTATTAAATGAGAAATTGTTGGCAATTATTCATGTGTAGAAAAAAGGAAAATTTTTGAACTTGAAATGAAATAGAAAA
>JANVCQ010000232.1:29245244-29279680 GCA_025531925.1 Erythroxylum plowmanianum
TTTTGTGAAATTGTTTAGAAATGTTTGCAAAGATGAGAAGCTTGAAAAATAAGCCTTTGGGCAAAACTTTGTGAAAAATGATTTTTACTTATGTTTCAAGCTATAAATATGTTATCCACTGAGCTGTCAAGCTCACCCCACCTTTCATCCCCATCTCCAGGTTTTCGAGCAGGAGATCGGATGAAGACGGTCAAGACATCAGTTTTGCATGTTTATGTAATAGGGTTAGTTGAGATTTTTGGCATTTGGTTTTGTATCGTGGCTGAGAATGCCACTTTGGCTTGATGATGTATATAATCATGAATTTATGTATGAACTTGAGTTCTAAGGTGATATATGATTATGGGATATACGTCGTGTTTGTATATGAAAATGATTGGATTAGTTTACGTGTTAGATTGACTTATGAAGTTGTATTCCAAATTGAAATTTGAATGTGGATGATGGGTTTTGCGTTTGGAATTAGACTTATGAATGGTTTTAGTATGTAAATGGATATGCATGGGGTTTGTTTATATATGGAGATATGAATATGACTATGAATTGAGATATGAATAATGAGATTGTTGTGTTGGTTGATTTAAGAATGATTGAAGTGTCTTAGGTTTAGAATTGTGGTTGCTTATGTTGGATTTCGGACGGGAGATCCGATGAGTAGTACGGTTGGATGTGATTATATAGAAGTGCGATTTGAACCTTTGCAGATTTTTGGGTTTTGCAAAATAAAGCCGTTGTGCTGCCGAATTTTCGTTAGAATAAGTTTTGTTAAAGATGAAATTGCGAAATTGCATGATTAAGAAAAATTATAGGAATTGAGGTTTGATTGAGAATAAAGTTCCAAGTGGGAAAGTGTTTTTGCTTGTATAAGCGTGTATTAAGGAATAAATGAAAAAAAAATTTATACCAGATTTTTCGGATAGGCTTAGTCTAAGGATTTTCAATGCGACTGTTTTCTATGTTCGCTTCGGATGTCAGATCCACTTGTTTGCAATTCGTTTTTGTTTCCGTTTGCCTTTCATTGTTTCCGCGCGGGTTTGCTACCTCCGCTTTTGATTGCATTCGTTCTCTCGCTGTAGTTCTTTGTGTTTCTGTTTTTCGTTTTCGGAAGTTTCCGTTCGTTTTCGTTTTTGTTTTTTCGGTTGGGATCCGGTTTCGAGATCGGGTTCCAACAAAGCCTGATTATTTCATCCACATATTTTTTGGTCAAAGCATTCAAAGAATCTGTCTGCTTATTTGACAAGAAATGTGCTGACTTGGTTAATCTATCCATAATCACCCATATTGCATCATACTTTATGTTGGTTTTTGGCAATCCCATCAAGAAATCTATTGTAATCTTTTCCCACTTCCATTCCGAAATAGGCAAAGGTTTAAGCTTGCTTGAAGGTGCCTAGTGTTCAGCCTTGACTTGCTGGCATACTAAGCATCTTTTAACATATTCTGCAACTTCTTTCTTCATTCCTTTCCACCAGAAATGCTCTTTCAAATCTCTATACATTCTTGTACTTCCTAGGTGCATAGCATAAGGCACATTGTGTGTCTTATCAAGAATCTCATCTTTCAACTCCAACATGTCTGGAATACATAATCTGTTACTTACGACCATCAATCCATCTTCTCGAGGCATCATTATACATTATGAATTCATCATTACCTAAAGGCAAAGTCAAAATCGGGGCAGTTGTGAGCTTGTTCTTCAATTCCTTAAAACTGCTCTGACACTCCTCTGTCCATACAAATTTTCTTCCTTGTCAATTTAGAAAGTAGAGCTACTATCATGAAAAAACCCTCAACAAACCTTCTGTAATACCCAGTTAATCCTAAGAAACTTCTCACTTTAGCTACATTCTTAGGTGCTTCCCATTTCACAACCGCTTCTTTCTTCCTCGGATCTACATATACTCCTTGCTATAAAATTACATGTCCAAGAAATTTCACTTCCTTTAGCCAAATTTCACATTTGTCGAATTTGGCATACAACTCATTTTTCCTCAGTGTCTCCAAAGAAATTATTAAATGTTCCTCATGTTCCTTATTACTCTTAGAATAGACCAAAATATCATCAATAAAGACAATGACAAATTAGTCTAAGAAAGGCTTAAAGACTCTATTCATCAAATCCATGAAAGCTGTGGGTGCATTCGTTAACCCAAAAGGCATGACCTAGAACTCAAAATGGCAATATCGTGTTCTAAAAGCAGTCTTTAACACATCGGACTCCTTTATCCTTAACTGGTGATAACCCATCTCAAATCTATCTTGGAAAAGACTCTTGCCTCTTGCAACTGATCAAACAAGTCATCTATGCATGGAAGCGAATATCTATTCTTGATAATGACATGATTGAGCTTCCTATATTCCACACACGTTCTCAATGATCCGTCTTTCTTCTTCACAAAAAGAACTGGAGCTCCCCAAGATGAAGAACTCAACCTAATGTACCCTTTCTCCAATAATTCTTCTAATTTCTCCTTAAGCTCATTTAATTATGCTAGAGCCATTCTATAAGGCGGAATCAATATTGGTGTTGTGCCCAGAAACTTAATGGGAAATTCAATTTTCCTAGATGGTGGTAATCCTGGTAATTCCTTGGGAAAGACATTCAGGCATTCCATGATCACAGGAATTTCTTCTAACTTTCCTCCATTTGCATTCATGTCTACCACATAGGCCAAAAATACTTCATACCCTTTTCTCTTCATTTTCTCTGCCATCAAAGCTGATACAATTCTCGGTGAGCTAAATTTTCTATCTCCCATAAACATCACCTTTCTTCCATTATGCAGCTCAAACTCCACTATCTTCTATTTGCAATCTAAGTTGGCATTATATTTCTTTAAGACATCCATACCCAAAATCACATATAATCCCCCCATCTTCAATGGCATTAAATCCACCACTATGTGTCCCCCTTCCAATATATATCTCACAATCTATATAAACTTATCTAATAACGATATACTAGCCGATTGGAGTACTCACTATCAAAGGAGTATGCAATGGGCTCAAATCTCTACCTTACACAATCCTACCCGATGAAACAAAGGAGTGGGTAGAACCTGGATCAATCCAAACAATTACATCGTCATCAAATAATTTAATCATACCAGTCATAGCTTCTGAAGCTATCTCTGCGTCTTCCCGTGTCATTACAAATACTCTAGCTGGTGCTTGCTCCCTTGGTCTTCCTGGATGATTCACCCTCCTAGCTGCATCAGAGCTGCCTACTTTCGTTGTAGTCTTGTGCCCCATTGTCTCAGTTCTCTTTGAAACTTGCATCTGTGTTCCATCTCTTCTTGCATACCGCGGAAACTCTCTAGCCATGTGCCCCTTCTCTCCATATTTGAAACAAGCTCCAGTCACCTATAGCATTCCCCTCCATGAAACTTGCCGCAATGATCACACTTAGGTACAAAAGACTTATCCCCTTCTCCTTTTCTACTGCCTCCCGCCGTTGAGACTTGATGAGAAATAGTAGAAGTCCTAATAAGTCTAGGCTCGCTTGCACCACTACTCCTCTCCTCATAATGCACATGGAAAGTCCTGGTACTCCTTTTGGGCATAGAAGTACCACCTCCCATCTTGAACTATTCTCTCCCCTTTCTCTTTTTGTTCATGGAACTCTTCATATTCTTAATATTTTCAATCCTCAGAGCCGCTTCAACCAATTGTTGAAAATCACAAAAATTCTGCACCACCACTTTCTCTCTGATAGCTAGATGCAACCCCGATTCGAACCTAGGCACTTAGCTACCTCAATCATCATCATCTCTACAGTATATTGGGATAGCTGTGTAAATCGACGTTCATATTCGCTCATCGTCATCTCCCTCTAGGTAAGACTCAGAAACTCTCTCTGCTTATGTTAAATATATACCTCAAACAGGTACTTCTTCTTATACGCAGCTAAGAAGTCCTTCCATGCTAGCACTGGCGGTCTCATCTGGCTCCTTAGCAAGCTCTCCCATTAATGCAGAGCATCTCCCTGTAGCAAGCTTGCAGTATACACAACTTTCTCATCATCCTCAGAATTCATCTGATCTAGTATCCTCTCGATCTTTCTCAACCAAGTCTCGGCTTATTTTGGATCCGTTGTCCCATAGAAATCCACTGCCCCATACTTCAAACTGTTTCCCTTTCTTGACTGGGGTCTGAGCAGAAGATTGCGGCATCTGGCCCATGACTTGAGAAATTGCCTGAAACATCCTCAGATCCAATAGAGCAGGCACTTACTCCTGCGAAAGAGGAGACTCTTATGTCTGTGATCAAACGGGCTCACTACCATGCCCTACAGAAGCCTCAACATTTCCTGGGGCTACTAACTTATCAGTACTCTCCTCCCTTAGTAGAGAGTCAGGTGCAATCGAACCTTGCAATACTCTTCGAGTCCTTCTACGAGGTGGCATCTTACTCCTTCAATGTAAACACTAACGATTAGCCTACATTTCATTTTAAAAATCCTAATCCCTATATGTATGCATGACATGGATGTCACTTAATGCAGTTCAATCAATTCACAATGCAACAAGTAATCACATAGCATGACAGTTCATCCTACTATGCATTCTAAGCTGAGGAAAAACGTAAACTCTGATACCAAACAATGTTGGACCCTATTTTCGGAGTCTAACATTCGAAATCATAAAATATGAGCAAACACATTTCTTCAACTACATGACAGATTTTAGGAAACCTCAAACTGGAATTACAATTTGACTTCTTCAGAAATTGTTTCCCATTGTTTTAAGCTTATAATGACACTAAAATCATTCAATTTGGTTCAGAAATCTGAAAGTTAGGGCCCAAACATTTTCAGACTGTTATAAAACTAAAACAGTACACTATACCCAACTTCCATCCAAAAATTGAAAGTCTTAGGGACTAAATTAAAATTCAATTCCATTAGATAATTTGTAGCTTTATGTCTCTAGTTTATTTAGAAGCAAGAATCATCTCATTTTGAGGTCGGATAACAAAGTTATGGCTGAAAGAATCAAACAAGGTTTTGTCCTCAATCATATTGAACCTATTTTGGGACAATTGACATAACTTTCACTAGAGATATTGGATTAATAACTTCTTTGATGGTTTGAAAGATGACTTCTAGATATACAACTTTCATGAAGAAGACCTTGAGGATAGATTATATCATCTAGAGGGTCAAAATTGAACCAGACGATAGGGTCAGATGAACCCAGACGAAAGGTCAGATAATAGGTTTCAGTCTAAGACCTATTTTGGAAAAATTAGCATAACCTTCTCTATAGATATCAAACCAAAGTTATTTTTAGATGGTTTGAAAGAGGACTTCTAGATAAACAACTTTTATGAAGACTTTAAAGATACATTCTATCATCTAGAGGGCTAAAATTGGACCAGATGATAGGGACAAACAAAACCAGATGAAAGGTCAGACGATAGGCTTCAGTCTAAAACCTATTTTGGGACAATTAGCATAACTTTCCCTAGACATATCAGATTAAGGTCATTCTTAGATGATTTGAAAAAGGACTTCTGGATCTACAACTTTCATGAAGAACCAAAGTGAGATTTTGTCATCTAGAGGGTCAAAATTAAATGAGAAGAAAGGCCAGACGATTCAATCTATAGTGAATCAGATAATTTATTCTATAGTGAATCAGACGATTCAATCTATAGTGAACCAGATGATAGGCACCAGATGATAGGGTTTCTACAGGGTCTTCCTCACTTCACCAAAAGTTCTGAATCACTAACGGCACTCTCCAAAGCATCTCCACTTATAAAGATCCTAACTTTCGACTCCGATGTTCAAAAATTACATCCTATATACTGTTGGAAAGCTAGGAAGATAAGCTACAACTTTCTATTAGGCAACTTTGTCTAATTCAACCTAGATTAATCCAGATTTTCCCCTGAAGTCAAAACACAAATTTTACCCTTATGGAAGACTTGACATGTACAACTATAAGAGAAATATGCACATACACATTTGAAACTTTGGAAACTTCTCAATCCATTTCTAAATCAAATGAAGTTCATACATAGCTTTAATTACATATCAACAATATAATCAAAGACTTAACATAAAATACAAAATACATTGGATGCTCAATGTTTGATATGCTTATAAAGCTATCTAAAAGTCTAGTCACTAACTTAGTTACAAAAATCTCTATCTATCTTGGAGTTTGTCCTTCTTGTTTTGCACCTGAGGAGCGAAAAAATATTGGGTTGAGCTACACAGTTCAGTGGCTAAAATATTTATAGCCATTGGCAATTGACCACAATTCCAGCATATGTGTGTGTGTGTGTGTGTGTATGTGTGTGTGTGTATATATATATATAATTCAAGCATTAATCAATTTAGCTTAAAACTCATAACACATAACACTCAAATGCATCATACTTGACAATTTAAAGATGTAATGCACAAACAAATAGCTCGAGGCTTCTATGGAAATAGAATGGAGAAACCAAAGTTTACCCCTTAAACAGAATGAGCCCAATTTCGGAGCTCATATGCCACAAGCGGGCAGTTGAGAGAAGGCTCTTATCAATGTGCACGTGACGAACATAATAGTTCCACTCTTGCCTAAATAAAAGCACATATTCGTTTTCTCATATACTCATACTTTCATGTTTTTTCTTCTTTTCATTTAATACAAAATGTCATGACCTCTTTCGAGGTATAACATAGTCATATTTCATCATGCATTTTCAACATTTACAAACACGTCAATTTCAAACAAATCCAATCCAATCAATCCAACATACACACATAGGCAAGAATTTGCTCAATTACACTATAGCCATAAATATATTACCCACCTAATTAGCTTGCAAAAATCCAAGTCAAGCTTGCCTTTCCCCTTGCTCTTGGGTAGGATTCTCTTAGTTTCCTAAAACAACCACGGGTCCATTCAAAACAACATTCCAATAAAATTCATAAACTTCAAAATTCACAAAATTTTCCATACACACAAATTAAGCTCAAACCTAACCTACCCATAGTCCATCTAGGTTAGAAAACCTAAGACCTAGTTTAGAAACCCTAAAATCAATTGGGTCCTATTAATTTATCTTCTTCCAACACAAACCTTTCATTCTCTACACAAACCCCTTTCCTCTCTAACTCCTTCATCCTCAACACAACCCATTTCTTTAATAAAGCAAGAAGAAAAGATGGTTAACTTATCTTAACAAACTTGATTTCTCTTATTTTCTTCTTTCGCCAAAACCTCTCTTCTTCTCTCTTATTTTCGTTTTTTCACTCTTCTCTCCCTTCAATTAACGTTTTTCTCTTTTTAACAAGCAAGACATCATATTCCTTTTCCATTTCTACCTTTAATGAGCGTGCAAAGTCCATTTTGCCCTTCCTTATAAGCCTTAGGTCTTTTATGCTTAAGTGATCTCCCAAAAATGTCCTTGCACATTTTTATTACATTAACACTTTAATTGCACTTACCCATTCAATAAATTCTACTAACTTTGACATAATAATAACTCTAAAAATTAAATCTATCAAAACCTTAAAAATTATTTTAAATCATGCTTAACTGAAAGAAAAAATTTCGAGGTCCAACATTTAGCCGTTAATTCAATCATTTAATATGTGTATAGGTTAGAATTGTGTTAGTTTTTTAATTATTTGTGTTTAAAGTGTTTTAAGGGTTAGTACAAGCTTTTTTAGCTTAAATATTATGTTTTTGAGATATATTAATGTGTTTGCTAGTGTTTTAGGGTCAATATTGAAGAACGGAGGAGTTTCACAAGACATTCGGGTCGAAATAATGGACAAGCCACGATTATGACAGAAGCTCCATGAATGGCCCACGATCGTGGCCTGTATGCCACTATTATGATAGAAGCTCTAGGAATGACCCACGATCGTAGCCTGCATGCCACTATCGTGACAGAATTCTTAGATTTAAGCCATGATCATGGCCTGTAGGGCCACAGTCGTGGCTTGCCTTAGGCAAACACATAGACACTTACAAACTTTACATTTTGAGGGACTTTTTGGATCTTTCAGACCTCAAAAAACCCTAGAGTTACCCAAAACATAAAAGACTATTTAAAGAATAATAAGAGAAAAAAGAAAAGGTAGCTTTTCGTGCAGCCACTTTTGGAACCCTTAGAGAGAAAGAGGAAGAGAAAGAGAGGAGGAAGAGGAAGAGAGTGGAAGAAAAAGCAGTCTTGAAGTGCTTCCCAGATCAGGAGGTTTCTCAATGCTATTGCCTTCCTAGATCGTCCATATTAAGTTTTTATTTCCTTTTTATTTCAATTTTATTCATGTATAAATATGGGATGGATTGTATGATGATAGATGGTAGAATGTTTTAGGACGGATTGTATGATGATAGATGGTAGAATGTTGATGATGTTCTAACTCTTCTTTGGGATTTTATTTTGATTTAATGATAATTTAGTTGATTGTGTTTATTGAATGAATGTTGTGATTTGATTACATTCTTACATAATTTGGTAATAAGCTAAGAGGGTGAACTGAATGAAATATGATTAAATCAGATCAATGAGAGTTAGGTGATTTAATAGAAATTGTGATGAATCATATTGATAATTGTACAAAAAGAGATCCGTGTGTGTGCTTGGTAAATTCTTTAGTTGATTTCCATTATGTGTGATTATTGCTCAATTGATAATTCCTTTGTGTTTAACTTTTGATTTAATTGTTTGAATTCAAATATCGTATTTACTTCCCATTGTATTGTTTATTTTTAGTTTCATATCTTTTTAGCCTTAGATTTTTAAGATTATGTTAATCCCTCTCCTCGTGGGATCGAGACCTTTTATACTTCAGTCGTGCCCCATGCACTTACAGTATTTGAGAGCTTATAAAATTTAAAGCTCGAACGACATGATCAATTTTTTAGCACCGTTGTCAAGGAGGGTGAAGAATATTTTAGTTCTCTTAGTCTAAGGCATTTTAGTTAGTTTTAAGTTTTTATATTCTACCCATTTTTTATGTGTGTTCATGCTCTTACATAAACACAAGAGTTACAAGAAGTTTGAGTCGTATAGCTGAAACTATAGAGCTTGACATAACTCATTTACAATATTCAATTAGAAGAGCTCGACGCGAAGAAGAAGAAGAAGAAACCGTAAAAGCAACAATGGTCGAGGAGTTTTAGTAAAAGTTGGACTAAGGAGCAAACCAAGGGCATCAACCGAGAACCCTTATGGACTTCATGAGATTAGGCTTCAATGCATCCAATCAAGGTGTAGCTAGGCTACCCATGCAAGCAGCTTCTTTTGAAATCATACCAGCCCTTCTATATATGCTTCAACAAAATGCGCAATTTTATAGATTAACGAATAAAGACCCGAATGCACATATTGTCCATTTCCTTGAAATCTACAATACCTTTCGTTATCATCAAATGTCAGAGGATGCTGTAAGAATGAGACTCTTTCCTTTTACTTTAAGGGATAGAACAAAAACTTGGTACCATTCCCTCAATTTGATTAATGTCACCACTTAGGACCATTAGTTCATGCCTTCTTAGACAAGTACTTTCCCCCTACCAAGACTATAAAGATTATCAAAGAGATCACAAAGTTTTAGCAGGCTGATGGGGAATCAATTTATGAAGCATAGGAATGATTCAAAGACTTGCAAAGAAAATGTCCACACTATAACTTACCTAAATAATTTCTTTTACAAAAATTTTATAATGGAGTAACCCCATATACAAGAGGCACAATTGATGCAGCTTCAGGAGGGTCACTTATGAGGAAGAAGGAAGATGATGTAGAAGAGTTGGTAGAAAAAATGGCGAGCGGTAGTTGTTTATGGACGAACGAGTGGAGGAAAAAAGCCACAACTCTCTATGAGCAAAAAGTAGTTGTAGTTGTTGATCAAATGATAGAAATGCAGTATAAAATTGATAATTTAACTCGACCAGTAAATAGTATGAAGGCTTTATCCTTCAATACAGTAAAAGTTATTCAACTGAAATGTGAGCTCTATAAGCAGATGGATCATGATACAGTCGATTGCTTATTAATGAAGGATAATAGATCAGAGCAAGCAAACTATATGGGAACCCAATATGGTCGAGCAGGAAGAAACAATCCGTACTCCAACATATATAACCCTGGGTGGAAAAATCATCCAAACTTAAGGACCACCATGTTTCTAGCAAGACAAACTGAGTTCAATGGAATCCAAACTGGACAAAATTTTAATAAAATTGGAGGTATAGAGGATGCACTTAAGAGGTTTGAAGGCAAGTTTGAGTAAGTTACAAAGAATCATACCTCTTCGATACATAACCTGGAGGTCCAAGTAGGTTAATTGACAGAAGCAATAATGACTCGAAATATAGGAACCCTTCTAAGTAACACTGAGTCCAATCCGAAAGAATAAAATCATGGTCGTTACATAAGTGCCTGAGGAGGAATCGCATCAAGCTAAAGACAATGAAGGGAAGGACAAGAATAAGGTTGATAAGAATGTTTTTCGAAGTGAATCAAAACTACAAATAACCCAGAAGCATCAACATAAAAATCCTAACCCATTTTAAAACAACAAAAGCCAAATCCATTTAGGAACAAGGGGAAGGAACAGGTGAAAGGGAATAAGGAAGGCTCTCTGTTGGCAAGGTACAATTTGCCTGAGATAAAAAGTACCAACCCCTAATTCTATTCCCGATCAAATTCATGAGGAAATCTAAGGAAGCTTAGTTGAATGAAGTTGTAGGCATGATCGAGCAATTGGAAGCACGACTTACACTAATAGAATCAATAAGGGGAAAAGTGGAAAAAGAACTGGAGGAAGAAAAGAAATTGATGACACCACTAAGGAAGGAGGATTCAGGGGATTTTTATACCCCCTACATTATTAAATGTGTCAAAATAAAGAGAGCCTTTACCGATTTGGGAGCTTACATAAGAAGATAGGGTTTGATGAGCTAGCCCCCACCAAGATACTGGTAAAAATGGTAGATAAATCAGTTCATCGTCCAAAGGGTATCATACATGATGTACAAGTTCAAGTGGTAAAGTTTACTTTTCCCATAGACTTTTTCATATTAGACATCAAAGAAGATGCGGAAACCTCAACTATCCTCAGGCAACCATTTTTGGCCACTACCTGATCAATTATTGATGTAGATGGAGGTGAGCTTATTCTAAGGGTAAGAGAGGAACATGTGTCTTTCACCTTAACCAAGAATGAAAAAAATCCTCTCTAACCTAGGACCATTATGAAGGGAACAAATTTTAGTGGAGAAAAAGAGAAGAATGATGATTAAAAGTGTTTCCTGGGAAAGAATAAATTTCGTAAAAGAAGGAGAAGAAAGAATCAAGAAAAGGAGGAGGCGACATAAGCAACCAGGTGGCACGTATACATTTTATGAGATTAACAACCAAGTCACCATTGAAGAATTTTCTTATACCACCTTGGGCAAAGAAGAGTGTCAAGCTAATGACGTTAAAAGAAGTGTTACATGGGAGGCAACCCATGGTTTTTAAATTACTGGTTATTTCCTTAATATTAGATAGTTTGAATTATGTAGTTACATTGTTCTGGTTCTAAATAAATATCGTGGAAGATTAGGGCATTAATTTTTATAAAAATGATCAAGAAGGAAAGTATAATGAGGTGATAGTACTAAAAAGAAGTTAGGAAAGGATCATGGGGGTGTGTTTAAAGACGAAAGATGAAAAAAATCAGAAATGGTGAAATTATTATAGGCCACGATCATGGCCTACGACAGGGCAATTCAGGCACGCATTTTTTCATTCTTTCTCTTACAAAATTTCCCTCCACTTACCTATATTTTCAATTATAACCTCATTTGTTCCATCACTTTCATTTAGACTCTTAACTCCCTTACTCTCGCAACTCTTGCACACTTTTATTCCTAATGGGGATACGGATCAAACAGACTGTTAAGCACATCCAATCTAATGGGAAAGCCTAAGTATCGGGCCGTAGCAAAAGAGATAGGGCAATGGATTACAAAACGACTTTTCCAATCTTCTCAGAGGAGGAAGGTAATCGTTTTCACTCCCTTCACAATAAGAAAATTATGGTTTCCAAGTACTTCCATTTTGAGACTTTAGATATACTAGAATTGAGAGACAAGGTCGAGAATCTAGTAGAGAGAATTGAATGGAGACTGTTTATTCATTTTCAATATCTAGTTTACGAAGAACTAACCATAGAATTATTTACATCCCTTCAGTTCGAATATAATAAACATAAGGAATTATGGTTTAGATTGTGGGGACAACCCTATGAGCTTAATTATGATACTTTGTATGAAATTTTTAGATTCCCTGAATCATCCATAGTGGATCAACATGATGATTTCCGTGTCATCCCCTACTAGACTGAATTAACTAGGTTAGAGCATTTTGATTTTAAGAATGCACATAACAACATCATCAGGAGTCACGAACACTTGTTGTTGCACAAATTCATATGTCAAATTGTTTTTGACAAAATGGAAACTAACAAGTATTCGATGAAGGAACATTTCCTATTGTGGTGCATAGGCCACAACATCATAGTTTGCACAACCACCCATGTCTTCAACGCAATTATTGTTACTCAATGTAAGAGGAGCAATAACTTAGGAATCAGTTACTTGGTTTTGACCACAGTTGATTATTACAGAGTTTAGTGCGATGGATTCACAGTCTACTGTCCAAAATTTGTGAACCATCATCATCTATGGCTAGCTGAAACCTTGAAGTCTCATAATATGGAACTTCGGGATATTAGTGCCAATACACGTCAAGATCAGAATTAGTCAAGCGAGTTCGAGTGCTTAGCAATAATAAGAAGAGAATTTGACTAACAAGGAGTCCGGGTAGGAGGATGAAGAAGAAGAATCGGGATGGTAGAAAGTATTGACAGCAATATTTGATCAAACCAAAACGCTGACAAATACTTTGTCTAAAAACTCCAGGGTAGTGAGGAGCATGGAAAAGGAACAAAGATGTCAGAACCGAGATATCAGACGTATTCATTGGTATTTCGAGACTCAAGGTGTGCAACTACCAACTCCCTCACTATAATCACCTCCATCACCATAAGGTTTTGTTTCTAACCATTTTCTTTTAAATTTAGTTTTTGTTTTGTTTTATTTTATGTTACTTCCTTCCATGTGTGTTTGTTTGTCTCCTTCTCACATTGAGGACAATGTGTTTGTTCAAGTTTAAGGAGGGTTGTGTGTTTTGCTTTGAATGTCAATTTTGCATATTGTTATGTTAGTGTGTTTAGGTTGCATATTGTGAATTGTATGAATGTATCGATGGCTTAGATGGAATGAAATCAATTTAATCTTGAACATAATTTATTAGGTTATAAAGAGTCATTAGCTTGCTAAATTAGTGATCTGGGTTCTTTGGCGAAAATATGCAAGTAAATTAAAATTCAGTATTAGTTTATCATCTTATAAGTTGTCACATTTATTCATAATTTCAAGTTTTTCAACTAAGTAGCTTTGCTAGTATTTTTTTTATAACAATTAGTAGCTAAAGCAACAAGGTAGGAATTAATTAAATTGAAAAATGTTTGTAAATTTCAAAATAAATAATTATTATGCTAGCCTTGGGGTTATGAATAAAGCTAGTAGCCAGTTGAGCACGTGATGTAGTTGAGTAACTAGATCATCACGCATCACAAATATGTACCTTCGCGTCAAAAGACTATAATGACGTTCCAAACAAGCAACTTACTAAAAACATGACTTAGTCTAGTAACCAGATTGACATTTATTACCAATGTTTGCCTCTGTGTAAAAAGACTACGTCCATGTTTACAAAAAGTATTTAAAATGTTTTCTAATAAAAACTACCGAACTTGTAAGTAGCTTAACTTTTCATGAAAACGTACGTAGGACTAATTACAAAGTTTGATTGACCAAATAATTATTAATATGTGTGTACAATTGAAAGAGGTGAATAAACTTGACATTTAAGTTTTGATTAATATGTATATTTAGTCCAAAGCTCCTAGACGCAAATTTTGCATATTAATGATTTGGAACAACTTAAATGACTGTGCTTAGAGTTAAACTTGTTTCATGAAGTTGAAGTCATTGTCTCATTATTGCATTATGTGCTTTGTGATTTTGGGTCGCTGATTGTTTTGTTTAGTTGAGGACAAACAAATATTTAAGTGTAGGGGTGTGATAAGTGTAAATAGATCGTATTTTAGGGCATAGTTTGATATATGTTTAGTCGTTAATTCAATCATTTAGTATGTGTCTACGTTAGAATTGTGTTAGTTTGTTAATTATTTGTGTTTTAAGGGTTAGTGTAAGCTTTTGAGCTTAAATATTATATTTTTAAGATACCTTGCTGTGTTTGCTAGTATTTTAGGGTCAATATCGAAGAACAAAGGAGTTTCTAAAGACATTCAGGCTAAAATAACGACCCACGATTGTGGTTGACAAAAGCTCTAGAAATGGCCCAAGCCACAATCACGACAGAAGGCTCAGATGTGAGTTAGAGGAAGAGAAAGAGAGGAGGAAGAGGAAGAAGAGGTCTCGACATGCTTCCTGGATCAGGAGGTTCCCCGACACTGCTGTCTTTCCAGATTGTCCATTCTAAGTTTCTATTTCCTTTTGGCTTCAATTTTATTCATGTATAAAGTTGGGATGGATTGTATGATGATAGATGGTAGAATGTTAATGATGTTCTAACTCTTCTTCGAGATTTTATTTTGATTTAATGATAATTTAGTTGATTGTGTTTATTGGAGCTTTTTGTGCAACCACTTTTGGAAACCCTAAGGGAGAAAGAGAAAGAGAAAGAGAGGAGGAAGAGCAAGAAGAAGCAATCTCGACGTGCTTCCCAGATCTGGAGGTTTCCTGACGCTACTGCCTTCCTAGGTCGTCCATTCTAAGTTTCTATTTCCTTTTTGTTTCAATTTTATTCATGTATAAAGTTGGATGGATTGTATGATGATATATGGTAGAATGTTGATGATGTTCTAGCTCTTCTTCGAGATTTTATTTTGATTTAATGATAACTTAGTTGATTGTGTTTATTGGATGTCGTGATGTGACTGCATCCTTGCATAATTCAGTAATAAATTGGGAGGGTGAATTGAATAAAAACTGATCAAATCGGATTAATGAGAGTTAGGCGATTTAATAGAAATCGTGACGAATCATATTGGTAATTGTATGGAGAGAGATATTGTGTAATATTTCAATAGTTTATTAGAGTGCTTCATATTTAATTAGGATTTTGGATAATTTGTGAATTAAGAGATTACAAATTTCATAATCCAATTAGGATTTATAAATTAGAATTAATGGTTATAACTCGAGAGAGAGTAATCAGTCCTAGGATCGTCTAGAACTAACACCCCATTAACACATAATCAACTAGGTTAGCATTAATGATATGTAAAATCTCCTTTCTTATAACTTGGTAAATTCCCTGGTTGATTTCCATTATGCGTACTTGTTGCTCAATTATTAATTCCTTTATGTTTAACTTCTGATTTAATTGGTTGAATTCAATTCTCGCATTTACTTCTCGTTGTATTGTTTATTTTTAGTTTCATATCTTTTCAGCCTTAGATTTTTTGAATTAGATTAATCCCTCTTCTCGTGGGATAGACACCTCTTATACTACATTTGTGACCCAATGCACTTGCAATATTTGAGAGCTTATAAATTTTAAAGGTCGAACGACATGATCACTTCCTTCTCACTCAATCTTCTAGGTGACTAATTTCAGATGTCATCTAGCCTAACTAATGTTCTAATATTTATATTAGTAACAATAGGTCGAACAACATCTTTTAGAGGTATACCAAAGATATAAGTTTTGTTTGGTTATTGTCTAGATTGATATGACTGTTGTAATATAGAAATGAGTTGATTTCCTTAGGAATTCCCATAGCTAAGATTAGGATGATCCATCCATCTAATATTATATATGTTTGAATAGGAATCATAATTTCTTTAAGGGTGTCCTATTAATGCACTAAATTCTTTTAAACTTCACAAAAGATTGCCATAATTCTAAAGGGTCATATAGATCTATATTTTGTACCCTATTCAATCTTTAATACATATGTCTACGTCAATCTACACATAATTACTTTTGATAACATTTAAGATCAAGTTTAATCTTTCGGTCATTAAACTTCTTTGAAATATCAAAAAAAATCAAAAGAAATGAAGAAGTTATAGTAAGTTATCCTCCGATGACGATGATATAGATCTTCTAATGTGATTTTCTTCCTTGGAATGATTTTAATCTTTCTTGAACATTGAAAATGGATGCAAGATATGTTTTATAGGTTTGTTTCTTCCTAAACGAACCTAACCCTAATTAAAGCAGTAAAAGATGAAAAAACTAAACTAAATTAAGCCTCCCTTTTAGGGTTTTTGCATCGCTTTATTTATAGATTTTTATCATAGACATGATTTGGAAAATAGCCATATCGTAGGTTGTCTCATATATTGACCAAAAAAAAAAAGGTTGTGTATCATATTGTTTCTCCTATTCACCCCACATGATCTCCCATCTAACTATTTATGAGGTCTTGTATCACATTATTTCTTTTGTCTTTCCAATGAGAGACATAACTCTGACATGTTTATATCTTAGGCCATACTTCTCTCAAATTCTTCTTCACCCCTTGAAACAGTCTCATTTTGCTTGTGTGACATGTCATGTTCTGAACATCACCTTTCCAGTAAAGAACATGCCCTGAAACGTAAAATTGTGTCAAGCCATATTTATCCAAAATTGGGTTTTTATTGATATTTTCTCTGCGAACTCCTCTAATACTTGGAAACATCATTCTTTAGCTACTTTTTCACAATTACCTAAAACATAACATAAATCAAACTAAAACAAAGTAATTTGCATGGAAAACATAGCAATATATATATATATACACACATTTCATGCTCGTCATGCACTCCTCCATATGATGCAAAAGACTGTAACACTATCTCATTTGATAAAAAGGCTAACTTATCTTTTCATTCGTGCAACCCTTGATGGATTTGTCATCGATGGACTTCTAATCCTTGCTCTTTGGTTGTACCATCTGATGTGTATTGCAATAAATCTACAATAGTGCATGAACTTTAGAAAATAAAGGCTTAGTGCACCTCTGAAATATGGTGGACAATGATAAATTTAACTAATAAGCTCCAAGTGTGTTAATGAGTCAAGCCTATCTCGTTGATGAATTAGAGAATGGTCAAATGTAAAGGTAACTGTAACCCATACTTGAATGAATCGTAATGTAATCTCACCTTGTTAGGCTTAGGGAAGCAAACTCGCTCTTCATCCTCAAGATATCTTGGCTTAATCTGCTCAAAGATATGGAATTTCTCCCTAATCTTCTCAAACGTGACCCTTCTTAACTTTAGCTTGGCCTCAGAGTTATGGTTAAAGTCTCCAAGTAGGGATTCTTGGGAATAACCATATGACCTCGTTTGGTTGACGCGGATTGGTAATTGGAAAAGTAATCTTTTTTTTAAATTAATATTATTATGTTTGGTTCGTTTTTCTGAGTAAGTAAAAAAGTAAAAACTTTCCTAATCTAAGAAAAGTAGTAGCACTTTTCTTAGATTTTAAATCCCAACACCTCTATTTAGATTACTTTCCTCAGGAATTTAATATAAAAACTATTTTGACCAATTTAACCATTCTTTCTCTCTCAACTCTACGACAATTCTTTTATAAAACCCAACCTCCTCTTTAACCAATATTGCGAATACTGTACCGGATTGGATTATGGTACGATACCATACCGGTATCGGTTAATATCGAGTATCGTTTTGGGTAATTTTTTAAATTTATAAAATAGTCTCTACATTTTTTTAAAAATTACAAAATAATCTATTGTCATATTATACAGTTGTACTTTACGTTTTTAACCCTGTTTCTAGAAATCATAATAATAACTAATAATCACAATTTTAATTCAATTTTTAATTTAATAATTATTAATAAATATAAATAAATATAATTATTAATAATTAAAAATAATAAAAATAAATATTAGTTTATAAATATTAATTTTTAAATTATTTATTTTAAAAAATAAAATATTGTAAATACCTTATTAAAAATTAATTTAAATAAAATAATTTATTTTTAAAATTTATTTAATTTATAATTATTATTAGTAATAAAATATTTATTATTTTGTAAAAATAAAAATTAAAAATTCACAATAATTATAAAACTTGAAATAAATAAAATAACTAATAAAAACTTTGAAGGAGGGAGAGGAATTTTAAAATTTTGCAAAGAAGTCCTACTTTTTAAAATTTTCGGTATCGACCAATATTTGACCGGTATTTTGAATATTGATCGGTACTATTCGAAACAGGCTGGTACCGACTAATATTTAAACTAATATGGCTCACCTTTTATTTCATACCAGTATTTATAATACTGTCTTCAACTATTCTTATTGTTCTCTCATTATTAAAATTTTGAATGTTTTTGCTCAGAAGTTTCAATCGAGAATCTTCAAGTTCGTATTTTTCTTTTTTTTGGTAAATCAAAAGAATAAATTAATGGACCAGAATACATACATAGCGTTCATTTACAAGTGCCGCTTTAGACACAACTTGCTATACTAAGCAAAAGCCGCAGAGCAATCAAAGAAAAACACAGGTAGGCATAAGCTAAGAGAGGACCAAAATATAGGCAATCAAGTGGAACACCTGGACACAAGACCAAGTCCGAAGCAATCTAAAAACCTATGAAAGTATTACAGTCCAAAAGAAACCAGCCAAAAGAGGTTTAAAAGGAACCCAACAAGAAGACCTATAGCATGTGAAAGGCCAAGGGACGTTGCTGCCCAAATGTGAAGGTGCAGAACCACCAAGGGAGGCAAGGCGAACATGGCCTTGCCCAAGAGGGCTTCGCATGCGGTAACCTGCAAGATGACTGAGCAATAACCTGCAAAAGAAAGAAGAAGCAAATGTTAAAAATATTACCTCCTTTCGGTGTGTAGGCTAAGAAGTTTCCTAACGTGGGAGATTACTCCGAGATACACTCGCTCCTCCTCCATAGCTTTATTCTTGAAAGTACGGGCATTACGCTCAGTCCAGATAAGGTAAACTGTCGTGGAGAGAAGAAGGGGGAAGTGAATGATGGCTGGCACTCTGCTATAGGAAATAGTTTTATACCAAGAGAGGAGAGTTGCAAGGGTGGAGTGGGTGAAGGTGGGTAAGTTGAATCGGGTGAGGTATTGGACCCAAATTGAGTGGGAGAAGGGGCATTCAAAGAATAAGTGGTCAATTGATTCATTGGCTGAGAGGCACAAGGAACAATGGTTAAGTGTATAGAGGTAAGGCAATTTATCCCTGGTTTAAAGCTTTTGCAGGTAGGCAAGCCATAAAATAAAAGAGCAACGAGAGGTATTATATTTGGACCATACCAGGTTGTACCAAGGTACTACTGATAACAGAGGTCGCAAGATATAATAGGCTGACGTATTGGTATATCGCTTGGTAGGGCTTGCTAACCATTCCAGGCTGTCTGGGAAGGTGCTATTGGGTAAGTACACTGGTGGCCCTAGGTGTCTAAGGAGGTGCATGAAAACCTCCCTCCAGTGACAAGCATCATTCAGAATAACTTCAGAGACACGTGCTGTGAGTGGCAGCTCCGATCCATTGATCTCTCTCGAGGTGGACAAGGTCCACAAAATACCTCGTGGGTGCCATGGATCCTGTTAGAAAAGAATAGACATACCGTTTCCAATCATAAATTTGAATTGATGACACAACTGGTCCTTCACTGATAATATCTTTTTCCAACTCCACGAACAGTTATAGGAAGGTTGAGCCATCCAAAAATTAGTCCTAGGCAAGATAATTGTATGGACTCATTTAACGATTTCAATTTTTATTCTATTTGTAGGGATATAATTGAAAATACAAGCTAAAATTAAGATACATTTATGAAATACTGTTGTATACCAAACACTATAATAAGAATCCATTCACCTTTTCTATTAGAATTCTTATAAGTATCCAAACATGTGAATATCTTTACTTTTCATAGATTTATTTTCCAAAGAATCATATTTCAAATTCACTTTATTTTCTTGCCAATCAAACGGGGCCTATAGTTAAATTACATTTTTATATCTAAATGACCGGACTTTATAAATGAGGCCTTAATTGTTACGGAGGAAGGTGATATATCAACATTCTTTTAGTTCCTGAAATCTTGTGGGTCGGCAATATAACAAAAAGAAATAAATAATTAGAAAAAGCGACATAGAGGAATCGTCGTTCTATTTTCACCGTTCAGGAGTCTAAATTTTACCATAATAACCTCGCGTAGGCGTATTCCCCAATCAGTCAGCTGAAATCAGCCTCAGCTACAATTCCTTTCAACAAAATTACACTTGGCCTTTGCTTGCTTTTGGTGGGAAGGATGATCACGGCCCCCACTCGTTTAAGACTCAAGAGAAGGGCAACTGGTAGCTTAGATTGATTATTTTCACGAAAATAAAGGCTTAGTATTCTGGGAATCCGTAAACTTTGAAGAAAAATAAACTAAAGTTAAATAAATATACAGTTGCTGTGGTGAGTGATACCGGTAAATTATGATTAGCTGAGACAAAGAAAGACTTTTAGGAAGCTTGTGAAATGGATATCCAAGAAAACGGTCTTCTTTTTTTCTTCCAATTTGTTTGTTTATCTTCCGCTTCATTCGGGTTAAGTTTATAATTATATTCCAAAGAAATGACTTTTAGTTTTTCTCCTCATGATTTTTCTTCTTAACTTAATTTGCAAAGACACACAGACAATAAAGGTGGCACCTTTCCATTTGTTTTGTTTTCACCGTGCTGGTAAAATATCTACTTTTTTGTTTTGTTTCCTGTTGTTTTCCAGTTGATTAAGTTAAAGTGGTAGCTGATATCGAGGATTTGGAAAGGAAAATCATGGGGGTCGTGGGAAATGCTGTTGATGGAGATTCGGGGATGAGTAGTGGCGTGGGTTCGAGCTCATCGTCGAGTCAAAATTCGAGTGTGTCATCAGTATCATCCAACTATCAGGATCACCATCTTTCCGGTCACAACCATCACATACGGCCCCGCATCAACAACTGTGTCCAGATTCAGCCTCTCTACATGAAGGCTCAGGTCCAGTCTCCCACCAACGGTGGCGTCCAGAATCTGCCTGTAATCCATCATCATCAAAGGCGATCCATCTGTGGGGATGGTGATTTCCAGAGTGGTGAGGATGTTGGGGATAGCTATAAGAGGGATATGAGAGAGTTGCAGGAATTTTTCTCCAAACTGAACCCTATGGCTGAGGAGTTTGTGCCTCATTCGCTTCCTAGTAACCACAATACCAATGGACTCATTGGTCTTAACGGTCTTCATGGACTCAATGCCTCTTTTTATACGAACAATATCGAGGATCTCAACAACCTTGGACTAATGGGTTTTCATAGCAATGGAACTGGGGATGGTCAGATTAACGGAAGCGCTGCTAGGAGGGTATATTATCTACGCTTTGACTTCTTCTTTATGCTTAAAGTTTGCTTTCTTTTTGTCCAGATTTTATCAGAATACAGAGCAGTTGGCTTTTAAACATATGGATGTCTTGGAACTTGATCAACCTGCTTGAACTATGATCAAGTTATTTCTTTGATCCAAGTGCATAATCCTAGTCTTCATAGTTCTTCATAAAAAGTTTGAAGCTTGAAATTTTGACCACTTGAAAAGGCGTTAGGCAGATGATTTCTTGTATAAATTCATGGTTGCTCTTCTTCCATTCAGAAGAAAAGCTTTGGTCAAGAGAAACGGAGATTGAACACAAGAACAAGTATGGCTCAAAGAGAGGAGATAATTCGCAGGACTGTTTATGTGTCCGACATTGATCAACAGGTATGTGTTAAAACTTGATGTTTATATTTATTCAAACATTTGTTGTCTATATTATCCAGGTATATTAAGATGTTGGCTTTCTTTGAATAAGGTCACTGAAGAGCAGCTGGCAGCCTTGTTTGTTGGTTGTGGACAGGTAATATTGTTCTAGATTCATATTTCTGTAGCTTTCTCAAATTTGTATCTCTGAGATATATCCTTATGGAAAGGTTGTTGACTGTCGCATCTGCGGTGATCCCAATTCTATACTTCGATTTGCCTTTATTGAGTTCACTGATGAAGGTATGTTAACTATCTGCTTTTGTTATTCGACAATTGTTTATCAAGGATTGTGATGTGTGAATGGAAGAGTTTCATCCTGTTGTTATTTGAAACCACAAGGTGTGTGCATGTTTGTCATAGTTTTTCTGCAGGATGGTTATTTGAAGTCTACAATGTGTGAGTGCTTTTGTATTTAATGTTGTTTCCTCATTTGCTTTCGGACGATTTGGTGATACAGAAGGTGTAAGGGCTGCATTAAATCTGTCTGGGACAATGCTTGGGTTTTACCCTGTGAAGGTGCTGCCTTCCAAAACAGCTATTGCACCAGTTAACCCAACTTTTTTGCCTAGGGTAAGCAATTCTAGCTTCAAATGATATGTGCTCTAAGAAATCCACATGTCACTTTCCTTTTGGTTTTCAGAATGATGATGAACGTGAAATGTGCTCAAGAACCATCTATTGTACAAATATTGATAAGAAGGTAGTTCCATTAGTTTCTATAAAATGTCATTATTAAAGTGGTCAAAATTCAGGATGATTTTTTTATTTATTATTTTGTTTTTTTTTTTTTGACCATAGGTTACTCAAGCAGAAATTAGGATCTTTTTTGAATCATTCTGTGGAGAGGTATGTGATTATACCTGTTTGTCGACTCAGAAAGTTATCTAATATGAATTCTGCAAGGTTACAAATGACTTTTGGTAAAGAGGGGATTGTCTAGTGCAGGTTTATCGTCTGCGGCTGCTAGGAGATTATCATCATCCTACTCGTATTGCTTTTGTGGAGTTTGTTATGGTGAATTCTGCTTTCCTATTGTTGTCATTGTTGCAAATCTTTTCCTTCTGAGCATCATATATAAAACAATACCCTGCTAGGAATTTGTTTGGTTAGTAGGGTGTTTTTGAATAATTGGTAAGGGGACCTGGGTGAGGACTTGAGGTCATTAAATGTCTTGACAAAGGTACAAGTCTAATTTGTAAGTGAAATTGGTGGTAGTTCTTGTGATAACATGGGTTATGATGCTTTAAATGCTACCTTCAGATGACTGCTTTTATGAAATGCCAGAGAGTTGAATTTCATAATAACCTCTAAAATGGATTTTACATTGAAAATGTTTATGAAAACAATTAAAAGCTGTTGGGAGTCTGTTGAAGCTTCATTTTTTGAGAAATTCCTTTCAGACAACAGTATAACATACTCTTGTACATAGATCGATGCATCTTTCTTTTGCCTGCAGTTAAATTTATAAGTAACTTGCTGTATAAGTATCTACTTTCTGTTAATTGTTTCAAGGTATTAAAATACAGTGCTTATCTTCTGTGATTTTAACTGTGGGTACTGCTGAGTGAGCTCATTAATAATTAACTGCAGATTGCAACTCTACCTGAATGTACCATGAAGTAGAAAAAACACACTCTGCAGTTGATTGAGAAATTAGATTGCTATAAAGGCTGAATAAGAAATGTAAGAGTGGCTGGGAGCCTTAAACCTTAAAACAGCATAAAAGTAATTCCCTATCCAGAGTTTGGTATGTAATAAATCTCAGAAAATTAGATGAAATCCATGTGTAATGAAAATTCAGGCTTCCTCTGACGATTAGAAGCTACTATGCATTAAGTGATTCCTCAAACTCTCTCTCAAATCTATCCACAAGGCTTCTTCTTCTTCTAGTTTATGCCACGCTACTGACTGCTAGATGATATCTGTTTCCTTTAAGAATGAACTTTCTCATCATATGCTACTTAAGTTTGTTGCGGCATTATGTTCTTAACTACCCATATATTTGAAGAACTTTTTGTTTTATGTGATAACTGATTTATGGCCTTAATGCTATTATTATGTCAATTTCGTGTATTTCCTTTTCTTTACCATACTTGTTGATGTCCCATTACAATTTTGCACTACTAAATGATATCACTTGACTTTGTATTGGATAGGATGGATGATAGTTGAGTCACTGCTTCCCTGTTTGTAGGGAGTCCATTGCGACTGAGTTGAGTTTGTGAGAATTGAAGTGGACTGTTTCCTGCGATGCATAACCTCTTTGGGAATTACTTTTTCTAGTGTATGTTGAAATTCATATCAGATAGTTGAATTAGCTTCTCTTAAAATCCTCTAAAATGATTAGTTTAACTTTTTTATGGGGCAATTGGAAGTTTGCAGCTATTACTATATTTTCTGTTAGGTGGTTGACCCTTTCGTTCGAAGTATTTGGAGGCTAACCAACTGTTGATTTCATCTTTGAGCAAGTTTCCCTTTAGTTGTGTTAAATGGATTTGAGGTGCATGTAGTAGGCCTTTCATTATGAAATAAAAATTTGACATCTATTGGTTGTGTTAATTATCTACATCACTTTCTAAGCTATGAAAGCTGATGTTAGTAATGTTTGGTTAGAGTTGGATCTCATGGTGACGGATGTAGATGCTGTTATCTGCTATCACATATACTTGTATGTGAACAGGGGAATCATTGCATGTGTAAATTCCTTTAGTTTGAGCTCTAATATGTTAAGTATCAGTATCTGAAAGGGTTTGAGACTTAACATGTTTTTCCAGCCCCACGTTTTTATCGAAAAGGATTAACCTAATTGAATCTACACAATGTGGAATCCTTCTGTGAACCTAAAGACTTCTTTATTGCATGTTAGATGCAGCACATGCCATCTCCTACATGATTATGTACAAGGTTAACACCTGGAAAACCAGGTTCACAAGTAAAAATCTGCCATCCCTTGCGGTGAACTCCATGACATCTTTCTGGAAGCCCAAGTCCTTGTGCTTGCATAGCACAATCCTCTATGCTTATGGCTGTTTCTTTATATTGGTCTATCCTGAGAGGCCCTGCTATGCACATGGATCATCTACCTATCTATTTATCTGCGAGATCCTTCAATATGAAATAACTTACATAAAATCATTAAGAGGTCTAAATGAAATAAGATTTTACTGGAACCTGTGATATCTGGTAGAAAGTACGTATGGTAAACTCAGAACATTTGGGTTTAATGCATAAAAATGTCTTGTTTCTTTGGTTGACTTGAGAAGCTTTGCTGCTGTTTGTGAGTTGATGGATTCAATTCCAATGCAGGCTGAAAGTGCAATTGCAGCTCTCAACTGTAGCGGTGTGGTCCTGGGTACTTTGCCGATAAGGTCAGATTGGAAGATGATTTTACGTTACCTGGATAGGTTCAGTTGTTTGTTTCCAAATGTTACTTTGCTTGACCATTGCATTTTCTGTGTTCAGGGTAAGCCCATCAAAGACTCCTGTTCGGCCACGACCTCCTTGTCTAACTGTGGATTGAACCAATCTTGGCAGTCACAGCTGAGTTTAGTGCCCGATTATAAATATTTAGATACGCACGGCACACCCAATGTAAAGATGTTTTCCCGTATCATTACTCCTGTTGTGCTTTTATGATCATTTGCTCTCTTCTGGGATCTTTTCCCAAATGACAAATCATCTTTTTGTTATTCTGGCAACACATAGAGAGTCTAATTGATCCTTGAGGCTATCGGAAGGTTTATGTTAATTGCTCGCTAATGTCAGATGGAACTAGTGGGCAATTTCTGATATATGACAGATGAACGGTCGTGACAGTGTTGGGTGACATACTATTCCTTTTCACTTACAATTCTTCAGAACGTCAAAATTTTTATACTCTTGATTTTTCTAGAATTTTGACACTTGTTTCTGTTCCAAAAATAACTTCAAATTATTTTTTTAAAAATAAAAATCTCGCGATCTAAAACTTTGACAGTTGCACGATCATGCATGGTTTCTTGCACCACTTCTCTGTCACAATCGTGCATGCCTTGTACAATCATTGACAGGGGCTTCACCAGAGCTCATGTTACCCTCCTGCATAATAATCATGCATCATGCACAATCGTGCCAGGTATTGTTCTCCATATCCTTCATCTTTTTTTTTTCAATTTTGCTCTCTCCACTCGTCATCGACAACTATCAAATAGAAAATACAAAAATATAAATCTAAGTCCTAAACACATGATTATTACATAAGAAAATACTCAAAAATACACTCTATAGTGAATTGAAGAGACTTGTCCCCAGGCTAGTGTATGCAGTCATTAGAGTTTCTCTGTAAATGACGTTTTGAACACCTCCAATAAAATGGAAAGGAGAAGACCAGGAACCATTCAAGATGGTGAATTTGAATTTGGTATTGATATGAATAATAGGCCGCTTGGAATTTTTTCGTGGTGTATAAAGGGCCCATAGGGTGCCAATTGTCAAACCATAAGTTAGCATTCTTTCCATTATCAATTTTGTACTTCACAAGGGGTTACAACAGACGTCGAGGTGGATTAGGTTTGTTTGTGTTTCGTTGTCCATATGTGCTAAGTTGTTTATCTACATATTTAGGATTACACCATTCCTCAATGTAATAAAAGTTAGGAACCAACTCATTGTATGCTTTAGTCAACTTGTGCTTCTGTTGTCTTCATCTAGTAACTCTTATTTTGTTCATAGTAAGCATTTTTTTTTTCTTATGCCTTATTACTCTTAACGCATCTGCAAACATCATATTCTTATAAACTAATTTAAATTTTCAATATGCTTATTGAGTTCCAAAAGTTGAGAATTTTTATGATAAGTTAGTATACAAATCAATGCTCTACAAATGGAAGCTTTATGTTAAACTAGGACTATTGTTGCCCTACAAATGGAGCCATCTCTAGTCCGCTGTATATGCTTTCTTATTATTACACAACTGGAATGTGTCAGGTAACAAAATATGTAGAGAAGGAAGCTCTACTTAATGATGAGAAGCAATTGGTGAAGGTTTGGTGGGGGTTGGGAGTTCCTCCAGCTAACTTATATTGAATAATCCATGGTTCCTTACCGTTTGAAAAATTCCTTGCTTTTGCGATTGTGGTTGTTGGTTATGCATTCTATGGTTTACCAAGTCATTTGATTAATTCAACTAACGTCAGAGAATCTCGAGAAAAGATCCACGATGTCTGAAGTATCTTAAGAGTTTCCAACTAAAGTGCCGTGTTTTTGAGACGTTAGCTTTGGAAACATTCCAAACATCTAATATTGAAGAGGTGGACGAGATCAGACTAAAAACGATAGCCAAGGGTTGGCGACAATCAAGATCTTTGTTTAACCAAAGAGCGGATTGCCCATTAGCTTCCTACGAGAATGCCGTCCACTTGACAAATAAACTATTGATTAGACAATTTGCATCCAGTGATTAGAAAGTCATAACAGAAGCCGAATGTTAAAATCCAAAGGTTATTCCGCATATGGAAGCCTCAGAACACATCTCAAAGCCTTCCCATCAATCAAAAGCTGGAACGCTTGGTTAATTTTATCAAAAGGTAGTTCATGCGTTATGAACCCATCCAAATTCACCACCTGCAATTAATATATGATGATTCGGTTATAATGAAATGAAAGATGTGACACGTATTCATGGTAAGCTAGCTAGGAGCTACTGACCCCTCGCATGCAATCTTGGATAAGATCAGGCAATTGGGTCTTTCCTTTGTATCCACCAAACACTGTTCCAATAATGCTTCTCCCGTCGAACAACTCCATGGGATGTATTGGCAGTAGGTTTGGAGTCGGATATATCCCTATCAGCACCGTCTTTCCCCAACCCTATCAATCACACCATCAAAAATCTCATTCTCAAAATAAATTGATGTTAGTCATCAACAATAGATTTGTTTTATTACTTTAAAAAAAGAGAATGGGAATTAACTTACGTCGTGAGTGGCCAAGAATGCCTCCCTAAGAACATCTAAATTCCCAACGCACTCAAAGCTGTAGTCAACACCTCCACCTGTCATTTCCCTGATTCTCTACCAACCCATATTTTACAGAGTCAGTCAAAAGTTCCATTACGTCTACGCAGGTAAAGTAAGTAGTTCTAATTAACTAACCTCATGAACAGGCTTTCCACCATCATTCGGATTCAGAAATTCAGAAATTCCCATTGCCTTCCCTGCATCCATCACAAATTTATCTACATCTAAATGGAAATGGTGAATGAACAGTCTTGACTATAGATTGATGTGTGCATATAGATATTGATCCGTTTACCTTTGATGAACTTGTCAGGGTTGATATCAACTCCAACGATTTTGGATACTCCTCTTGCTCGTGCACCCTCAGCCACCTTCAACAATATACATGCATATATAGCCGTTAATTCAACTATTTTGAATAATTTAAGTCCCAGTAACTTGATTATAAATGTTTATAATAATCCGTAATTACCAAGTTCCAAAAAAAAAACATTTATGAATTTCAATTGCAATGTATGTTATTACTGCTTAATCCATACTTTTATCTCCAAGCAAGAGCACTTGAGGACAAATTAAACTTCGGACAACTAGGAAAAACAAAGAATTAGACCAACGACATAAAATTTAATTAAATTTGAATTAAACAGCTTAAAAATCATATCATTTAAACAATTAAATGATAACATCTTAGTATAATAAAATTATTTTAATGTATAAAGTTAATCCATTGGACCTAAAATTATAAAATGAGTTTTTGTTGGCTTGTTGCTAAATTAGAGGAGGAAAATAAGTAAAGTTGAAAATGTAAGTGCATTATTGGTTTTTGTTTTTTTCTAACATAAAATCTAAAGATTGTTGAGGCTTACAGCGAGACCCAAGGCGCCCAAACCGAAAATAGCCACACTAGATCCAGCTTGGACGTCAGCGACGTTCCATGCAGCCCCCACACCTTCATCAATACCAAAACATCTAGTCAACCATTCAAGTTTACAAATGGATGGGCATAAAATAATAATGTCATGTAGAAGATATTTGGTCCTGTGTGAATATAACATGGTCATCAAGAACGTAACTTTCAGATTTAATGTCATGTAGAAGATAAGATATTTGGTCCCGTGTGAATATAACATGGTCATCAAGAACGTAACTTTCAGATTAAGTTAAGTATTCAACAACAATTTCAGAATATTATTTTTATGGCCTCGTACCAGTAGAAACACCGCAGCTTAACAAGCTCATCTTCTTGAGAGGACTGTTTGAATCTATCTTGACGACGCAAGCAGAGTCCAGCACCGAATACTCCGTGAAAGTAGATGTGTTGAGAAAATGGAAAATGGGCTCCCCATCTTTCGTCCAAAATCTGCACTTGCCATCATTTGTCATCGCGTTCTTGAATGGGTTGACACGATACTTCTCGCACAGATTGGTTGTCCTGTTGTTGCAATATACGCAGTGCCCACATTCTCCATTGAAGATTGGAATCACATGGTCACCTTCCTTCAAATCGGTCACCCCTTCACCGACACTCTCTACAACTCTGCATCGGGGGAAAAGTAAATAATAAATCAAACTCTTGACGAAACGAAATGCACCAAAATTAAATATTTAAGAGACTCAAAGTTATGGCTGAAATGGCTTACCCCACAGCTTCATGGCCTAGAATTCTTGGATATGCTCTCTGAGCTTCGTTCTTTAAACATTAGCACGACGACATGGTGTTAACTTTCTTGTTACTTTGAATTGCCATGGGTGTTTATGGATATGCATGTGCATAAAGTTCATGTAATCAAATTATTTACCTCTCCTTGCCAAGCACTGAGGTCCGTATGACAGATTGAAGTATAAAGGATCTTGATCCTAACCTCCATAGTCTTCGGTGGATCAACCCGAATTTGTTCGATGAGAAACTGTTGTTTGGGACCGCGCACAACAGCAGCTTCTCCAGGAACAGCAACGACAAGCACATTTGTCAGTAAAACAGATCAAAGGATCTACCGTCACCTTGAATTGCAAAATCAGCTTCTTACCATTGCAAGATATGATCTTCCCGGCTGTGTCGCTGGGATTGAACGAACTTTTGTTCACGTTGTTGCGGAACTGAGTGGCCATGTTTAATGATTCTTTCAACTGGGATTTAATAGCAGGGCGGTAGATATGAACAGAGGTGGGTAGGCACTTATATAGGCACGCACTCAATGAAGAAGAGATGTTAGTTTCTTTTCTTAGGAAGAAGACATGAGAATGAAAATAACGTCGTGATGGTATTTAATGGCGGCTTGACGATGATTATCATATTTTTTAAAATAACTATTAATGTACTCAATCTTATAACTAATGTTATGAATACTATACTAAAGGTTACTAAATTTGGTTTTGGAACAATACAATATTAGTATCAGTCAATATCAAGTATTGTTTCAAGTAATTTTAAAATAATAAAATAGTTTCTAAATTATAAAAATTACAAAAATAATTTCTCAATATATTGTACTTTATAATTTTTATTTCTATTAATATTACTTTTCACTCATTTCTCATCTAAACAATAATCTTAATTAATATAGAAAAAGATAATTTATTTCTTATGTAGATATAAAACTAAGAATAACATAAAATATTTGAAATATTACAATTTACATCATATAGTAAAAAATAATTACATCATCTTTTTTTTGCAATTTTAAGTTAGATTCATGAAGAGGAATGATAAGATTACTTCAAAAAAATCTACTCTCAACTTTGGAAGCATAAGGATAAACCTCCCCTTCCTAATGTGGCGACCTTGCCTTCTCTCTTGGTTTCATAATTTTCTTTTGAAAATTAAAAAGAATTCATTGATAAGCCATAAAAGACATCAAAAGGAGACATTACAAGCTTGTGCCAAACTAGTTTAATGAGATTACATCCATCTTTACAACTATTATCCACAAGGACTACTAGAAATTAGAAATTAAGATATTAAAAATTCCATCTTTTTTTAAGAGTGGCTTATATTTTTAGCGACTTTTCTCTAATCCGACAGTATTGTAAGCTAAGGCAAGATTTTGAGTTTTACAATTGTTGAACAACCTCTATTTCCTTTCTATCTATATTACATACACTAATTAATCAGTTTAGGCTAAGGCTTAGACATTTTTGGTCTTCCCCTAATTTTTGGTATTGATTTTCAACCCATACCAATGTGTTATCCCAATAAGTAACTGGGAAAAACAGATTCATTATGTGTTGTAATATGGCCCAATTAGGGCTATATAATTACAATGGAAGTAAATTTTCAACCCAAACCAATATGTTATCCCAATAAGTAACTGGGAAAAAGAGATTTATTATGTGTTGCAATATGGCCCAAATTAGGGCTCTATAGTTACAATGGAAGTAAAGATGGTCAATTATTTTAGCTTCGAGCCAGCATAATGTACAAAGCTAATCATTGGACCCTTTAATTATGTCTTTAGTTTTCAGTATTCTTCTAGTTGCTAACCATATGACAAAAGATACTTTAAGAATAAAGGAACATTTCCAAACAATGTTGTATTAAGGAATGAGAAAAGTGAGAGGCTTGAGAGTTTTAAGACAGGAAAAGTTAGAGAAATCTCCATTATTGTTGATAGACTATATGGGTTTATTAGTCAAAGAGGGGTTAGGCAAGTAATCGAGAAAGTAATTCAAAAATATTTTATCACTCCCATCAATTACTAACCATGTGTCCTGATTTATGAACTTCTTGACTCAAGCTTAGATTAGAATTCCAGTTATAAAGAAAGAGATATCTCCTCTTATAAATAGAGGGCTTTAATTGGTTGAATTATAAAAAGTATTTTCACCATTCCTAACTTGGATTCTAATAAAGGAATATACAATCTGTCTTTTTCTGAGAATTTATATGAAAGGCCATATATAAATGTTCTTTCTTTTCATTAATTTCCACAAGCTAGATTACTTTAGATAGTATTCATTCATTCATTTGCTCCAAAGACCTCTTTATCATTAAAAAGCCTCCAAATTCTTTTAGCTACCTAGATATTTTGAATCTTATAAGAATAAACAAATCTTAGACCTCCTTCTAGTTTTCTCCATCATAATTGTTCCCATTTAATCTTAGCTCCTTTGGAGTTGTTAACCTTGCCAGACTAGAGAAAATTTCTGATGCATTTCTCTATTTCCTTATTGATTTTCTTGGGTAAAAAGAGATGTGTACTCCAATGGGTGTGTAGGTTGTTCAGAACTAGAATGACGAGCTAAACTCTTCCAGCATATGAAAGTGCTCTATCCTGCAAAGCATTGAACATTTTCTTATATTTTTTCCAAAATCAATAAACAATCTTTAAATCTTAGCTTCTTAGAAGAGACGAGAACACCAAGATATTTGAAAGGTAGGTTGTGAACATTCAAACCAAAGATTTAATGAAATTTGTCAGTGTTAGAGATGTCTATAGACAAATAGATTTTGCTCTGTGAAGAGTCCATAAATAGATCAAATAAACTACAGAAAGATTGGAGAGATTGATGCAAAATGGAGATAGAAGGTTGGTTACCACCATAAAACATCAAGAGATCATCTGGAAAGCTTAAATGAGTTAGGAGAATCTCCCTACATTTGTGATGGAAGCTGAAATCATGAAATCTTAAAGTGTTAGGGCTGATAATCCTGTTAAGAATTTGTTAAGAATTTCCATAAATGTGGAAAAAAGATATGGAGATATGGGATCTCCCTACATTAAACCATTAGCTCCTCTAAACTATTTGTTAGGTGATCCATTGATAAGCATACTATAATAATGAGTTGAGAGGTAAGCTTTGATCTAGTTAATGAAGAGATTAAGGAAACCAAGCCATTCTAGGCTAAATAAAATGAACTTCCATTGGGCTCTATCAAATGCTTCGGAGAAATATACTTTAATGGCACAACTATTAATAGTTCTACAAGTGTTATCCTCCCTCATCAACTACAAAAAATGAGGATAATACCAACGATTGATCTGTCAAGAATGAAAGCTCCACAAGCTCCTGAAAATTAGAAAGCCCTAAGGGACTTCTATTAAGGCTATCTATTTTTTTAGGTATAATATTAGTGATGTCTTCCTCATTAGTCCTATTAATTCTTATTCGATCCCCATTAACTCAAAGTGAATAATTTCCCTATAGTTTCCATACTTGTTTTCCCAAGTAAGGCTTCCAATTGTAAGATAGTTGGGTTTCAACTTTAACCATTTCATTGGAAACATTTAACTTAATAACAAATAGTGTTTCAGGCAGTCCATTCTTGGGATTAATCTCCACACAAGTTATTGCAAAGAATACTTTCTCAAGTCCAATAGTGGCTGAATCAAATGCTATAGGTTTACTTACAGAACTAGAAAGAAAACTCAATCCATCTAGAGTTTAGTATTCTAGAGGTATGTTATGAAAATTAATCCACAAAGGAATAGTTTCTATACTTGTTCTATTAAATTCCAAACCTAAAGCCCATTTTTCAATAGACATGGTTCCTACATTCCATGGACCGTGTTCTATTATCTTACTCATACTATCTCCATCAATAAATTTGAACAAAAAGAGTACCTTCTTCAGTAAGCAGTATTTTGTCAAGTCATTTGTTTCTTCATCCTATAAGCCCAATTTTGCATTAGAGGAAATGGAGGTCTCTTACTTAAAAGAAGCCAAATATTGTATTTCTCGATTGTTTGACACCCTTTTGAAGCAGTTCCATAGGTGTGGATAAAATGTCATTAACTAATGTGGCCAAAAAATGTCTTGGTTTATCATTAGCAGATTCAGCTAAAACCACATTTTTCTAGGATTTGGTTGTTCCAATCGAGTCAGTAGTTTTTTGGTTTCTTTGTTCTCTCAAGAGGTTGACATCCATCAATTCTTGCAAAGTTGGAAACTGATTATACAACTCCCTTTGATAAGATCAGCCTCAATTGGAGGCTTCCATAAAGCTTTCCCTAAATATAAGGTTACCTCCATCTACCCTTGAGCTTCACTAAAAATTGAAGTTGCTATTGTGAGAGAGGGAAAGTTACATTTTACAATTGGAAGAATAAGTTACCTTGCATGATGAATAATAGGTCTCATAGCTCATTATTCTTTAAAGTATTGCAGTTCTTGGTTCCATAGTTTACGTTGAAGCCTTCAACCTTTCTTCCACTCTTCTCTTACTTCTTCTTCCTCACAACTAATGCTCACCTTCTTTCAATACCACCTTTTAACCACTATGTATTAATAATATTTAGTGGTTAAAATGGAGAAACCTATTTCTAACTTTCTGCCTCTCTACAGAACCATTTCTTCTACATCTTCTTCTTCATCTCTAGTAATAATTTAGGCTTCAAGATCTAGTCCTCCTAACACTTCTCATGGTAACAATCAACAATAAGTGCCTTTTAATACTCATGTAATTAACCTGTAGCAAACACCACCTGAGAAGCATAAACTACAACCTAAACAAACATGGGTTAAAATTGTTAGAGATTTTAAAACAAATACAAGTTGATGTATTATCCTCCTAACAAATCTATAGATCTAATAATGGTTTC
>JANVCQ010000232.1:29279734-29292629 GCA_025531925.1 Erythroxylum plowmanianum
GCTATATTTAATGTATTTTACTTATTATTATTTTATAGTATTTTTTAATACTTAATTCATGCCAATTGCATTTATAGGCCATAATTGTCTTCATGGATCAAAAGAAGAAGAATTCAGATGAACTTATGGTATAAAATGAAGATTTGAAGCAACTTGGACTTGCACTGTTGTGCATATGCCTATATAAATCTCTGTGAACATGTAAAGCCATGATTTTAGGTTTTTGAGCTACACAACCACCTATATAGTAGTGTAAGTGACTTTGTAAGTCTTAAAAATCCTAATTTTTACTGCAAAGGACGTAAGCAGTGGCAAACAAAAAGAGACAAGTTTTTAAGCAATTTTAAGTTATGAGACACATACAAAAGTGATAGTTATAATCAAGGGGCAAGGATAATGTGAAGATTACATCAAGAGATTCATTAAATAACAACATCCAATCTAGTTTTACAAGAAGACCCAATAAAAGAAAAGGGAGATTTAGAAATACGATTTTGTTATTTTCTTTTAGTTTTTTTTTCTATAGATTTATCTTTGATTTTGTTTTCTATTAGTAGTAACTAAACATGTTTAGTGTCTAGGTGTGATAGATCATAGTTTGTGATAACAATGTGAATTGATCATTTATCTAATGCAATTATATTGATTGATTTATTGTGTTTCAATTATGCGTTTTATTCTTGTTCTAATATATCAAGAATAATAATGCATTATTTGATTTCATTTTGAGATTTAGAAATACTCTTATATGAATAGATCTACCATAATTGAAAGGAGACACATGAAAGCCTAGAGATAGGTTAACATAAATCTTCAGGATTAGGTCAAACCTAATATTAGAATTCACGAATCAATAAAAGCAATCCTAGGGTTTTAACTAGTTAATATTCATGAGAAAGATTTTATCGTAAGAAAAGAACTTCCACTACCCAATATTAATCAATAATATAATTGCATAATAAAGGATTATTATTTAATAATTCTTAGGGGGATTCATTACCTAGATATTATTATCTGATATTGATTTTTCTTAGTATTTTCCTTATTTTGTGTTCAAAATTATTTCAATCTTAGTTTACTATTCAATTAAAATTTTACTTAAAATGCAAAATCTAATTCATAGGTTAAATAATAAAAAAGGGTAATTACTAGTACTTGTAGTCTTCGTAGGATCGACCCATAGTTGCCTATGCTAGCTACAGTTATGCTATACACTTAGGGTATTTTTAAAATTGGACAAATCGAGTCAATCAAATTTTTAGCTTCATTCCTGAGGATTGTAATATTAGGAAATCCTAGCTTTTATTAATCTAACCATTACTTATTGTATTTATATATTTTCATTTTTTTGTCTTTTATTTTATTTTTCTTGATTTACTCATTTATTTATCTTTTAGACCTCTTTACTTTGACTATGTGCATTATGGTTGATTGTAAGGGATTAAGGTTTATATTTATAGTCATAACTTACAATAGAAAGACACAGTGGGTAGTATTCTTATGGGAACCATGATATGTCATCGTATTTGGCAACATCGCCATATTAGAAATAGAAGTTTGGTGATATGTATTCGGAAGCTCAACCAATATCTATGTTGTGTTGCAACATTGGTAGAGGTAACTACCACAATCATGAATGTCGAGCACTAAACTATATATAGGAGCAATTGAGCATGCAAAAATGGCCTCAAAGTACACCCTATAAGAATACTTGTAATTCATAATGGAGCAACCCTTACACTTATAGATGGAATGATTATGCTTCAACTAAATATTTACAATAACAGCAACAAGTAAAACGATTTATAGATGGAATAATGGAATGCCTTGTCAAAAGTACAATTAGCCAATGTGAATTCGAAGAAAGATTTTCTTCACCTAAATATATCGAGCATAATACAACATATTATTTGAGCTTACAAATGCCTCAGAGTGACAAAGGGACAAAGGTCGATTTTATAAATGAAGGGGTATTTTAAGAAGACAAGGAGGTAACTGCTGCTTTAAAAGAGAAGGATGAACTGATGATAGAGAAAGTAAAGGACGAACAAGAGGAGGAAGTTGCTATTTAAGAAGAGGAAGTAAAGAAGGGGCAATATATAATTGAAGAAGAATAAGAGGAAGAAGCCTTTCTCTAGGAAGTGAAAGTTGACAAGTGCACAAAGGAGATTGAGGAAGAACAAAAGGAGGAACCAATGGAGGGAATTGTTGATGAACCATTATTAATCACCTTAAGTACTTCCTGGAAGACAAACTGATTGAACTAATTGAAGATTTAGGGAGTTTTGTCATTCCTAATATTATTAACATTTTGTCATTGGAATGGACATTAATGCATTCTATTGGAATTATTACTTTAATACATTATATCCTTATGATCATTTTATAACATATGGCTTATTTACAGGCCACAAAACTTCTATGTGGAGAAATAGGTGGAAGCAAGTCATTCATTATAGACTTAGGATGATGGTAAATGTTTAGGGTATGTTGAGCAAACCTATGAATTAGGATAGGTTTTCTTTTAAATTATATTTCATGATGCTTCCATTTTTAGTGCTAGCATAAGACTAATGTTATTTTTATTTCCATATTTCGTATTTATTTCTTTTATTTTTATTTCTTTTATTTTATCCCTTTTCATTTATATTTTGCAAGGATTATTGTATCTCATATCAAATGGATACCTCAACAAAATTAGAATTATGAAATTCTTATTACCCAGGAAAGTACCAAATTCCTATACTTTCTTACTTTTTATTGATTTGTACTTATATTTATGTACATTTGGGACAACCTACAATTTTAAGTGTGAGGAAATGGATTAGAAATTTCTTAATCTTATTATAATATTTGTTATTAAATCTTATTAACTGATATTATGAATTAGTGTCCATAAATACTTGATTTCATTATTGACTATTAAACTGAATTAGTACACAAAAGGATAAAAGTTAGAATAAACTGGCTTTTCTAAGTCACGTTTTTAATAATCATTGAGATATTCAATTTGAATAAAAATTGCATATTATTTACCAAGATTTTAAAAATCGGATCGAACAGACCCAAAAAATTTGAACTGGTCGATTTTTATACATAGAGGTTATTAGGTGAAATCGAACAAAAAAATTGGTCAGTTCAAACTTTTTTGGTCAACCGGACGATCCGGTCCGATTTTTTAAACCTTGATAATACTAACTTCTTATATATATATTCTTTTATAAGAGATGAATGTACTATAAAAATGATTGTCCTAAGTGAAACATGATATATAATTTAATTATTTTTATATAAAATTGGTAAAATAATTTGATTAAATAAATACATATAACTTATTATTTATTCTAAAAATGTATATTAATAAAAATTAAAATGGAATGTTTTTACTCTTATTAAAAGAAAAGCAATTATATCACTTCCAATCAAACATTAGAAAAAAATTTTATTACAACTAAAAAGAATTAAAGGTATAATTTTTGTAAAAATAAAAAAGATAGCAATTATAATGAATTGATTTAATTAAGAAATAATAATAAATTCGCTCCATTTTTTCTTTTTTATATTTAGAAAAGCTTGGTAATCAATGAAAGATATATAAATACTCTACTCTCATAATTATATAAAAGCATTGAAATGATAAAGGCAATTAGATTCAATATTTATTTAGCTTGCTTTCTTAAATTACCCTATTATATTTTATCTATTAGAAGTAATCAATTTTGAGCCTTAGCTTTTTCATTGATTATAACCCCATTATTAATCGTTACCTTATCATTCTTGAAATCTTTTTATTAATGTGAATCTTAAAAGCTATTTACATTACTTGATTGTAATGAAACTTAAATTTTGAAAAGGTTCAATATTTCTAAAATGATTGGCCTAGGATAATTAATTGGATACATCAAAAACAAAGTGTATGCAAAGGACACCTCACTATCTACAAAGTTACATTTGACATGAACATTCGATAAGGGAACATGTATTTGTGCCTAATATTCACCTTAGTTGTAGTATGTAATTAGCTACCAAGTAAGGCATTTTCATTCATTGATTAACAAAGAAAAGCTTGCCATTAGGAGACCTTTCTTCTAACCTAAAAGTCTAGATATCTAGTTCTACATTTAACTCTACTCGGAGAACTTTGTCTTTGATAATTCAATTTTTTTTTTCAAAAAGACCTTTTATGTTTATGAAAGTGGTTAAATTGAATGTAATTCGTATAAGTTACCAAAACTTTTCAAAGGTAATTGAATATGTAAACTAAAATGCATTTAAGTTAAAATTTAATTTTAAAAAACAATATTGAACAAAATTCATAAATATAATTTTCTCCATTACCAAATAAAATCCCAAATATCTTATCTTTCTTCAACTTGCCAATAATTTAGGCAACGCGCAGCCCATATGACCAAGTGGGCTATAGTTTAATATGTCAATGTCAACCAAACGATTAGCTTTTTATTAATGCATTAAAGAAGTATCTTAAAAAAACAGGTAATTCCTTAAATAAAGATGAGAACATGTGAACGGAATCCGAAGTCAATTAGTTTTAAGTCCCGTCGCCATCAGATCCGTTCCTTCCTCATCTTGTTTTTTTTAGGCATGGGCTACTAGGACGAGCCTAAACTACAGGCAAGTTGGTAGTTAATTAAGGACCCGACTGCCCAACTGTCTCAGGTCAAAATTCCCTTTCATTAAAAACTGTCGGCAAGGGACACTGTAACCTGGTTGACCTAACTGAGGCCGCTCATGGATCTACAAGTAGAACTCGAGAATAGGAGAAATGGTGGAGAGAGGAACGAGGGAGGCACGTCAGTCAACGGAAAGGGAAGTCACTACAACCAAACATAAAATCTAGTGCTATCCTATTAAATGTCTTATCACCAACTTCAAATTCTATATCTATTCTTTTATCTAGGGAATAACATGCTGGCGATTTTTTTTTTTTCTAAAGTCAATATGACTTTAATCTATATCTTGAATAATGCATAAATCTATTAAAAAGTATAAAACATAAATCGAATTGTGCCATGAAACATGATTTTCCTTTTTTTAGAACCAAATTTAAAAGAAATATGGTTGGCTCACAAGTATCTAGACTTTAATGATATTCATATGAACAAATTGATAGAAATCTACAAATAGTATAGAGAAGGGTACGTAAGAAGCACTCTTTCCTTTAGAGTTTAAACTTGTTTATAATAAGATTTAAGATTCTTGATAATTTAATTAATTTTAGTTATAATTGCAATCAATTCTAAGTAAATACTAATTACGTCTAAGTAAAATCTAATTTCTAATTTTAATCCTCATTTATCAATATTTTATAATTTAAATTTAGAATATTTTATATTTAAATTTAATTATATCTATAAATCAATATTGGCATATAGAAATACATCATAACTACTCAAATATTCGGAATAT
This sequence comes from Erythroxylum plowmanianum, assembly GCA_025531925.1. Taxonomy (NCBI): domain Eukaryota; kingdom Viridiplantae; phylum Streptophyta; class Magnoliopsida; order Malpighiales; family Erythroxylaceae; genus Erythroxylum; species Erythroxylum plowmanianum. The sequence continues at coordinate 29,285,162 of JANVCQ010000232.1, forward strand.
CAAAATAATTTTACTAACTTTTTCATCCATGATTTTTTGTATAATTTGATTCATTCAATAAACAATGTTCAAATTAGATATAGAGCATATAATTAATGTTATTCTATATGATAGAGATGTCAAAAACGGTTGAGCCAAACATCACTACTATATAGTCCAATCATGTTTATTAGTTCTAAATGGCACCCAAGAGCAAGGGAGGGTGAATTGGGTGTTCATAAAATTAAACAACTTTTCTAACTAATATATTCAATTAATAATAATCAATATAAATAAGTGTAAACAAATTACTTAATATAAATTAATCAAACAATTAACAACAATTTTTAGAGATTTGGGAGGACGGAATGTGTGTTTTGGCAAATAACCCTTGCTGAATCCACTTCCAAGACTCTTTTCGATATTTCACTATAATTCGTCTTTCAAGGTAAAGAAGAACCAATGTTTAATCTTTATTAGTAAAAAAGAACCATCTTGCAATCTTCTTCTAAGGTGAAGATGAATCTCAATCTCACTTATATCACCATCAAATACAGTAATATATTACCCCCAACCAAATATTATAACTCATTGTACCTGACTTTATCACTTGATAAGTTTAAAGTGGCTCATTCCCAGAAATATGACACAGTGACACTCTAATGATTGAAAACTTCTTTGAAAAGTGTGTTTACAACTCCCAAAACCGAGAATCAACAATAGCTATTGAAACTAAGAACTAGCTATTACAATGACTATATTTGATGCATAAGATGACTAGTTTGCTATATTTATAGCACTAGATTCACCAACTATTGGAAATTGATCAACCAATAAAGCGTATTGGTTGACCAGTAAATCCTAATATGACAAATTGTTTGACAAATACATCAACCAATGATATAAGATACTTCTTCATATTTAACAGCTTTAACTTAACTCATATAGGTTGACTAATCACCCTAAAAATATGAATTTAACAACTTTAAATGCTTTAAACCAATTTGATTAATCCAATTATGATTAAAACGCATCCCAAAATGTTCCAAAAAGATAATTTGAAAGATCACGAAGCTTTTGTATTAAAATTAAAAACCCTAACTCTTGATAAATGTTAAGACTTATACAATGAAGTAATATGAAATGATTATGCATAATAAGCCTTTGGGATCATCAAATTAACAAAGTGAACTTATAAATAATAATATAAAAAATTAAATGACCTTGACGAGCCTTGATCTTCTTTTGTTTTTTTTAATCTTGATTTCATCGGTTGCAAACTTTAACTTTTCTTTGTCAATTTCATTTATTATCTTCTTAAATTTATGTCTTCATTTTGTTTTAATATTTCATTTCATAAAAATACTAAACATATTAGTAATAATTATGTTTGCAATCATAAAAAAACTTATTGGAACCTCCCTTGGTTCGTCTATCTCCTAGTTTTTGATGATGATAAACACTTATGATATTAGAGAACAATAATAAAATTAAGTACACAACTAAATATCAAGATAGTGATTAACTCCCCCCTTAATTCTTACGTAAAATATAATTCAATATGAATAGCATAATTAAATATCAAGAATAAAAGAGGTATTCAAAATCAAAGAAATATCTATACATGAAGATAACATAAATTTATTCAAGCATATCATATAAAGTGCAATAAATACAAAAATGACAAAACAATTAATCTCCTTAAATTTAATCACTCCCCCTGAATGTTATCACTTACCCTAAATCTAATATCACCAAATTTATCCTCCTTTTTGGAATCATAAAAAATAAATATATTAAAAAATACATAATATAAAATGTCTTGCATTAAGATAACTTTATTAAAAAGATGAATTTGATCAAGATTGTCAAACTTTCTCAGTAGAGAATTCTGTTAACCATTTAAAGAGTCAAAACAAAAGTTTAATTTTGATAGAGACATCTCTAATTGTGTCTAATTTGAAAAACCTCCCATTTCAGTATTATGTCTAAGTTTTAAATATTCAATTAAAGCACTAAGAGCAAGTTTTAAAAAACTAAAGGTTGTAATTATAATAAATAAAAACATAATTGTGATATCCAATAATCAATTTCATAAAAAGAAGGTATTGATTTGAAAGCCTCAAATTTTTAAAAATATGAGCATGAAAAGTTCTCAAATTACCCAAATTAAACAAACTAAAAAATGTATTGATATAAGTGAATGTGAAAAAACAATAACTCCTTTTATCGATTTTTAAAAATAATTCTTAATTAAAAGAAAATTTGGAAATTCCAAATATGAAATTCAAGAATGATATATTTTAAATTTGATACAGTCTAATGAGATTTTTATATAATAGAACAAAAATTACAAGAATAAAAGAAAAGAGGTGAATGATATATTAAAAATAAGAGGACTAATTGACCACATGTCTCGACTAGTCCTAATTTTGTACATAATCTCTAGATCTAGGTACTTAAAAAAATAATTATTATACACTTTATTCATAAAACCCAAACAATCATCATCGAAAATTTATACTCAAATTGACACATACATGCAAGTTATCACATATTTCAAAATTATAAATTAATAATTACCTCATATGGAACGTTACTTATGAGGGACATAAATCAAGATTCTTCTTAAGTTTACAAAACCTATAAGGCTCCAATATATACCCTAGAAGAATTATTATATGTCTAGGGTGTATTAAGAAGTGAACATAAAGAATTAAGTGTATCTAAGCATAGTAAGAGACATAATGGTAATTAATTTAAAAGATAGGGATAAATTGGTAATTTATTTATTTAGGCATGGACTTGAATAATTATATGTGAAAGATGGACTAGAATGAAATCAATTGATGATTTTATATGCCAATGTGGTAAAGGAAGAAGAGGGACCACATATGCAAATTTGCCAAAAATCAACATATGGTCCAATGGGATTAAAGCGTGTGTCTAAGGCAAGAAACTTCATGAAAAGGGGAGTAAAAGAAAGGGGAGAGGGACATGTATTTAGAGTTTTAATTCCAAAATTTTCTCTTCTTATCTCCTCTCCATTCCATCTCCTTAATCACATCATTTTGTGTAAGGTATCAAGCTAATCCTAGGTGAAAATCAAGGTAAGAGTAAGTGGTTTTTCTTCTCATCTTCATCTTTTCTTGCTTTGCTCATGAAGAGCTAGAATTATAAGGCTGGATATAGTATTGAGATATGTATTTTTGGTGTTTCTAGTTGGTGAATCAAGCAAAGATAAAGGGGAAGAGAAGGAAGAGCACTTGAAGAAAAGCTAATTGACAAATTTCAAGGTTTGGGACTACACTTAGTTAACTTCTTTATGTGTGCATATTTGAATGTGAATGTGTACAAAGATTTATTTGGACATGGAATGGTTTCTGGAATGATGTCTTAGTGTTACTTTGCATCGAATTGGTTAAATATGACAAGAGAGAGTAACGTCTAATGAAATTTTATCTTAGGTTTGGTTTACTTGAACCATCCCTATTATTTTGGCCATAACTTGGCTTATAGACCTCCAAATTGGATTATTCCAATTGGATATGAAACTTAAGATATAGAAATAAAAACCTATAGAAGAGACGCAGACTTAACTCTAGCTTTATGAAATTGGAAATTGATATTGAAAATGGTGACCTAATGCTACCCTTGTATTGGAGCTGCTTGTGATGTTTGGTATATATCTCATGGTTTAGAAGTCCAAATGGTCTGATTTTTAGTTCTATGGAAACTAGAGATATAGGAAGACCAATTTTTAGAAGACCTTAAAGCCTAATTTGAATTTTTTCTATATGAAAATTACATAACAAGTGGAGACTATCATGTAATTTGTTTCTAAACTGATTTGTTTGCCTATTTTTAGACCCACCATGAGCTTAGCCTAAATTTCACCATTTTGAGTTTTTCACTTCCGTTTTTCACCAAATCATATCAGAACCTTTTTAATGTTTATGAAACTTTGCAAGCACCTAGAAATAAATGAAATATGACTTACTATATATGGATCAGGTGATTAAACATTGAAACTTAAGATTGAACATAATGTATGCTAAAGAAAATTTACATGTACATAGATGATTTGTATGCATATTTATTGCTCATATATGTATAGTATGATTATACAAGTATGATTTTAACACCCTCCTAATAGTGATAAGTTATGACTTGCATGTATGAACTTAAAAAACAAAATTTATGATTTCAATGAATATCATATGACTTGTCAATATGTTAATCATGAAATTGGTAAATGATTAAAGGAGAATGTTACAGTGCCTACTTCATTATCTTAGTGATGAATAGATTGGTATGCCTATAGAGTTATAGTGCAGCTGCTACAGCTTAATACCACTGGTGTCTTCATTTCGATACCTCCAAGTATCCACAGTTTAATGCTTGCAAGTTTCTGCAATTTGATATCTTCGAATATCCATAACTCCCGTTATCCACACTTACATGAATGTGCAGGCTTAACACAAAAAGGAAATTACACAGTTATAAATAAGAGATACAATATGATGACATGAATAATTTGTATTGATGAGCTTTAGAAATCAATATTTGGCTTATAAATATGAATTTATGTCATATGATTGAAGCATATTTGCATTATGTACTTTGCTTAATTATGTCATCATTGTTTACATCAATTTATGATATTCATGAATATGTGTGTTCTCGGCAGATGATTGCTATGATTGGTCATCCAAACTAAGTGTTTCCCTACTAAGTTTTCAAGCTTAGTATGGGTGTTAATCTGTGTAGGTCTAAGTAATAGGAGCAAGGCACATGAATCATCTGTAGGGATCAAGGCCAACCGTTAGAAGTAAAAGTGCCTGTGGATGTGTCGTTTGATTAAAGAGTGTATGTAATGAAGGAAAATGTAGTTTCTTAACAGTGTGTAATTAATAATTTAGGTTGTGTATAGTATCTCTTTTATATTTCCATATAAATGTAATGATGTAATACTACTTTTAAATGATAATGTTAAGGGATATGAAATTTTGTAATATATGTACAACATTGAATAGATAAATAAGTGATGATAATCCCTATAAATGAATATAATTGTATGCCATAAATGTGTGCACATGAATTTAGGTGCTATGTGTGTAGATGATTGTAGGTTTTGTATAGGGGATGTTACAATTAGTAATAATTATATTGTTTATTATCAAAACACTTATTGGAACCTCCCTTAGTTCAGTAATATCATTTTAACAACATTAGTAACTAATTCCTTTTAATCACATTTGAAAACCATTTTCAAAGTTTCATTGAAAATTAGTCAAGAATTTTAAAATAAAATCTTAATTAAGAACAATGGAATATTTTTCTTATTACTTTAGGTTAACGATACCTATATTGATCACTGAACTATCTCTATATAGTTTATATGATATCTAATAATTACTAATTGAGATACCATTGGCTATGATATGTCCTAGGTAGTATTAAAATATATTATTCTTTAAATGAGATACTTTAGAGATCTCAAGTAAAAGGGTTTGTTATACAATCATTACAATGAGTATTTCTATAAACACATAAGTAATGTTCCATATGGAATTCTCATATATGGTTAGTACAGTGAGCTTCTTCTCCAATAAGTAGCTACATGTTGGTTTACTTATCTTTATACTTTAGTCTATGAGATCAACCAATTCCTTCGTAAGGAAGAAACACAATGTATGACAATTTTTTCACTCTATTAATGTCTAGTATTAATAAAAAAACTAGGCAAATTTTAAGGATAATACATAAAAGCAATATGAATTTCACAATTATGATCTCATTATAATTTCTTTTTAAAGTATATTTATCCCATAAACTTTATTTCATAAGTTATTTACTTAAGCAAATATGCATAAAATAAATAACGCCTTTAGTTAATTATATTAAAAAGAATTAATTAATTACTTATAAGTTATAAACTAATAATCTCCTCTTTACATTAAGTCAATCTCTTAAATAGCTTCATATGATATAGTTGAGTAGCTGGGGGAATTAAAAAAAGTTTTTCTTCGCATCAAAAGACTAGAATGACACTCCAACAAAGCTAAATAAAAAACATGAGCTACTTAAGTAACTGAGGGACATTCATAACGAGGTGTTTGTCTTATCTTTAAAAGACTATGTTATCGTTAAAGAAAATATAAAAAATGGCGTTATAATAAATTAAACCTACTGATTTTTTAACAATAGCAAGAATTTTCATTAAAGGTTATTTAGTGATAGTTTGCATTTTTATTGATTAATAATAATAAATGTGTGCTTACAAGTGTCATAGGTGTTTTAATAGAGTGTAAATATTTTTATTGATATGTATATGCATATCAAAGCACTTAAAGATGAAAGGAAAAAGTTAGTATGTTGGCACATTTTGAGTGATTGGTGTTTGAGGCTAACTTAAATCCATAATATTTGATGTTATTATTCCATTATTGTATTGTTGCATGATTGTGTATTTATATATTGATAATGTGTTTGGTATGTTTTTGGTTTTTATTTTTGGTTAAGGACAAGCAAAGGTTTAAGTGAGAGGATGTTGATAGGTTTAGATTATATTATGTTTTTATAGATGTTTAAATGCATTTTTAAGTATTTCTTAGATGATTATCATGTGTATAGGTTTAGAATTGTGTTATTATTAATGTTTGTATGTATTCTAAATGATTGTTTGGTTTAGGGAAATAATTGGATCTTAATTTTACGTTTCAACAGGTGTTTGATATGTTTGTGGGTGTTGGAAATTAGAAAATTGAAGAATGAAGAAGATGGAGGAAGTTTGAAAGTTTCACGATCATGCACCATTGGTCCCGATCGTGATAAAGAGGGAAGCAGTAGGAGCATAATCATGACTCAGAGCACGATCATGACAAAAGAGTTATAGGCACTATTTTTTGCCTTTTTTAAGGTATGGGGCTATTTTTGGAACCAAATTAAATGGGGGAACTTTATAAGCCTAAAGAATTATTTAAGGAAAATAAAACTCAGTAGCCTTTACATCAAAGAAGGTCAAGAGGAGAAATCAAGAAGAGCTCCAAAAATTCCAGATTTAGACATAAAATAGTTTTTCTTTCTTTTCTTGTATTTCTTTCATTGTATTCAATGTTTATTTGGATTTATAAGTTGTTTAAGATGATTATGGGTTTCTGGATCCCTATTCGGGATTTTTCTTGAATTATTTCGTGAACTATATTTCCTTTTGATTTCAATACATGTAGCGCCCCCTCGCCGTAGGGTACATATCGGGACGCCCGAGGGTCGCTCCTACACGTATCCCACGATAAAGGTGCACTACCAAAAAAATTTCACTAATAATCCACATGGCATCGCAATAATTTAAACCACAAAATCAGAAATCACTAAATTGTTAAAGACCAAAATATCAATCTGATACAATTATCCAATAGCAGAATAGACAAGTCTATCAGTCCCCTAAACAAAACCAAAAAGGAAACTGATACAAGCGTCTATCCTA
>JANVCQ010000232.1:29302679-29322374 GCA_025531925.1 Erythroxylum plowmanianum
TCAATCCAAGCAATAAATCCTCCAATCATTGACATGCTAATTAAACTCCAAACAAAATAATTTATCTAGCAAAACCAAAAATTTCATTCAAATCATGCTTAATAAAATCAATAAAAATTTGGGACCCAACATTTCTTATCCATGTTGAATTGCCTTGAGCGGGTAAGAAGATGTTGCTTTCATGCTGTTCAATTGTTCCTTGAGGATCTTGTGCTCATACACCTGTTATTGCATAAGAAAAAATGTACATCAAAAGAATTCAATTGGATAAGATGCTAAAATTGTAATCCCTGAAAACAACGTCAAAAAACCTATTGATAATTTTATATGGAAACATTTTTGTGCTGTAAATATACAAATCGTAAATTATAATATAAAAGATATTGTTCACAACACAATTGAATATAATTCCCAAAAGGAAAAAGGAAGACAAAACAAGGATAGAATAATCCTTAAGTTTTTACCATTGATAATATTGCTTTGTGATATTTATAATTGATTTGAATCGACAGGTTCACAAATCAATATTATACTTAATTTACCAAGGTAACTTTTATGTAAAACAATTCAATAATAAACCTTAAAATATATTTAGCAATCGATAATTTTGTTCAAAACACAATATTCAGATTTAGCATAGAAGGCAATGAAATAAAATAAAGAGAATAAAAAGAATTCAACTTAAAACCTTGATTTGGAAAAATTGTAAAGTTGGAGTTGATCATGATGTTTCCACTCTTGATCTTCTTATTTGTGATGGTAGCCTTTCTTCTTTTGATGTCTCTCATGACCCCTAAATTTGCCTCCTTTGTTGTAGCCTTCATAATATCCTTTTATTGCAAAAACCTAAGTTTTCTGGACTATACACAATCACTTACACAATTGTGTAGGTGACTATGTATTTCCAAAATTCTCCTAATCGTGACTTTACATGAACACATAAGCTTATACGACCACATAAACATTTGTGTATGCCAACATACACAGGTACAATCGACTTCTTTGAAGCTCCATACAATTACAATAACTTACACAATTACTATACAAGATCGTGTAATTTCAAGGTTGCTTAAATTCTTCCATTTTATGCCACGATTTCATCCAAATTCTTTTCCTTTTGATCTATGAAGGCAATTATCACTTAAAATCACACTTGAAGTAGAATAAGTACCAAAAATGCCATAAGATTCTCAAATAACAAGCAAAACACATTAAATATGGGTCTATAAATATAGTCAATTAATCATTTATCAATCATATAATTCAACTATAAACTAATTTATTTTGTTTACTGATACAAATCAGTTTGTAATATTTATCATTATTTTGTTTTCTTAACTAATTTTAATCAACATTGTTACTAAAATCCTAATTTCCTTCTTTAATTTTACAATCTTTCATTCATCAATTTTAATTAACACTCTTAGTTTCTTACTCAAATTAACTCCACAATTAAGAGTCAACATACACTATACAATTCAATTTCTTCCACCACAATTTACCAAGAAGTCAAGAACCAACAATTAAACATACACATTTACATATATACATCTTTTATAACTCATTTTTTATAATTATATAATTTAAACACAAAGACATACACTCATAATTATAAATTATTCAATTTCAAAATTAATCTATTTGTTTGCTTATACTATTCAATTTGTAATGCTTATTTTGTTTTCTTAACTAATTTTAATCAACATTGTAATTGAAATCTTAATTTCCAACTTTATTTTAACAATCTTTCTTTCACTAATTGTAATCAACATTCTTAGTTTCTTACTCAAATTAACTCCATAGTCATGAGTCAACTTACACGATATACTATATAATTCTATTTTATCCAACACAATTCATCAAGAACTAATAATTTAACATACACAATTACTAGATAACACAAAGTCACAAGAAACAAATACACAATTCATCATAAATTCACAATTCAATATTCATTTATCTATATTTAATATTATGCAAAACGTAAATACACAATTCAATGTTCAAATCAATAATCAACATAATTATATTTCAATATCCATATTTCACAATTCTACAAATTTGTTGCAATTTTTTGCAACCTTTACTAAATCCTTGTCCCAGAGTCATAGGGACTGCAGAAAATAAATTCATAAATTTTCTTCATTGAATCACTACAGAACACAAATAAGCATTTTTTTTACAACCTTCATTGAATCCTTAAACTGGTGTAAGTTGGGTCAACGAGTTTGCATGTGGACTATGGTGTAGTGTTGTAGGTTAGTACCTACAGGAGTGATGCTACGGTGCAAGAGCAGGACAACGAGTGCGATGAATAGGTGCAATGAGCCTGATTGGAGCAATGGGATAAATGGCAACTACTAAGATGACGTCTGACCACAACAACGACGAGACTAGAGGTTGAAAGTGAGAGAGGCACGGTACAAGGTAGGTTTAGTTAGGCTTTAAAATTTTCAAAATTTTAATCTAGTTCTTAAGTTTTAAAAATTTACAACATACATACATACATATATACATATGCATACATACATACATATATATATATGGTCACATCAACGTATTTGAACACTGTGACAGTTGCATAAAAAAACCATCACTTTTTCTGTTACTCCCTCCCTGCCAAATACTTGAATTACCATAAAATAGGTGACGAATAGATTATTAAGTAACAAGCCAACGAAGATTCAGCAAATGACGAAGGTAAAGAGTGAACAGTTAAAAGTTAAAACTAGGCCATCCAAGAATATCGCTTAACGAGAAAAGATTAGCTCTTCGTGCTGTTCATTTAAGCAACCAAAATCCAATACAGCACAGGCCACTTGGTTCCAAGTGGTGGGCCAAGATCAGCAAAAGAAAAAGTACAGACCGGCCTTTGCCTCCTTTGCTCATTGACCATATGTGAATGTTGACTAAAGAATTGGAAGAAATGTCAGGGAGCTTTCACTGTTGAAATCTTTTAGCAAAATCTCGACCATTCCGCCAAGAGTATCAAAAAGAGGCTTTCGAAAATTTGGTTTGTTCCCCATTTGTCTTCTTATACCAACCAAAAACAAACATTTATTTTAGTGCATGAACAGTTGAGCTTAAACTAATATTTTCCATTGCTAATTAATGTTGGTGGTGGGAACATTCTTTTGCCCTTTTCTTTTTGTCTCTTTTGGTTCAATTGTGGGATTTAGAACCTCTGAAAGAAGAATCCCACCGACGATAATTATCTTTCCGTGATCTCTGTGCTTTAATAACTTCCAAGAAGGCAACAAAGTGGCGCTAGTTCTTTGTTACCCACAGGAACCAACCTACTGGTACGCGGAGCTGATATAGATGGGAAATTGCCTGTTCGGAGGGCTTGGAGCGGCCAATGAAGTGATTAAAGTCGTAACATCAAATGGTGGCGTGATGGAATTTTACGCCCCAATAACCACAGGATGTATTACCAATGAATTTCCTGGTCATGCTATTTTTCGCAGCCATGATCTTTTCTGGAGACCACTTTCCCTACAAGAAGACCTCTTGCCAGGACACTCTTACTATTTACTTCCACTCAACAACAGCAGCTCCAAAATTGGCAACCAAGTAGTGCGAGAAGGTCATGTTAGATCAAAAAGCACACCCTCGTCGCTTGTTGCGCCTTATAGGATGTCTTTGGATTATCAGGGTGCGCTAAAGAGGTCCTACACTGAAGCTTTCTCTAGGTGTGGCAACCGTGGATTTTGGAAAGTCAAGCTTGTTATTAACCCTGAGCAGCTCCTGGAAATATTGTCACAGGAGGGCCGTACTGAAGAGTTGATTGAGAACGTGAGAGCTGTAGCAAAATGTGGAAATGGGATCTCTTTATCTTCTTCCTTTAGTTTCTCTGATCAGTGGAGTCTCTCCATCAGTCGGAATGGTTGCTCTAAGAAAGAGAGTTTACTGGAAATTAATTAGAGAAATTAACAGTAATAATCTCCTTTCTTTTAGAACTTTTCTATGAATGCGTTGTTATTAGTTACATCTACATCTACACCAGGGAAAAAGTATTGCTGGCATGATGATCTTCTCTTTTACTTGTAGCTTTAATATCTGTTAGTGAAGATACATGGTTCTCCGACTATTTATTCTGTACTTGTTTCTTTTGCTGCTGCATCCAGAGTCGAGCTAAATCAACGTCAACATTGTTTCATCCTTAAAACTTATATTAGTTTAAGCTTAATGATCTTTCAGTATAAGGAATGCAAATGGAGATGAACAATTAAAATTGTAGCAAAAGGTAGTAGTGGCTTAAAAGGAACCTGAATTTAGAAGTCGATAACAAATCGGAAAAGCCTGTGCATATTAGTCTCGGAGTTTGTTTCATTCCTATACGGCGTCTTATCCGTAGTATATGTATCATTTTTATGCAGTGGGGCTACTAATGGCCCGATACGAGTATTAGTGGCGTAAAAGTAAAAGGTATAAACATGTTCAATGACTGTAATTATTGAATCTAAGAAAACTCAAATTCTTTTACTTGCTAAACCAAGATCTTATAAAACAAAAATAGTTTTCAGCTCCTTCAATTACCATCTTGTATTGCATATTCAACAAAAAATTTCGAAATGCAATATCATTTGCTTTAAAGAACTAATTCTTTCGAACTAAGAAGTTCAACTTATTTTTAAAGTCTTTCGAATTCATAAATTGCATGCTTTGGTTGGCCTTTCGATGTTCAAAAATAGTTTTTTGGAAAGATAAGTTGAGCTAATTTGATCAAGTCATTTTTTTTTTTTTGGTAAGTCAGAAAAAAGTCATACTTTTTTTTAAATCTCAAGTCAAGTAGGGTGAGCTAGGGGTAAATTTAAAAGTTCAACTCAACATTTAAAAAGTTAAGTTTTAGCGTTACATGAAATGTGATATTAGTTATTTTTATTTTTACAATATCATATCAACACTTCTAGAGAAAATTACTAGTAGAATTAAGCAATGTACGTTTTAAGTAAGTGCCTTTTAGTTTAATATATTGAGGATCTTCAATATTTAAGGCATAGAAAGGTAGAAATTAAGCAAAACTTAACCTTAATAAGGAATTTAACATTAGTAATAAAAGACAAAATGAACTTTAACATTTTGATAAACTTAATGGAGAAATTTATTCAAGTAATAGTAGCAACACATTTTAAGGACACGGTTGATTCACATAGGAGAATAGTAGTAAGAATGTGAATAAATATAATCATTATAATTATAATGGTTGGTTAAGAGAAATTCATGATTACTATTACCATTGATAGTGGTTAATTTCCTAAAAATATTGACAAATAAAACATTTTTAAATTTTTGTTTTACATCAAATTTTAATATATTTTAATTAATTATATTTAATTGCTAAAAAAGAGAAAAATATAATTAATTAATTATATTAACTAATTAACAATATTTCAATTAATTAATTAATAATTAATTATATTGTAATTAGTTCGTTATATTTTAATTAATTAGATAGTTATATTTTAATTAATTATATTGTAATTAAGTATATTTTAGTTATTATATTATAATTAATTAATTATATTATAATTAATATAATTAAAATTAATTAATTATATTTTAATTATATTTAATTAAAAAGAAGAAGTAAGTCACAGGTGTGAAAAGAGTGTCACAAGCAAATTAATTAATTAAAATATAATTAATTATATTTTAATTATATTTAATTAAAAAGAAGAAGTAAGTCACAAGTGTTACAAGAACTGTCCCGCCTGTGACACTTCTTATCACAAATGTGATAAAGACTGTCACGTTCGTGACACGTACTAGTGAGTCAGGAGCGAAACTCATTTATTTCAGATTTTGGGGGCATGGACTAATCTCTGAAAGTCAAATATAAAAGCACTGTTCCTATAATCATAATATAAAACCAATCACGTGTTATTCATTCCCTACCTATTGATTCATTATCAAACTCATAAACAAAGCACTCCCTAAAATTTATGAATACATGACAAAACTAAATGAATTACATTTGACATGAAAGAAGAGATAAAGCTATGATAAACATGTTAGGAAATTGGGGTGAGATCTAAACCTGTGCATTGTGGAATAATTACAAAAACATTTTGTATAATTTTCTAAAGTCAAGATCACTTAAATTCTATAAGATGATTAACATATAAAATATAATAAAGCATGAAACATAATTTATGCCTTCCAAAACTTGACCCTTTTTCTTATCATTTTTCTCAAATTATTTCTAAAATTGGCTTATCTTAACTATTGTAGCCACACAAGCATTGATACTATAATGATATCTACAAAACATATTGAAAGAACTCTATAACTATTATAAAAAGAGTTAGGTAAGAAGTGATAGCTCCTTTGTAGCCTAAGCTATTTATAATAGACTTTAGGTACTTTCTTAATTTAATTGAAATTAAATTCTAATTTTAATTAAACTTTAATTAAAATTACAATTTTCATAATTTAATTGAAATTAAATTCTAATTTCAATTAAACTTTAATTAGAATTTTAATTAATTCTAATTAAATACCAATATATCATTAAATAAGATTTAATATCTCATATTAATCCTGATTTATTATATATCTCATTTTTAATCATAAAATCTCTTAAAATTTATAATTAAGTCTAACTTAACTAAAGTACCTTTTCTCTTATTAACATGTTCTTTATGTTTGATCTATTAGGTTCCTAAATATATTGGCAATAGATATAAATATGACCTTAAATCATATTTAATATTAGATAAATTAAACTAATTTAATTTATTTTTAATTCTCTAATTAAATAATTTATGTAGACACATAACGAATTTTCAAATATTTAGGAATATCAAGGTGGTTTTAACTAACTTTTTTGTGCATAATTTTTCTATATAATTTAATCATTTCTTCATAAAATATTTCATAGAATTAATATCAACTCCATTTTAAGTCCAATTATATTAGTTCTCTGTCTTTAGCAATTGATTTAATTAGCGATATTTGAAAACTATTTTAAAAATATTCTTTTTACCTTGACCAAAGATTTTCCAAATCAATATTTAATAAAAAACAATGAAACATTTTTCCTAATTACTTTATGGTGAAGAATCCTATATTAATCACTTAATTACTTCCATAGAACTCATGTTATATTCAATAACTACCGATTGGGCTACCTTTGACTAGAATAGGTCTACCTTTGACTAGAATAGGTCATAAGTAGTATCAAAACATAGATATCCCTATATAAGATACTTTGGTGATCTTAAGTCAAAATATCACTTATACCGTCATCATAATGATAATTTTCATAGATATCCAAGTAATATTTCAATGGAGTTCTCACATAGGGTTAGTTTAGTGAACTTGTTTTTTAACAAACACCCAGACATTTTTTAAGTATCTTTATACTTATTGACTACTTTCTTCATAAGGAAGCAACAAAACATTTGCTAGTCTTTTGGGCTCTATTAATGTCTAGTCTTAATTAAATAATGACTATGAAAAAATTTGGGATAACATATAAATGCAATATGAATCTCATAATTATGATCTCATAATAATTTCATTAGCAATATATACTTATCCCATGGACTTTACCATATACAGCTAAATATGTATAAGATAAAGAATGTCTTTAAAAAATTATGTCATAAAACTACAACCAATCAATTAGATCTAAGTCATAAACCAACAATCCCCTACATGCATTAAGTCAATCATTTAAGTATCTTATACCATATCACCATATGAAAATCATAATACTACTGGGACAACGGTTATGGAGAGAATTTTATAAGATTCTTTATAGTGACCACTTGCTTAAATCTTACAACTTTAATCTTAATCATAACCATAATTAAGAGAAACTTCTTAAATACATAGTTGGCTCTTTAATAAGACCTTAGCTCCTTTTGTATGCCTAACGACTCTAATATTTCACAGTATATTACTATTTGAACAATGTGAAGAACTATATCAAATTCATTAAAGAACTTATTGATTCGGATAATCATTTCCACTAAATGAAAACAATATTATGGATTGATTAGCAACTAATATTACATAGGAACCTTTCCAATTTAAAAAAATATTATTCAAGTAAAACATACCCTTATTAGGATTTACTTCCAAAGTTAATATTCATATAACCTTGAACTCAAAATATCAACTCTTACATAGAATAATGGATATCTTTAATACTTTACAAGTATTAAATATTTTAATACTGAACACCTTAATTTCATTATTTTTGTATTTGAACTAGAATAGGTAAACAAGTTTTTTTTATTTATCTTTATAAATCTAATTCCTATAATTAACTTGTTACCTTTTTCACATCTAATAAGAGATATATGAGTAATATGTCTCTATGTACACTAATCTTCTTGTAAACATATAAATTATCAATAATCTTTAAAATAAACTTTTCTGAATTTATCATAAAAGTAAATCTTTCGATATCTTATAGTCTTTCCGTTATACATCAGATGTGCCGGCAAAGCTTCTAGTTCTAATTGGATGTATTTTGACGAGATTTGAACTATTTAAATTTCATCTTACCCCCACTATTTAACTCGAAAACTATTATCCTATAAATATTCATTGAAATAAAAAAAATAGTAGGTTATGTAAGTTTGTATCCAACCTTTTGGATATCTCATAATCTTTATTATCTAATTTAGTTCTAAACTTAATGGATGAAATATATGCTTTAACTAAGCATCACATCCCATAATCATTAACTTTGACTCTTTCAAAGTCATACTAGTTCATATGTAACATGAAATCTTTCTAATTGATTTAATTAAAACTTTTGATGCTACGTTTTAGTACTAGGAATAGAAATAAAAGAAATAAATACTACATTATGAAATATCTCATATTGCATTTTCCTTCTTACACAATTCCATATTATGGATTTTTAAAAAGAAATTAATGAATTTCATATTGTAATGATAGAGTCATTACAAAACCTTACAAAGCAAACCACTCCAAGTCAATAGAGATTACACCAGCTACACTTACAGAATTAACATAATTAAGGAAATGATGTTATTTTAAAAGTTTGTTCTTATTTTTAGCCTAGATGTGAAGAAGTCTTTGTAGGAACATCTTCGAGCAATCAATCTTAGTTTGGTAACGTACCTCAGCCAATTGTAATTCAATATATCCTTTGCTTCCCTAAATCGTTTAGCATTCCTCATTCTCTATATATAGTGAACCAACATAGCAAAACTAGCTTTGAATAGCTTATAGTCTCCTTTTAAGTTGTATTTCACCTTGGTTGCCCATATGAGTGTATTTGCCCATGTCTAATTATTCTCCTTCATATTGAATGTTAAATAAATTATCTCTACAATTGATTAGTTGGAGCACATTTGAATAATATGTGTTCTAGTGTCTTCAATGTGTCTCCACATAAAGCACATTGTAGATCAAGCACTTGAAATTTCAACTAGTCTCGTGTTCCTAACCTTTGCACTATGCTAACCATAGTATGAATGAATGAGTTGGTGCAATCTTTAAGTCCTGTACGAATTTGTGATACTGGAATTTATTCAAGGGTCTCAATATTAGCCTTTTACATGAATTAGTTGAGAATAGTTTAGAATTGTACAACTCCCATACTGTAGAATCAGGTTCAAGTTAGTTAGCCTGGTAACTTGGGAGATTTCCCATAATGATATCAGAACTAGTAGATGAATGAAAAGGTTAGCTCCAGCTGCCTTTTTGGACTAGTATTGGAATGTTAGTGTTTATAGGGGTAGAACCTCTTAGGCTATAAGAGTATGGAGTGAGATATAATGGCCCCAATAGATGCCAATTTTCATACGAGAACTTCATATTACTTCCATTTCCAATAATGTGCTAGATATGAGATTGCATAAGCTTTCTAGTGTTCAAGATCTACTAAAATGCGTAGGATTGTGTTTGTTTACACTAAATGGTCTATATGCTTTCTTATTTGATATGCACCATATGGATCCATTTCATCCAAAGACTTTCTTTCTCCGTATAGTTTCTTTGGAGTATCTTAGACATTAGTGCTTTAACCATCCTAGTAGCCGATGTGATTCTAAGGCCTCTATATACATTAACCAAGAAAATTATGCACCATTTGATCTTGGAGGGGTTTTCCATTATTGTTATTCTATACATTCCATATGAAAGCTTTGGTAATTCTATCAATATTCTAGAGTATACTCTTTCGCTGTGCAAGGTCAGAAAACCAATAGATATGCAAGTTGTCAAGGATAAAGATAGCCAAATGTAGTTTCCTTCTATATAAAAGGAATCTTTTGCTCTATATTGAGATTATCTTCTCAATTAAGGATATCAAGAACCTGCATTCTATTTCCTTAAGTTTTTTGTTGAGACTAGAACATCAACATACGTTAGGGGATGCTTGTAGGATTTTCAAGTCCGTATTAGAGATCAAACTTATAAACTCTACTCGATTATGTTTGGATAGATAGATAGAACTCTTATTTGGGTTTGAAGTCAATCCTAAGATTTCCCTAAACATTTGTAGAGAATGTAGCAACACTCCAATTGATAGAGGATCATTAGCACACAACGTTAACAGGTAATTAGCAAAAGAAAGTTAACAAATTTTGAGATTTCCACATCTTTGATTATACCTAAATTCTAGATTGTTTGCAACATTCATAGTATTGATTATGTGTAATACCTCCTTAGTGATTTCAAATTGGTAACGAGATAATGGATCTCCTTACCTTAGACCTTTTGAAGCTTTAAAGAGTTATGATGACTCTCTATTGAGTAGCGCTACAAAGGAGATAGTTGTGATGCGAGCATGAATCCATTTAACAAATTTGCCTAGATAACCAAAAGTTTGGAGGGCATGGATGATGAATGTCCATCCTAAAGTGTTAAAAGCCTTGGTGAAATCAATTTAAAGAGCATAACTATTGATGTTAAACCAGGACTTATCTGAAGAGCTCCTGAGCTAGCATTATATTGTCTCTTATGCTTCTTCCAAGTACATATGCTCCTTGCCTTCCATTTATTACCTCGAGAAGGTATTTCTTATATTGACAGTTTTATATAAAAACTTTAATATTGCAAATATAGAGATCATATCTCATAGTATAAAAGGTATCATTCCTATGAGGATAAATTAGTCACCTAACAAATCAAATGCACTTTGTCTAAATGAATTGAATTAAAATTAATTAATTAAAATTTAAATAATTAATAAAGTTAAACAATTAAATAATTAAATAATTGAAACTAGTAATAAGAATAAAGTTAATCAGTGATGGAAACTTAGGAATTATTTTATCCTTGTTTTGTATACCCTTTATCTTGTTGATTCAATTATGTTGGATCCTAGATATCCTAAGGTTTTTATTACCTTCTCTCGAAATCTAATCAAGTAAACCCAATTGAAATCTATAATAATAAATTTGCAATCTCTTGATTCATAAAAGCAATCCTAATGATAGTCAATTCATAATTAATACCTCTCTTTAAATATTTATTAATATGATATTTGTAGGTATATTAATTTACCAACTCTCTTTGTGCATCTTAACACATACGACTTAATTTAATCTCTCGATTTATTGTCAAGCATAAGCATAACAAATATGACAAAGGATTAATATGTATTGAATTTAAAAAAAATAAGATTTTAACAAAAATAGTCAAGAACAATCACTAATATTTAGAACCCATAATCATGTTCGACATCTTAATAATCCAAATCAACATCCAAGAAAATGAAATATATGAAGAGAAAAGAAAGAAAAATAGTTGGTGTCTTGATTTGAAAATTTGGAAAATTTAGAGTTACTCTGGATGCCTCTTTTATCTCTTTAATTTTGATGTGCAACCTCCTTTTGGAGATTTTTTTAATCTTTAAATACTTCATAAGGCTTCTAGGGTTTCTCCACTTAATTTAGTTCCAAACATAGCCACGAAACGTCAATAATACAAAAGTTTTGCATCATGAAAAACACTTTATCGCGATAGTGACTAGAATCATAGTCATGGCTACTACCTTATCCATACTCTCTTTCACTATTGTTACTAAATTAATGACCATGATAGAGAGGGCATCCATGCAGCTACTCCTCATACATGACAGTGCAATTTTGCACGATTGTGACTACTTCTATTGTTTAAGTTATTCCTCTATTCTTCAATTTCTTATTTCCACTAACTAACAAACACATCAAACACACCTTAAAACATAAACTTAAGATCAAATCCTTGCTCTAAAATAATCAAAAAAATTTAAAAAAACATTAAAAAAATTTAACAAGAACATATTTCTAAATCTTAAACATAAGATTATCATTTAAGAAAACACTTCAAAACACACTCAAACCTCTTGAAAACACACTATAATATACACCTATCAATATCCCCACACTTAAAATCTTTTGCTCGTCCTCAATAAAAATTAAAACCACACACACACACACACAAAGCACAAAAACATATAACACACAATCATGTAGGAATGCAATAATGCAATAATGGTACAATGACGTTAAATCTCATGTAATGAATTTAACCTCAAACATCGACCTGTTAAAAAAGTGCCAATATACTAACTTATTCCATTGATGTTTAAATGTTTTGATTTGAATATAAATATCAATCAAAATATTAATACCCTATTCATACAACTATGACACTTGTAACCATACACTTATTGTTATTAATCAATTAAAATGGCAATTTATCACTAAGTAAGCCTTCATGAAAATTCTTACTATTTTTAAAAGATTAGTAGGTTTTATTTTAATATAAGCACCATATATTTATATTTTCTTTAACAATTACCTAGTCTTTTGACGCAAAGACAAACACCTTGTTATGAATGTCCCCCAGTTACTCATCTTTGTTACTTTTTTTATTTAACTTGGTTGTAGTGTCATTCTAGCCTTTTGATGTGAAGATGAACATTTTTTTGTGAATGCCCTTAGTTACTTAGCTATATCACAAGTTTCTACTAGCCACCAACTCTATTCTTAACCCAATTTTCTTAAAAAGGGCTAGTAGAATAGGAGTTTTTATTTAACACTTTTTAATTACATTCTTGGCCTACCTTATTTCTTTTTAGTTAATCACTCTCATGAAAGGATACTAATAATGCCAAACAATTTATTTAAATGTGATTATAAATGTATACAAACAAGTGTCATAAAGTGAAAGAATAGGTGCCATATCCTAATTAACATGCATATTCATCCCAAAGATACTTAAAATTTAAATGACAATGTTCAAAGGTAAGCCAATTCCATTCAATTCATGCCTTTGACACAATGCACTCATCATGCAACAAAATGTTCACACAATGCCAACATAATCAAAACTAAAACAATGCAATTGTAAAATTCACACAAAAATGATATGCAAATGCATATAGGTTCCCACACTTGAAAAACACATCATCCAATTAATATGGTAACCAAAATAAGACAAATAAATAATAAATAAATAAAAAGTAAGAGCAAGGAAACTTATGGTGATCTAGGTAGTGATGGTGTTAGAGATGGAACTTAAACACCTTAGATAGCGAAAAATCTATGCAATTTCTTAGTATTATTTTTTTTCCCAATATCACTAAATATTTAAATCATAGAAAAGAGAGAGGGAGGTTGTAATCCATTATGATGATAACAAAATATGTTACTACTAATATTTTTATCCTTATGATATTAATAAATTAATGTGTGAAATATTAAGTCCAATAGAAGAGTAAAATGATAAAAAAGATCCAACTAAATCAGTTGAGCAATCAAAATGTGAAGAAAGTGAGCAAAGTGGAACACATATGTGAATCAAGTGAAGAACCAAGAATAGGGATGAATCAAGTATATGAATACTTAAACAATTTATTTTTAATACTTTTTGTAACCTTACCTTAGACATTTCAATGAATTAAGGGCTCAGTCATCAGATAGTCATTTGTATATAAGGGATAATGCATAAATCCTTTCTTAATCAAGAGGGTATTTATTTTGATCCTTAAATAAATCCTCTTAATAAACAAAATTTTGAAAAAAATTGAATTGGTTTGGAATCAAGTTTTGTATAAATAATATTATTCTGTCTTTGAAAAATTGTTTCAAAAAGTTAAATTAACTAATATGGTTATTTATGCAATCACTATTAAAATTTTTGATATACTGGTTGACTAGTGTGGCAATGTGATCGATCAGTTCTTTTTTAAAATATGTAAAATGAAATGCTATGGAACATTAGTCAGTGTATTATAATGGTTGACCAATATACAAAATGATCGAATAATGCTACTATTGATTTATAAAAGAAATATTCATTAAGGCATCAAAATCTTGGATCAAGACGTGGACACGCTTACAACCTTTAGCCAAAAAAATGAAATCTTACAAATTAGACCAAGTTGTAAAATGCAACGTTTCATTTTTTGCTAAGCTTCTATCTTAACTTAAGTCTTTAAATGTGTTCCTTTCTTAGATGCTCCATTTGTCTTTAATCAGAGTACTTAGTTTTTGCTTATCCTTGTAACCACTAAATGAGCTATAATTTCAAAGA
This sequence comes from Erythroxylum plowmanianum, assembly GCA_025531925.1. NCBI lineage: Eukaryota > Viridiplantae > Streptophyta > Magnoliopsida > Malpighiales > Erythroxylaceae > Erythroxylum > Erythroxylum plowmanianum. The sequence goes on from JANVCQ010000232.1 coordinate 29,317,194, forward strand.
AGGGTTCTTCAGTGAAAGATAATGAGCTTCTGATTACTCTTTGAATGCACTGTTGTTCCTCTCCTTCCATAGATTCCATACTAGATAAGAAAGAGCACAATTTGATAGATCAATCTGTTTTCTTTTTTTGCATGTGCAAGTTTTTTACTCCACTTTATTATATTTCACCATGTATTTGGTGGAGGACCAATCTTGCATTTATGAATAAATGTTCCCTATGCTTTTTATAAGTATGAGAAATTGAAAAATATGTAATTATGTGTTTCTTGATCAACATTGCATAGGTAGTAGCGCTTTGGGATTACTATATATCTGGTTAGTCTATCAATTTTAAGTAATTTACATTTCATATCTAACCATAATACATTGGAAGCAAATGGTAGCATATGCTTAGACCAGACCAGATTATGCCATATAACTTCTGATTCATTTTCAAGATCAATTTCCTGACCCATTCTTTTGAAAATTCCCTAACTTAGTACTTTCCCATACTGATTTATCCTCCTTTCTTAGGTCTGGTGTTATATTGGATAGATAAGATAAGATTACAAAGTCTGAAATCAATCTAGTTAGCATTGCTTTGTTAGAGATGACTTGGTGTGTAATAACATCCTATTAGTAGATAGTTTTAAAGGGTTTGTAATGGGATTTGGTTCTATAGTATCCTATAAGGTGACCATTTATCCTTCTATAATAGAGTTTTCTTCACATCCTATATTTTCTAGGATATTGATTGGCTTAGTCTATCCTTAATCTTAATAATATTCTGCATAATTAAGGAGAATTTTCTTGGAAAGTCATAGCTCCAAAAGAGCGAATCATTGATGTAGTAGCCATGTACCAATCTAAACCATAGTGATAATTTATCTTTAACTAGTCTCCAGATGTTTTTATTTCACATGGTCAGTTTACTACCTTTGCAGGAATAAATCCAAATCCTCCTTCGTGAGGTAGCATAACTCCTTTATTTAACTATGGCCTTACTTGCTTTCTTATCACTTCCAATCTAAAGGAATCTTCTCATTACTTTTTTCAATTTTTTTAATAGTGATATTTATAAGAATTAGGCGGGCAGCTAAACAAACACTAAAAGAGCTCAAAATTAAGGAAATTAGTTGGGCTCTTCCTACTAGTGATAAGGATTTGAAGCTCCTATTATGATAAATGGCTTGTAGTATAAGAAAGTTCGATTATCAGAGGATATTGGGATGCTAAGGTAAGTTAGAGGGAACTTTTGAAACTTGAAAACAGTTAAGGAAGTAACCAGTTTGCATATTGAGTTGCACTTATAAACAGGTACAATCTACTTTTCTCATTGTTAACCTACATTCCAAACATTTAACTTAACGTCTTCAGAGTTATAATTAGTGAAGTTATTGAGTTGGAGTCAGTTATAGAGAAAATGATTAGGTCAACTACAAAGTTTAGGCTTAAAATTCTCTCCTTTTTGAATCTTGAATGGACTTAAAGAGGTTGTCTTTCCACTACTATGACTAGTAGTCTATTGAACATCTCCATGCCAATTGCAAATAGGTGTGATGATATTGGATCACCCTACTTAAGTCCCTTAGGACTTCTAACCATACTAGATGGTTCTCTATTGACCAAGATGTTGAAAGAGACTTGAGTAATACATTGTTCTATCCATTCTACGAAGATCCAAAGAAATCCAAACATATAGAGAGTTTTGACTATGAATGACTAATCCATAGATTTATAGGCTTTCTAAAAGTACAACTTTAGGAAGCAATTTTTGCTACTTTCTTCCTTATATAATGTTTGAATAACTCCTGGACAAAATGAATATTATCTCCAATTTGCCTCCTTGAAATATTAACACCTTTCTAGTATCGAATATAAGCTAGCAGGACTTGCTCAACCTTTTGGCTAGAATTTGAAAGATAATTTTGCATATTGAATTACAATAAGCTATTGATCTATAGTCATTTATTAAAGTCTTCTCATTTCCTTTAGGAACCAATATGAGAAAGTCTTATTAAGTTCCTTTAGGAGTCTCCTTTCTTGGAAAAATTCCTTAATAACTTCAATTACTATCTCCCCAGTAATTATTTGTGTTTTTTGGTAGAAGAAAATATTCATTCCATCAGGCCTAGTGCTTTGTTAGGGTTTACTACTTTTAGGGACTTCTCAATCTCTACTCTAGTAACTGGTATTAAGAGTAGTTCTACCTCTAGCAACGTTATTTGATCTTGGGCTATTTCCTTGAGGATTTAAACTGAAAAGATGGCCTTAAAAGGTCCTCTAAGGTATTAAAGTAGAAATCCATAGCCTTTTTTAATAGCTCATATTGGTGTATAATTATGAAGTTCCTTTTTTAAAGGAGACTATTTTGTTTGAAGTTTCCTTACTACTACACTTCTATGGAAATAAGCAGAATTCTTGTCTCCATCTAATAAATAAAGAGCTGTTGATCTCTATATTATAAATAAAATTTCAAACTCTAGGACTTGACCAAAGTTATATAATGTCTATTTCCCAAGATCGAAAAGTATTTCATTAGTAGAATTCAAGTAAAGTTCATATTGTACCTTTATGAGATGTATGGTGGCATTCAGTAGGTGGTAAATGTTTCCAAGTATGTTTATGCTAATGGTCTTCAATTCTTCTTTGATTCTTTACATTTTTTATACATTGGAATTGTTTAGTACCTATGATTCTTGTTCTAATCCATATAGCTACTGCCTCCTCAAATCCTTATAGTTCATTTAAGAAATTTTTTTAGAATCAAAATTTTATTGACAAAGAAAGAATAAAGAACATTCTCGGAGAGGTTTTAATCTCTCCTTAGCCTTTTACAGCGAAGGCCAAGTTAAATGACATCACACAACAACATCTATTAGAACGACATCATTACTAAGAGCACACTCATTTACCAAACCATTGTCATTTGAAACTGAGGTAAGGATCTTCCCTTTCTATGCATCGAATGTTCTAGTATTACCAAATTAGGGTTGTACGAGAGGAAAAGATATGATTGGAGATAGTTTCCTTTCTCGAATTCCTTCCATCTAACCAGAGGTAAGGATTTTATCTTTGTTTATCATCCCTTTTTTCATCCTTCTCGCAACTTGGATTGCAATCACACAGCCACTTGTTTATCTCTATAAGGGAAATTGACAAGTGACAAAGAACTCGTGGAGATTTGATGGTTTCGACTGAGCTGGTTCAGTCGATTTCCTCTTTACTATGTTTTCTATTCTATATTTTCTCTGCATCTCTTCCCTAGACATATGTTTACATTTCGAGCGCAGCTTCAAGTTATACATTCAGTGAAGCTAAGATAGTTATGTTGCACGTCTGATTGAGGTTTCAAAGTAGAATGAGCTCTCTGAGTTCATAGAGGATCTCAGATACAAGAACCTCTTTGGGCGAGTTGTTCCACCAAACCATCTAAGGTTCCCTTGCTTCCATAATCCATATACACAAAGTCTTAGGGATCGAACATGGATTAGGTTTGGAAGGGTTATGTGGTTGGTCAATTTTTGAACAACCTCTATGATAGTGCTCCCAAGATTTAGCCACAAGCACCTATTAGTTATAGATTCCAATACTTTGTTGCTATAAGGCCATGTAAAGAAAAGATGATGTCTTATTTCCAAATGGTTCTTGCACATTGGACATGTTATGTTCATTTGTAGATAGTGAATTATATTAATAGTGTCCAGGCTATTTAGGATTGTTAACTATAATATGAAAGATACCTTTGGGGTTAATACTTTGCTCCAAAAAAATATGTGCCATTCCACCTTTTGTTTCCTACATCTTAATAGATCTCTTGTAGCCTTGTTGGTCAGTTTAAGGATGGGTTGAGTCTGCCAGTAGAATGTATCCAGAGAGTTAAGTTGGGGAAGATACGATGGTTGGAGATGCCTCAAGTTTTGAGCAAAATTCAAGGTGCCCATTGTAATTATTGAGTTGAGTTTAAGTTTGAGTGAAGCAGTTTAGGGATTGCTTAGACTATTATAATGATGTATGAGAGGTCCCAAGTTCAACCAATTGTCAAATCAGACATATATTAAGTTACCATTCCCAATTTTATAGGAGATCCATTCTCAAACTTTATCCCTCAATTTCAGAATCTGGTTAAGAAAATGAGAGTATGAGGTTGATTTCTTAATGCTCCATAGGCTTCTTTCCTCAAGAAAATAATAGTGTAGCCATTTCACCCCAAGTGAGTTTTTGTCCATGAGAATCCACCATAGTCTTTTCAAGATTAGATCTTGATTTTATCGTATTTCACTTTAGGAAAATAGATATTATCCTATTTCACTTTAGCTGAACCTTTAACATCATTTGAGTGATTCCATAGAAAGTTCTTAAGGATTCTTTCAATGGTTTTGATGATACCTTCAGAAAGAAAGATGTGAGGGCTCTAATAAATATGGAGACAGTTTAACACCAATTTGATGAGTAGAACCTTCCCTAAATAGTAAAGAGACTTATCAACCCACGAACTAATTCTTCTCTATATTTTTTCTAGGAGTGGAATGCATTCCTCATATAAGAGTCTTTTAGTGGAAACCAGTAACCCAAGATACAATAGAGGTGTTTGTTTAAAAAGCATCCCAGTTGATTGAGAGATGAGAGGTCCCAAAGCAATAACTTTTTTGGATAGGAGAAAATGGTTGGGTTAAAGTGTAGTCTAAAGAAGCTTTTGAATTTGTTAAGAGCTGCCATGTAACTTTGTATGGATTCTATTAATACCCTACAAAATTAAAGTAGAACATCTACAAAGCACAGGTTAGTCAAATCAATCTTTTTGTATTTAACATGGTATCTAAACTTCGGGTTTTTGAGCACTTCATGCTTGATGAGAGAGTTAAGAGTCTCCATACAAAGGATGAAAAGGTAGTGGGATAAGGGTCCCCTTGCCTAAGTCCTCTTGCTACCTTAAAGAGTTTGGTAAAAGTGCCATTGATCATAATAGACAAGGAGGAGATTGAAATACACTCTTTAATCCTCTTTATAAAGGTAATTGGAAATCTGTGAGCCATCAGTAATTTCCATAAGAAATCCTATCTCACTGATTGAGCCAAATTTATATTATAAATTGGCCCTGTTTTCTTAAGTAATTATGCACTTATTGACTCCTAATTCATGATTTTTGTGCTTAAGTTGGTTCCTCGTATTGAGCTTTTATAATTTGCACATTGTCAGTAT
>JANVCQ010000232.1:29322474-29337696 GCA_025531925.1 Erythroxylum plowmanianum
TGCAATCCTTGGTACAAATTTATTTGACCGGTTTCCAAGGATCAATCTTAGGATTGAACGATAAGCCGTCGATCACTCACACTATTAAAAGCTTTATAGAAATCAATTTTGATTATGCAATTTGGAGAGTAATTTGATTTGGAGTAGCCTTTTAGGAGCTCTTGTACAATAACAATGTTATCTCCTATATGTTTGTCTTACATAAAGGTGCCTTGGTTGTCATTGATAAGATGGTTTAGGGATTTTTTTCACTCTTGAAGTAAGTATCTTGGATATAACCTTGTAGAGGAACTTAGTATATGCAATAGGTCTGAAATCCCCAAAATGTGCGGGGTTGGAGCATTTTGGAATCAAATAGTCATAGGTTCTATTGATCTCTTTAAGGATGATCCCCTTAGAGAAGAATTCCTTGACTGCCTATATAACAAATCGTCTTGTCTCACTCCAAGATTTCTAAAAGAAGTACCCATTTAGGACATTACGGTCGGGAACTTTAGAGCCATCCATGGCAAAAACTACAGCTTTTATTTCTATATTTTCTACTAGTTTTATTAGAAGATATGAGTCCAATGATGAGATTTGTTTGAGGGAGAGGGTTCTGAGTTCATCAAAAATAACATTTGGAGGGTTAGGAATTCCTAGAAAATCTTTAAAGCAGTTTACTGCCTCCTCTTGGACTTCCTATTGTGTCTAAAGACTTGCATCATCTTTAGAAGTTATAAAGTGAATTTTATTACAGTTTTTCCTTGTAAGAATGGAGTTGAAAAAGAATATAGTGCAATTTTCCTCTTCTTTTAGCCAATACACTCTAACTCTTTATTACAAAAGAGACTTGTGATTGTGTGTAGCCTTCAAGAATTGTGATAGCATATTCTTTTCTCTTTTAAGTAGAAACGGATCAGTAGGTTGAGCAGTAGGGATAGCTTGGATAGTTTGAAGTTCGAGTCTCAAGGAATTTAATGTGGAAGTTGTGGGCCTTTGTAGAGAATTTAGGATCTTCAATTCCTGTTTGATAACTTTCATCTTTTGAACACAACACAACTGCTTGGTCCTTTGACAACTATATACTGCTCCTTTTATACATGCCTCGTAGAATCTTGGAGCATTCACTACAAAATTATTGAAATAGAAAGAATAATGCTTGCTAACTTTTTGGAATAGATTGTCCACTATAAAGGGAGTGTGATCCAAGAACAGGGGGATTGTGAATGTAATAAGGCTATCAGGAAATGTCCTGAGCCAAGTGTCGTTTACTAGGGCTCGATCTAATTTTTTCCTGATGTGCCAAGAAAATTGTTGTTTGTTAGACCAGGTAAAATCATGTTGAACATACTTATGATCTATAACCCCTAATTCCTCCACCATGTCTTTCAAATCAGTTGTATAATTCTTTAGATAGCAATGTCCTTGTGCCTTTGAGGATTATAATTTAGAGTTAAAGTCTCCACATATTAGCCATGGAATAGAGACAGTGTTGCTGAATGATGTTAAGTTATTCCATAGATCTCTTCTTTGGAATCGAAAGTTGCTTGCATAGATGAATGATACATTTATCTGGATGTGCTTCTATAAGAAGGATAATTTCAGATGCATGGCTTATTCATTTAAGTCTAAGAGATCCTCCTTGAGCTCATCCTCCCAGTCACATATAATTATTTTGCCTAAAGCATGATGATGATGGTTGGTAATCATGTTCCAATGGGAACCAAAAATATCCAACTTGGCTAAATTTTTGAGTCTGATCTTGGTTTCTAGTAATCCGAATATGAAAGGCTTCTCTCTCAAAACAAATTCCCTTAAAGTTAACTGTTTAATGGGACAATTTATTCCACGTACGTTCCGCGCGATTATAGACATGGTTTAAAAGGTTTGACTTGTGTTGCCTTTCCCTTTTCCTCTCTTGGATCTCCTTGTCTCCACTATATGGAATTCAACATTTGTTGCAGTTTCTTTAAGTGCAATAGAAGCGTTAGGAGTTTCTATGATATCATATTAGATAGGGGTAGTATTACTCACCTCTAAATCTCCTTCAACACTTTGCACAATCCCTGAAGTAGTGGTTAGGGTGACATGGACAACATTGGCTTCAGTTTAAGTAACATGTATTATATTTGGTGTTTGTGAAACTTCCTGCTCTGCATTGCTTGTTATATTTTGCTTCTCAACTGTTTGTATATGTGTTGTTTGAGAAATTTACATTACCTTATTGTTATGTCTCTCCCCATTGTCAGGTGATATAACATCATCAGCCTTTTGCAACATAATGGTCTTGTGTGTCAAGGAAAGGAGGTTTTCCAGGGATTTTGTTTCAGCTGACTCCATAAGCTATTGGTAGCTTCCTATTTTGAATAACTTGTTTGTGGCCTTCCAAAATTTTTTAGGGTTTGTGGAAGGTGGTTTCCAATGGTAAGAAATTTTTTTTATGTCTTCCCATAGCTTTTCTTCCTCTCCTAACCTTATAATTGAAATTTCCTCGAGGATTTCCTAGGAGATATTCACATTGATGCAAATCTGGGCATATCCAACTCGTTTCTTCTTAGTTGTATGTTCATCTATGCACAGTGGCCTTCCAATATAGATGGCTGATGCTCCAAGCCCATGGGTTGTCCAATACTTAAGTAGGATGTTATGGAAGTTAATCCAGAGTGGGATACTTTGGATTTTAAGGGTTTCAAGATTCACTTGTGGCTACCAAACTTATAGGAAGATTAGGTGGCTTCCAAAGTGTTAAGGACCTTCCTCCATAATTTTCTGGATATCTGAAATAGAGGTGAAGGCAAAAAGGATCAAGTTCTCTTTAGAGAAAAGAACATTTATCAAGCCTCTCCACTTTCATAATTTGTTGGCCCAATAGGAGACTAGAGGAAAAAGGTGGTCCTTCGCCAAAGAAGAAACCAATCATAGTTGATTTCCAATCCTGAGCTCCCTCCTTTAGGACTTCAATGTTAGGGCAAACCATTAGCTTACCATCCATATCTTTAAGTGGTAAGTAGGACAAGGTCAAGGGAGATTCTTCCCCTACTACTTGCTTCCAAGATTTGGGAGGAACATCTGATAGAGAAGGTGTTTCTAGAATTGTGGGAGAAGGTTTGAGGATAGAGGAGCGCAGAAGTGGAAAATATGATAGGGAAGGGATAGAAGTATTAGCCATTGTGAAAGATGTATCATAAGAGAGGAAGGTTCAACTTTTGGTTGAGTATTGTCAAAAACAAGGACTGCTTAACAAGGAAAGTATACAAAGCAAGAGAGGTAATTTTAATGAAAGGTCATTTATGGTATTAGGTTGTTGGTTATTGTTTGGTGAGGTTGTGAAGCACCTAGCATAAGGTTTTGCAGATAAAATGATGAACAAGGATTTGCAAGCTTTAATGCTGAGGATACAGAATGAGGTATCAGTGGTATTGTGAAGAGTGAATAGAGAATAAAGAAGCTTGAAGGTGAAGATGATCAATGGCAGATGGAAGAAGCAACATAGCTAGTTTGTAGTGAGAAGTAGGAGACACTCTCTATCATCCTGATTGTTATTAGTTCATTTAAGAAATTGTTAAAACTAAAAAGGACTTTTTTTTAGTCTGTTTGTGATTGGAATATGAATAATAATGGGAGAGTGGTCGGACATCAAAGTGTTGGGAAATGTGTTTCACTATTATAGAATCTTTAGAGCCATTCAAGATTAGCCATACTTTTGTCTAGTCTTTTCCTTAGAAACCAGCTTCTTTTCTGTTTATTAGTCTACCAGCTTCTTTTCTAGTTATTAGTCTATGTATAAATGTTACCACCAAATGGGAGATCACATAATTGTATGTCTCTTATACATAATTTTAAGTCTTCAGTGTTATTTCTTAAACAGTTATTACCATTTGTTCCATGCGGGCATAACATGGTATTGAAATATCCTAAGTCCAACTTATGGATAAGCAGTGTTAGTTCTCTGAGCAAGCTACATAAAGTGTTTCTTTGGAAATTGTGGTTGAAGCCATAGATCATTGAAATATGCACAATAATTTTTTTTAATATTTTAGCCTAGCCTGCATATGGATCAATTTCTCATATGTTTGCACATTCATCTTCTCAACTTCCTCCTCATTAAAGGGTACAAGTGTCCTACCATTTTGGTGGTAAGAATAGTTTTCCAACATTCTCCTTCCTTTTAGGGAACTCTTTAAAGATACAACAATTTTGCTTCTTGATCTTTATTTCCAAAATACTAAAGATAATTAGCTTATTTTCATAGATAAAGTTCCTAATCGCTAATTGCTTTATAGAGGAGTTTATTCCCCTTATATTCCATGTTATTAAATGCATACTCCTTATGAAGAAGAAGATTGTCCATATTTCCTACCATATTTTCTTCTAATTTGAGTTCTAAATTCATCCTACTTCTTTTGAGTTAGAATACTTCATTCTCAATAGTATGTTCAGGTATAGGATGTTAACTTTATGTTTTTTTTAACTTTATGTTACTTCTTGTGGCATCATTTGATTGAGTTTTTGGCTTTCTCACTCCATTGACTCTTTATGAACTTCGAAGCCTACATTATTTTTCATGTTGCCATGAGGAATTACTTCATTATTTTGTTAAATCTGGTCTATTTTGTTTGTTTATTCCTCCCTTTCTATATTTCCTATTAACTCTTAAAATTCACCAATTTTGAAAATTCTTATTGTAGATATCTATATCTTTTTAAATGGGGACGTAGGGTTTCCATACATATATGACCTTTACAACATCCTTCTTAAATTCCATATTACTATTTGATCTCATGATTAGTATTTCACTAGGAAAATCTTTCATCTCTTCCACTAATACATATATTCTAGCATAATTAATCAGCTTAATTTATATTATTGCTTAATCTAGACATAAAGGCTTAGTAATATAACTTGCAATGTAGCTTAATCCACTAGTTGCCGAATACTCTAGTGGTACTCCATGCACATATATCCATACTAGGATATTTATGACTATGATGTCTTCTATGATTAATCCAATTTTCCAAGTTTGCAATGGGAGGGGTTTGGTCATAACATGAAAGTGTCTAACTTCAACTACCTTCTTTACTAGCACATTATTGTTGAATCTAAATAAGAATATATCTTCTTCATTCATATGCACTTTCTCAAGACCATACTGCTTCTACTTTGATATTGCTCCATATTTCATAACAGGAAAAAAAATTATCTTATCCTAGAAGTATCCCATGAGTTAAAACTCCAACAAGCTACACCTTCCTTTAAGACATCAATGGGAGAGCTACCACCTTCGATTCATTAAGTTTGCTAGAAGGGTAATAATGGAGTTCAGTCTCTAGTGTTAAATCTCCAACCACTAAAAGCCACGTATGCCTTTGGAGGTTCAAATTTAGGGGCTTTATTACTTGTGTTTTTCGTTCAAGTTTATATGGCAAAGTTGACTGAGGAGTATATGTCATGGCTGAATTACTGGGGATGGAAATGACAAATGGAGGGGATAAGTTAAGAGGTGGGAAAGTGAATAAGGAATCTGACATTATACTAGAGAAAGAAAGTAGATGAAAAATGGTGGGGATGGCATGAGAAAAGGAGAACAAGTAGAAAGGGGAGGACAAGCAGGCGAAGTTAAGGATGAAAGACAAATGGAGCTAAGGGATTTGCACTGAAGGAAGATGGTATTGTAAAGGTGGAGTACAGGAGAAGGCAAAGGAGAAGATGGTATTGTAAAGGTGGAGTATCCTGAAATGTTGTCGTGTTGTTAGTGTATGGGCTCAAATGTGAAGTTGTTTTGATAAGCATGATGTTAGTAGTCGTTGGTTGTTTTAGAAAGGGAGTCTATAACTCCGAAAGATGTATTACTATATTTTGAATCATTTTCAATATATATACTCAATTAATTTTTTCAAAAAAAAAGGAAGAAAACAAACCTACTCTCTCTAACAAGTTACAAAGGTAGACTGACCAATGCTACTATTATTAGTCATTGTAGCGACTAGTTTTTATTTCTAATAACTAGTTCAGGTTATATTGAATATAAATAGATCATATATAACTTTTTGTAACTATGTAGGGTGCATTAGAAAGTTGCTAAGTTTTGAGAAGCTAAAGAAAGCGTGTCTACATTACATAATGCATATTATCTTTATTCATTAGTGTAAGTTTTTGAGTCGTATACTTGTAAGGTCATGAATGTAATGGTAAAGGACAAATTAAATATGACTAACATTATTGAAAAGTTAAGAGAGACAAGGCTTAGGTCGTTTGAAAATGTTAAAAGGAGACACCCAAATACTCCAATAAGAAGATTGGAGAAGATTGTAATTAGAGACTATAAGAGAAAAAGAAGAAGGTCTAAGAAGAATTGGGAGAAGGTGATCGAGAACGATATGACACTGTTGAAACTTACCAAGAACATGACTCGTAATAGAAAACTTTGGTGTATTAGGATACAGATAAATGATCTCTCATAAAGAGATTCATATTGTCCTCATAGGTCTTTTAGCATTTTCTTCTGGTATCTAGCCTGAACTTTTAATATGTAGCATTTTCCTCTTACTTATTATTATTAGTAGTATTATTATTATTATCATCATCATAATTATTATCATCATCATCATGACTATTATCATCATCATCATCATCATCATCATCATTATTATTATTAGTATTTTACCTTGTCTATCTTTATTGTATTATTTAGTTTATAACTTAATTCACATTTTATTATTTATTTATTTATTTTTAGTTTTAGTTTTAGTTTTATTCTTATTTATTTATTTATTTTGTTTTTATTTTATTTTATTTTATTTTATATATTCTTTTTTATTTTTTATTCATGTGAGTCATTCGTAAACAACCTCTTTATTAGTTAGAGATAAGGTTACTTACTAATAGGCCTTCCCAAATCTCGCATATTAAGTGAATTTTTACTAAGTTGTTGTTATTGTTGTACATATAATTTAGGACATTTTTTGAGATATACTTTGTATGAAATCTTCTTAACCTTGACCAAGATTTGTATAAGATTACTATTCACCCTTGACAAAGTATGATTGTAAGAGTTTCCCCTTCTAAAGTGACAAAGATGTTGTATGTAGGATTGCTTTTCTCCAATTAAATGAAGAAAAATGGTGAATTTTTAATTTGAGCTTGTAGATTGAGTGTTGGTTAAAGATTATTTAGTTAAACTACTATAAATTAGTTTCTTTTCTTTTTCCCTACTAGCTTTGACTATTCTTATGCTTGTTTTGTATGTCATTCATTAGAGTATACAAGTCATTAATTAGTTTCACGTAGATAAAAAAGTAAATACAAACAATTCACTCACTCTGTGGTATGTCATTTAAAGACATGAATAAATCATAATATATATTATTATTAAATTTTGTCTCAATATAGATTATTATATGAACGTTAAAAATTAATTTATAATACAAAAGGTAAGGACAAATTCCTTATATCTCTAATTTTGGATAAATAAACTTTTAACATGTTAGCATTAACATATTATACTTTACTATTTTTAAATTATTACACATTAATTCTTAATATATTAAACTTAGTAATTTTTATATACAATAAAAATAATATCTTATTGTTATCATATGAAAAGTTATTGATTTTAACACCATTATGCAGTTTCGTTGAAATAAAAATTATATTATAAATAGATATTAGGGGTAAATACTAATTTATATATATAATACTTATTTCTTATTTGAAATTTTGCAAAAATTTTAATGATAAATTTGTACCTTTAACTTAACTTATAGACCTTAAAACGTTAAAGGTTTATTTTAATTCCTGTAATATCAAAGTTAAAGGTTGATCCATACATTTAATTAATTTATTCAATTATAGAATACTTTGCAGAGTTTTCCTTCTTTTGTATTTAAATGATTGGGATGAGGCATTTTTATTGAGACTATTACTTTATGTGGTTTTCATCTCTCTTTTGCTTTTGCTAAATATTATTTGTAAAGTTCCAAGATGTGGCCTTAGATTAACCTTTGTCAACTTTGGGACTAGAAGTTAGCCAACCATACTACTAACAATGGCATTTAGTTCTGTGACATATTCCGGGTCTAGAAACTCAAAAAGACGCATATTTCTCTTTGCCTGATTTCTACCATAAACTGTATACATACATTGTGGCTGGTGTATGCAGCATCATTAACAAGGTGATTATGAACGGTAAGTATTAAATCGGAACAAAGTACATTAAACTCATTTATGCAAGAAAGTCAGAAATCCACCATCTGCCCTACTGGCTACTACTTCTTTCGACTTTCAGTAATGTCATGCGATTCTGATCTACTCACATTCTTTCTGATCAATATACAACAAGTCCCCGTCGATATCATTAAAGTCTTACTCGACCTCAGAATAATCACCCAACAAAAGGCTCGAAATTTGTTGACTACGGATAATAAAACTGATAACATATTGCAAACATTCATCCAAATGCAAGGGCACAATAACATGAATAACTAAATTCAGGTGACTTGCATAAGGTAATGCAGACCAATCGCAATAGCTTGCCTGAATCAGCTACAAATTGGACAAAGCACAAGTCCATTCTCATTGCAGTCAGGACATCTAACCACCACAGTGCTCCTCCCTTGTCTCTCTTCATCAGACTCCTTCACCACCATCACCATCTTAGAACTCCCATTGCACGAAAAGCACGGCAAAAACCTCACATCCCCACACCCTTCACAGGCCTCCGATGATAACTTTCTGGGCAATCCCTCTAGAACCTTGCCCATCCAACCCTCCTCTACTATATTCATCACCTCCTTCGCGCCACCCACGTAAAATCCCTTCACAAACACTCTCGGCGGCACCACTAGATCTCTCTGTTTCCCTCTCATCAGCTCCCTCAACTCCTCCCTAAACCCACGATCCATTGATACATCTCTCTCGCATATTACAACCCCATATCTCTCGATCGCTGCACGAACAACGTTGCACGCCTCAAATGTTTTCCTGATCCCTCTCAAAGTTGTTGTGTAGATTACTACCCTGTTCTCCCCATTTGGTGGGCATAATCTCTCGAATCTGTCCAGCCAACAAGCTCTCTCTTTCGCATGCTTGGGAGCACCAAACCCATTTAAACTTTTAGGAATGGTAGGGAGATTAGGATTTGAGTTTTCTTTGTTAGCATTTTGACATCTCTTGATAGCGGGGGAGAAGCGGAAGCTGTCCGTGTCGAGACCAGACATGAGCTCCCAAGAGTCGATGATTTCAGGCCTAGGATCAGACCAGAGGGACGTGGGTTGGGGTAGTGGATTTGGGGTTGGAGTGAAGCAGGTGGCCGGAGTAGGAGGCGTGGTGGCGGTGGAAGGCTGAGGAGGAGGTGGAGGTGGAGGTGGGTCAAGGTTAAGGAGGCCATATGTGGTGGAGGTGAGAGAGACAATATGGTGGCCGAGTGCGGTGCTGCGGAGTTGAGTAAATTCGTCGTCGTTGCTTAGCAAATTGGAAGAGACACAACCCATTGGTCTATCAGAGGCGACTCTGTGTTCAAGCACGAAAGTAAGGCCAACTGTTTGTTGTGGGGACTAAAAGAAGGGCGGAATTTGTACATAATTCTAAGAAATGCTACGTGTTTCTAATAAGCGTTAGTATGTTTGTCTGTCCAATGCAAACTGAATGGCACGCATTCAAAAGGCTTTTTCTTTTCACACACACCTTTTAGCCTTTACCGATTGTCATTCCAATTTTGAAATCTTTATGTAAACTTGGCGCGAACTTAAATTCAAATGAATTGGAAGAGGAGCCTTATGTAAACAAGTTAACTTACGTTATAATCTTTTCTCTCTCCATAACAGGGTCAGGGTCAGGGTCAGGGTCAGGGTCAGGGTCTTTTTTTTCATGTTTGACTTGGGCCGTCTCCTCCTATGAAAAATATAACCTAATTTAATGTTTACTTTTAATATTATATTTTTTATTTATATTGTTGTTGAATTTTTATCAGTTTAATAATTTTGAAAGCTGATGAGTCATTGATAATGAGATTTAGATTTATTTTAACAATTTAAGTGTTTATCACCTTTCAAATAGAGAACTTAGACACCATCAACTAAAATGAATTTGATAGGTTAACAGAAAATATTTAATCAAAAACTTTGATTTTTCAAAAAAATTCATGCTCTCGTCAACTCAAATAATTATTAACTATGTTATGTAAGAATGAGATGTTTAGACGGTAAAACAAATTAGGGATATAGTAATATGTAGAGATGAATGAAAATTTAAAGGAGATGCTAACCAAACATAGGAGAGAGTTGCAACTCTTTTAATAGTTAAAGAGATCTTAGGAATTTTTAAAGGGCCTAAGGGTAGTAAGAAGGAGTCTTGATAGTGGAATGAAGATTTATAAGAAAATGTTAAGATAAAGAAAGGTACTTATAAAGCTCTATTGGACAGCTTCATAAAGATAGAGAGAGTAACAAATAGAAAAAGGTATAAACTGACAAAGAAACAGGTGAAGAAGACAATCTCAGTAACTGAAAGTAGAGCTTACAAGAAATTATACCAAAGATTGAAAACTAAAGAAAGAGAAAAGGACATTTTTAAGTTTGCAAGAGCTAGGAAATAGAAAATGAGAGCTCTAAAAATAATAGAAAAAGGAGAATATTTATTACTTTTATTTTTTTAAATGCAAAAAGAACATAAAAGACATATGAGAAACAAACTTAAAAACTCACATAATAAACAAAACCCCCACCCCACCCCAACATTGAAAACTTACATTGTCTCCAATTTAACATAAATATAAGGAATGGAGCATTTAATAAAAACAACAAATGCAAGAATGTAAAGGAAAAGGAATAAATTCCCCTTTGTTTACCTCCCAAAGTTAGCCTTTGTTTATTATCATTAGCTCAACTCCATATTATCTTTATTATGTTATGTCATCTGGGTCTTCAAGCGTCACTTCTTCTATGTTATCCACTCAGGATCCTTCATAATGCAACTTTTAACAATGACCATTTACCTTAAATATCTTTATAGTTTTTAGGCATTGTATCTCTATTGCACCATGTAGAAAAGCATTAGAAACAATAAAAGGATTATCCTAACATGAACACAATTTACCTAAGAAGAATTTAAGTCTGGAAAGATAAAGAAGCACTTTTTGACCAATAACAAAGCTTTTTTCTCGAGATTATCTTATCATAGAAAGCGTTAGTTTTTTCTTTATATATTATTACATTCTCATACGAGTTGTTTCGCATCTCTTTAAGCTCTTGTAATTGCAACTTTCTGTGGACTCCTGTCTTATTAAGTTCATGTTACAACTCTTAATAGCTCAATATGCCATGTGTTGCACCTTCATAGGAATATGACACAACTTCCTAAACACCAATCTATATAAGGACATATCAATTGGCATTTTATAGGCTGTACTATAGGCCTACAATGCATCTTCCAACCTCAAACTCCAATCCTTCATGTTAAATTGAACTATTTTCTCCAGGATCGACTTGATTTCTTTATTGAGTTCCTCAACTTCGGCACTTGTTTAGGGATGGTAGGAGGTGGAAACTTTATGCATGGTATGGTACTTCATGAGCAAAGCTTCCATCACCCTATAGCAAAAGTGCATTTCCCTATCACTTAGGATGGATCTCGACATCCTAAAAATAGAAAGGATATTAAACTTGACAAAAATTGCAACAAATTTAGTGTCATTAGTTTTGATGGCTTTAGCTTCTACCTACTTGGAGACATATTCAACTGTAAGTAAGTTTTAATAAAAACCAAAAGATGGAGGAAACAATCCCATGAAATCAATGCCCTAAACATAAAAAATAATGGGGGTCAATGCCATTTGATTTCTATGGGACAGGTTACCTGATCATTCTATGGGACAAATTACCTGATCATTAGACCTATCACATGGCTTACAAAAGACAAATGCATCCTTAAACAATGAGGGCCATTAAAAACCACTCTCTAAAACTTTATAAGTTTTCCTTTTTATCCTAAAGGGCCCTCTACAAGTGTATGAATGATAGAAGGTTAAGATGGAAAGCATCTCACTCTCAAGAACATACCTTCTTATAACTCGGTCTGCACAATGCCTCCCTAGATAAAGGCTATCCTACACACAATACTCGACTTCACTCTTCAACTTTTCCCTTTGATCTTTTGAAAAATTTATAGGTAATTAATGAGTAACTAAAAAAATTCACGATATCTACATGATATGTAGCTTTCAAATCGATAGAAAACAATTATTCATCAGGAAATGTTTCTCTCAAAGGAATATCATCTTCTTTCTGGATCAAGTGACTAAAGTGATCAACAACCACATTCTCTACCCCCTTCTTATCTCTTATTTCCAAGTAAAACTCTTAAAGGAGGAGAATTTATCTTATTAGCCTTGGCTTTGCTTATTACATGATGAGCAAGTACTTTAATGCTATATGATCAAAGAAAAAAATAACTTTAGTGCCTAACAAGCATGATCAAAATATTTCAAAACAAACACAACACATAAAAGCTCTCTTTTAATTATGTTATAAGTCGTTTGAGTTGGTTCGATGTTTTCAAAGCGTAGTAGAAGCGTGTCTAGTTTTTCCCACTTTTTGTCCTAAAACTACCTTGTTGTGTAATCATTTGCATCATACATGATATCAAGAAGAAGGCTCCAATTCAAAGGCGGAATCATTGCTAGGAATGTCAAAAGCTCCTTAAGTTTGTCAAACTTCTCCTTGCACATATCGCTAAAAGGGACATCTTATTGTAACATAAAGGAGAGGTTATCTTTGAGAAACCCTTGATTAACCTGTGGTAAAGCCCTACATAGCCAAGAAAAGGACAAACTTCCCACACATTTAAAAGGTAAGGTAAAGCATAAATAAGATTACTCTTAGACTTGTCAACCTCTATACCCCTAGAAGATCAAACATGCCCTTGAACTATACATTGATCAACTAAAAAAAAGACATTTTTCCTAATTAATCATGAGATTGTTTCAATACATCTTTCTAAAATGAGAGCAAGATTCTTTAAGCAATTATAAGAAAAAGAACCATATACATTAAAATCATCCAAAAATACATTTATGATCTTCTTAACGTACTCAGAGAATATGATCACTATGAACCTTCAGAAAGTGGCAGAAGCACTACACTAACCGAATGGCATCCTTCAGTAAGTAAATGTATCAAATACGTATGTGAATGTTGTCTTTTCTTGATCTTTGGTGCAACAAGGATTTGTAGATAACCTAAGAATCCATCTAGAAAATAATAATATTCATATGTAGCAAATCTCTCAAGCAAAACTGCATAAATAATAAATGGAAGAGTCTAATTGTCTCCTAAATATACATACATCTTATGAGTGGGTAGTGGTTTCATCTCCACTTTAGGTGACTGCGCATCAGAAGGTGATAACCTCTGGTAAAATTCAAGTAACTATATGAAAGTAAGCTCATACCTTGTAGGTGAGGTTTTCAAAGAATGTAAGATAACTGCCATCTTAATTAGATCCTCTCCTAACTTAACCTCATTAGTAGCTTTTAGCTCTAGATGCTTAGTTAAAAAGTACTTCTAGTTTATCTCTATAATTTAACTTAAAATTTTCCTACACTAAGGGATCAATCACATCAATAAAGGAAATAGAATAATCATCTTGAGGATGTTTCAGGCATAAAAATATTAAAATGAATAACTTGCCCATCAAATCTCATTATGAGAATGCCCTTATGAACATCTATCTTAGTTTGGGCCATGTTAAGAAATCTTTTTTGATATTTGTAAATTATAGTATGTTTTTTTGGTGTTAGAGTGTGTTTTTTATGTCTTCTTAGATGATAATCATGTGTTTATGACATCTATTTATGTTATTGTTAGTGTTTTTGTTTGTTTTGTTTCATTAATTTTTTTAAGGCAAGAGTTTGATCTTAATTATATATTTCAAAGATTGTTTGATGTGTTTGGTTATGAATGGAGATAGGAAAAAGAGAAGAAAAGAGGGGGGAAAATAGGTTAGAGAAATAAGTGTGGCATGATCATGTACAACAAATAGGAATCCTCTGGTAGGATTATGCAACCCCTGCACAAGTTGCCAGAGGGTTAGAGCAGTCCTATACATGATCGTGCATTGTAAGTGTTTTCTAAGTTGTAATTTTTTTCATACTTTTGATGTTATGGGTCTATTTTTGGAAAATATAACATAATCATAATTAGAGGAGATCAAAAGAGCAAAATTCTTAAGAATAAGGCTACATATTTTCCAGCTTAAGGCAAAGGAGAGAAGACTTCTATATTCAATTCTATACTATTTTCTCATTTCCTTGATATTGTTAGATACTAATGACTATTAAACATGGATATTTAGTTACATCTATGGACTATGATAAATGATTGACCGACTACATGTATGTACCTATATTTAATATGTTTTGCTTTGAGAATCTTATAGTATTTGTGGTACTTATTCTACTTTAAATTTGCTTTTAGGTGATAATTTGTTGGACCTCGTTTCTGGAGCTCAACAATCTAGAGTCCTAAACCTTGACCTTGCGTATTACCTTGTAGGGTTAAATTCAAAGAATCCTTATTAAACATCATCCCAAGAGTGGTGTGCCCACACCAGTCAATCTCCAAAATCATAATTGAATTCTTCAAAACAATTGAAGCTCCAAATCTCTAATTTAATTTAAAGAAAGAATCATCTCAATCAAAGCTCTACAACTCAAGATATGCAAAAAAAAAAAAAGTGTTCATACCTCAATCATGCTCTCCCAATTGACCCGTCACTTTCTCTAATCAAAATTTTTTTAGATCAACTCCAAAAGATACAAATTTCTATGTAGAGATAAAAACATGTCTTAGGAATCTATTGCTTAAAGAATCACTTCATTTGGAGGTTAGATGGGGAAGTTATGCCGAGGATTGATGATTTGTTTGACCAGTTACAGGGAACTCAGGTGTTCACAAAGTTAGACTTGAGATCGGGATATTACCAGCTGAGAATAGATGAGGCAAATGTTCCCAAAAGTGCATTTAGAACCAGATATGGGCACTTCGAGTTTTTAGTAATACCATTTGGATTGACTAATGTTTCGATGGCTTTTATGGCATTAATGAATAAGGTATTTCAACCTTATTTAGATCAATTTGTAATTGTTTTTATTGATGATATTTTGGTTTATTCGAGGTGTAGAGAAGATCATGTGGCACATCTGAGATTGGTTCTTCAGACAATGAGGGAGAAACAGTTATATGCCAA
>JANVCQ010000232.1:29348064-29360892 GCA_025531925.1 Erythroxylum plowmanianum
TTCTTCACCAAATGAAGAGATCTTTAGCTCAAATGGAAGCTCTTTTCTTCCTCTTCCTTTTTCTCTTCTTGAACAACCTCAAATTCTCTCTTATAAACTAAGGAAATTGAAACCCTAGCTCAACTCTTTTCTTTTCTCTCAAACCACCAAACTCTCTTACTCTTTCTCTCTCCTTTTTCCTTGTTCTCTTCTACCTATATCCTTCCATTTATAGGCAAGACAACCCTTCTTCTTCCAATTATGCCCTTCCATTTATGCCTTATGTCTTTTACACTTAAGTGTCTTGCCAACATTACTCTTGAACACTCTAACATAACACTTTCTTCTAGAAGAATCTTCTCTATTATCTTATGTTTCCAATGACACCAAAATCATTCAGTTCGGGTCAGTGATTCGAAAGATACACTCCAAACATTTTTGGACTGCTCTTGTCGAAATCAGCATACTATGCACAACTCCTATCAGAAATTTAAACCTCTTAGAAACTGAGTTTGACTTCAATTTCTTCACACCATTTGTAGCTCTGTGTATCTAGTTTATCTTGAAACAAGAATCATCTTATTTGGAGCTCTACTGATCCATAAATCATCAAAACATTGAAGTATGTTTAGTAAAATATCCAATTGATATCCTTACTTTGGTTCAATCCATCCCTTTCAAATCAACACCAAGAGCTATGACCTTCAATGGAGACACAAAAAGAGAATGTTAGGAATCTAAGGGTTCAAGAATCACTTCATTTAACTTTGAAATTTACAACTTTGAAGAAGACCTTAAGGTCAGATTTTTATCATCTGAAGGTTCAAAATGAATCAAACGATAGGATTTGACAAAGTCAAAGGAAAAAGCAGACGAATGGAAAAAAAGCAGAAGAGGTGGGAAATTTTCTATAACCTTCCCTACCGATATTGCATTAAGATGTTCTTTAGATGATTTGAAAGAAGACTTCAAGCTCTACAACTTACATGAAAACCTTGAAGACAAACTCTATCTTCTGAAGGATCAAAAATGAAACAGAAGATATAAGATGAACAATAACCCAGAAGATAGCAAAACACAAATGAAGCGAAAATAGAAGAAGCGAAAGGCAGAAACTCAGAGAGCAAAAGGCAGACGAAGCAAAACTTATAAGAAGCAAAAGTTAGAAGAAGCAAATCGACAAAACACAGAAGATAACAAAAGACAGAAGAAGTTCATAAACAGTAACCCAAAAGAAATAAAACCTAGAAGAAGACACGTCAGCAAAACACAGAAGAAGATGCGTCAGCAAAACATAGAAGAAGACACGTCAGCAAAACACAAAAGAAGACGCGTCAGCAAAACACAGAAGATGTAAAACCCAGAAGGAACAAAACTCAGAAGAAGACACGTCAGCAAAACACAGAAGAAGACGAGTCAGCAAAACAAAGATGATAGCGAAACACAGACGATACAAAACACAAAAGGAGAAGACGTCACACAGAAGAAGATGACATCATCACAGAAAAAAGCGAAACACAGACGATAACAAAACCCAGACGATACAAAACACAGAAGGAGATAACGTCATCACAAAAAAAAACCCAGAAGGAGATGACGTCAGCATAGAAGAAGAAAAAAGACAGAGGATACAACTCCTCTCTTGCACCTCTTCCCTAATAAGGACCTTGGATTTTAGCTCAGACGTCCAAAATCCCATACTATATAGCGTTGGAAAGCTAAAAGAAAGATCTACAACTCTCAATAAGGAAACTTGCCAAATCTATCTAGATTAATCCCAATTTTCCCTTAAAGTCCGAAGATGAATTTTACATTCATCCACCAATGTACTACACTCAGTTCTCACTTCATGACAAATTTTGAGACTTTTAGAGAAAGAATTGAAATTCGATATCTTCATAAGAAATGTAGCCATATGTTTCTAGTTTAATCCCAACAAAGAATCTTCTCATTTGGATAACTAAAGAAAAAGTTATGGCTAAAAGACTGAAGCACACTCAGTGAACATTTCCTAGATCACTACCAATTTTGTTTCCAACTCTGTCCTTATCACAACTCATACCTAGATCACTCTTTCTACTCCATCTACTTCTCATTTTTAACAAAAAAAACACATTTAACATCAATTATACCCAGAAGTTGTCAATGAATGCATGTACCATTTTTTTGTGAAAAGATTCAATATTTATGTGCACATATGCTAACATTATGCATGAGCAAGAAAAATGCATTTCTTTAATCTCTCTTTGAGCTCACATGTACTGAAACTTTGGGTCCTAACCCTTAACATGACTACAGGATGTTACATTTTGAGTTATGTAATGTACCAACAACTTTTCAATAGTGTATGATGTTTATTTTTGCAAACATGATTGAGGACATAATGGATATTTTGTGGATGATTTTTTTGGTCTTTGGAGACTCTTTTGATCACTGTTTGACTAACTTGGATAGAGTTCTTCAAAGGTGTCAAGAATCACATTTTTTTGCTAAACTAGGGGAAATGCTACTTTATGATGCACAAGGGCATAGTTTTAAGACATAAGATGTCGTACCAAGGTGTAGAAGTGGATAGAGCCAAAGCAAAGGCCATTAAGAAACTTCCACCACTGATCAATGTCAAAGGCATTCATACATTTAAGAAACTTCCACCACCGATCAATGTCAAAGGCATTCATGCATTTAAGGACACGTAGGATTTTATCATTGATTTATTAGGGACTTCTCTCTTATTGCTAGTCCTCTAACTTACTTTTTAGTTAAACATGTGCCTTTTATATTTGACGATAATTGTTTACTTTCTTTTAACAGGTTAAAGGAGGCACATACTTCAGCACCAATATTGATATCTCCAAATTGGTCATTACCATTTGAGGTCATATCAATGCTAGTGACTAAGCTGTGGTTTGTATATTATACCAATGGAAGGATAAAAGACTGTATGTTGTTTATGACACAAGGAAGACATCAACGGGAGCCTAAATTACACCACCATTGAGAAGTAGTTGCTAGTGGATGTATTCACATGCGACAAGTTTCAATCTTACCTTTTGGGATCTAAAATGATCATTTATACCAACCATGCATCATTGAGGTATCTTTTTTGCTAATATAGACACAAAATTAAGACTTCTCTAATGGGTTCTTTTTTTACAAGAATTATACATTAAAATTAGAGACAAGAAGGAAGTGAAAAATTGGTGGTTGATCATCTATCATGTCTTGAAAGAAGGGAATTACAATAAAGTGAAAAGATCAATGAGTGATATCCTAATGAATCCTTGATGATGCTAAACCACATATTGGCTCCATGGTATATTGATATTACAAATTATGTCATAGGCAGTATCCTTTCCTTAAATTTATCTTACCAATAATGGAAAAGTTTCTTGTATGATTACAATTACTACTTATGGGATGAGCTAATTCTTTATAAAATTTTTGATGATGTTTGATTAGGATACGAGTTCCAGAGGAGGAGATGTTAGATATACTAACATATTGTCATAACTCTACTTATGTAAGGCTTTATGGAACAAACAAGAAGGCATTTCGAGTATTAAAATCAAGGAAAATGAAAAATGACATACTAACAATACTATGTAGTGTCTATTGGCCTAACTTGTTTAAAGATGCTTAAAAATTTGTAAAACAAAGTTTATAGATGCCAAAGAGTGGGAAACATTTCAAAGAGAGATTTAAAGGCAGAGGTTTTAAATTTGTAGGGACTAAATTTCATGGGACCATTCCCATCCTCTAAGGGAAGCACCTACATTTTAGTAGGAGTGGTTATGTATCAAGATGGGTTGAAACAATGGTGATTTCAACTAATGATGGTAAAGCAGTGCAAAAGTTCATAAAAAGGTTACTCAATAGATTTGGAGTGTCAAGATCCATAATTAGTGATGGAGGAGCTCATTTCTCAAATAAGTCTTTCGAAGCTCCTCTTAAGAGATATGGACTCTACCATCTTATGGTCAAACCATTTCATCCACAAACAAGTGTACAAATGAAGATTGTTAAACATGAGATTAAGAGAATATTGGAGAAGACGGTTAACAATTCAAGGAAAGATTAAGCATTAAAGCTTTATGATGCTCTATGCGATTATCAAACTGACTTCAATACTCTAATTAGTACAATGCCCTTCTAACTTATTTATAGAAAGGCTTGTCACTTGCCCATAGAGTTACATCATAGGGCATATTGGGAGACAAAAGGCTTTAAATTTTGATTGGAATATAACTAATGAAAAGAGACTCCTACAATTAGATGAGTTAGAAGAGTTGAGGTTGAATGCTTATCAGAACATTAAGTTATATAGGGAAAAAGTTAAAAAATGGAATGATTCTCATATCAAGAAAAATGATTTTAAGGTGGGAGATATGGTTTTATTATTTAACTTATGAATGAAGTTGTTTATAGGAAAGCTCAAGTCACGATAGTAACAAAGGCAACCTAGCCAGGGTCACGATTGTGACACCTTTGTCATAATCGTGACAGAAGCCAAATAGGACCAGGTCACGATCATGATTCATTGGCCACAATTATGACATAAGTCCAATTTTAAGTGTTATGATCATAATGTACCTATCATGATTATGACAGGCGAGATAACATATGTGAGGACTGCTTACGAACTCATTTTTTAGGGTTACTTTGGACATTTGGGTCTGAGTAGAACTTAGTATTTACCCTAAAAAGCCTTAGGATTATAAAAGACAAAAAAATGACCTAATTTAGAGAGCATCCATTTGTACATTTGGAAAGAACCAAAGTAGAGAGAGAAGAGGAGAGGCAGAAGGAGTTGTTGTTGCTGCTGCCACTCCCAATCCACTCCAAGTGAACTTCTTCATTTCATCTTGTTATGTCTTTCATTTGATGTATAAGATGGATATGATGATGATGAATTTGGGTTTAAGGATGTTCTAAACTCTTTTAGGGATTTGTTCTTGAATCAATGTTAATGTGATTGTTTTTTATGTTAATATGTTGAATATTGTGATTGTTTGCCGTATTTGCATGCTTCAGTAATAAATAGGGAGAGTGAATCGATAGCAAAATGATTAAGTTAGGTAATGAGATTTAAACAATCAAATAGATCACACAAACAATCAAATTGATAATTTATATGAAGAGAGATCTTATATGAAGAGATGATTGTCTATTAGAGCGCATACGATTTAATTGGAAGTGTGGGATGTTTGCTAATTGAGAGATTGTAAATTCCTTAATTCAATTCAATTAGGGTTTATGATTTAAAGCTAAATATTAGAACGAGAGAGAGAATAATCCACCTTTCAATATTCTAAGACCGATACCAAATTAGCTCAAAAGTAATCAAGTTAGTATTAGATGATATGATAAATCCCCCTTTTTCCTAATTGGTTAATCTTTCCTTGTATGAATTTTGATTTGTCAATTGGTTGTGCTCAAATTTGATTTCCTTGCATTAATTTAGATTTTCAATTTTCAATTTATCCATATTCAATTACTTAATTTTCTACTCATTTTTGTTTTCATTTTAATTACACTTTTACGCCTTAGACAAGTTAGGATTCGATTAGTTCTCTAATTTCTTGTGAAATAAACACCTCATATACTAGGCTTACTACCCATGCGATTATGGAATATTAAGGGTTTTATAAGATTAAAACTTATTCAACAAGTTTTTGGCTCCGATGCTGGGGAACTAGTTTAGGAATTTTTGAATTCCTTTGTTTTAAGGAATTATTACCCTTTCTTTTGATTGTAGTACCCAATCATAAGAAATTAAAAAAAAAAAGAGAAGGAATTTTAGGCATAAAGTAGAAGACGCATCAATTTGGACATCACAGGGCAATAATGAAGAACCCAAAAAATTAAGTGCCAAAAAGAGATAGAAAAGAAGATAATCGAGGAAATACATCATAGAGAGCAAATAACCCTTACGGAATTTACAAGCCTAGGGTTCAATGCCTATTATCAAGGAATTTCACGATCACCAGTGCAAGTGATACACAATTTTTTTAAAGTGATGGTGAAGGCATAATTTGGTCAAGGAAATAATCATCCTTATTTGAATACTTACAATCCAAGGTGGCAGAACCACCCAAACTTCTTTTGGTCGAACAATGTAAGAACTCAAATGGGAATTCAAGGCCCGCCAGGATTTCAGCAAGATGAACCTAGTTTTTGGGATTCAAAATTGGACAAGATCATAGACAAGATTATAAGTATAGAAAAGGCCCAAAAGAGGTTAGAAGGGAAGTTTAAAGAAGTAATAGAAGATCATCCCTCTTATATTCACAACCTATAGGTTAAAATGGGCTAGCTTACGAATGAATTTTTTAAGAGAAGTGTGGAAAACTTTTTGAGTAATAAGGGAGTAAATCTAAGAGAGCAATTTAAGGCTATTACACTTAAGAGTGAGAAAGAGCAAAAAG
This sequence comes from Erythroxylum plowmanianum, assembly GCA_025531925.1. Lineage (NCBI taxonomy): Eukaryota > Viridiplantae > Streptophyta > Magnoliopsida > Malpighiales > Erythroxylaceae > Erythroxylum > Erythroxylum plowmanianum. The sequence goes on from JANVCQ010000232.1 coordinate 29,354,469, forward strand.
CACCAGCAAAAAAACAAGCTGAACCCTATCTTGTAGAAGACCAAGAGAAGAAGAAAGAGGATGAAGAGAAGAAGGAATACCCGCCATACATTCCTCCTATGCCTTATCCACCAAAAATACCATTCCCATAAAGACTTCAAAAGAATGACTTGGATGCACCATTCGCAAAGCTCGTGGAAAAGCTAAAGAAATGACAAATTTGTTGTCTTTTGTGGAAAAGTAGAAATATAGGCCCAAATACGTGAAGTGAAGTTCCTTAAAGACATATTATCTACCAAGCAAACTTGGGACAATAATCAAACGGTAACTATAACAGAAACCTCCAACTCCTTAATTACCAACCAGATGCCCTCACAGTTGACAGATCTAGGGAGTTTTACAATACCCTGTGTAGTTAGTAATTTAGAGATTTCAAAATGTTTATGCGACTTAGGTGTAAATATAAATCTTATGCCTTTTGTCAATTTTTAGGAAACTAAGGCTAAGAGATGTGAAACCAACATCTATGCATATTCACTTGAAAAACCAGTTGATAAAGAAACAGTTTAGCATAGTGGAGGATGTACTTGCAAAACTGGAAAGTTTATAATTCCTGTAAATTTTGTTGTGCTAGACTTTGAAGAGGATCGAAACTGTCCATTAATTCTTGGTATACCATTTTTAACTACTCAAAAATCCTTGTCAGATGTTCATGAAGACAATCTCATCCTTCAAATTGGAGATGAACAAGTGAAATTCAATATGATCATTTATGAGAATTGATGATGTCGAATCTTTAAAGGAGTGAGAGGACGAAGAAAAGATGATAGCAAAGATTGAGTTTGAAAAATATAAGGAAGTTTTTGTTCAAGAAGCCGACGAAGAAGAGAATGAAGAACAGAGGATACAGGACATAGAGGTTGAAGAAGATACGAAAGTCTTTGTTTATAAAGTAAAAGAAGAAGAGGAGGCGGGGGTAACTGAGGAAGAATAAGAACAACTTACCCTCATATAGGACAAACTACTATATTCAATAGAAACTTCAGGGAGATTTTTTATTCCCTATTTTATTGACAGTTTGCTAGTAAAAAGGACATTACTAAACTTAAATTGGTTTTCTTAATTTTATCAATATTTTCCTTTTGATTATCTTGCAATTTGTAGCTTATTTATAAGCTACAAAACTGAAATTTGACTATATAGGTGGAAGCAAGCCACTTATAATTAATCCTGGTACTTTTGTCTCTTTGGTTCTACAGTGCAGCCACCTTTTTGATGTTTTTCTTTTCCTTAAATACTTTTTGAGGCTTTTAGGATTTTTCTAAGGTTTTCCCCACTTAATTTGGTTCCAAAATTAGCTCCGAAACATCAAGAGTACAAAAAAATTCACATGTGGAAAAACACTATGAATGATTGTGCATTGTTGCCTTACTCTCTGTCACAATCATGTATGGGATGCATGATCATGCCAGAATGTGTATCTCATTTAACTACTTCTTATACATGACAAAGCAATTTTGCATGATCGTGTATCTTCCCATTCTTCAAGCTCTTCATCTTTTCTTTAATTTTCCTATTTCCGCTCACTAAAAAAACACATCAAACTACCTTTGAAACATAAAATTAAAATCAAATCCTTGTTGTAAAACAATCGACAATTAAAACACATATAAACATTAACAAAAGAACAATTATAAGCACTAAACATATAATTATCATCTAAGAAAACAATTAAAAACACACTTAAACCTTTAGAAAATATATTGTAATATACATATATCAACATCCCACACTTAAATCTTTATTTGTCCCTAAGTGAAACTAAAACCATAAACAAGCAAAACACATACAAACATTAACAAGAGCATAATTCTAAGTACTAAACACGTAATTATCATTTAAGAAAACACTTTAAAGCACGCTTAAACCTTTAGAAAACATACTATAATATAGACCTATCAACATCCTCACACTTAAATCTTTACTTGTCCCCAAGCAAAAATAAAAACCAAAAACAATCAAAACATATGAACATATAAATGCACAATTATGTAAAAATGTGATAATGGTATAATGGCATCAAATCTCATGGAATTAACTTAACCTTGGACATCATTCACTTAAAAGGTGCCATCATACTATCTTATTCCATTCATGTTTAAGTGCTTTGATTTGAATATACATATAAATCAAAATATTGACACCCTATTTATGCACCTATGGCACTTGTAAGCATGAACTTATTATTATTAATCAATTGTAAATGCTCAAATCTGCATTTTGTGCTTGTAACTCCCTAACTATTTTCCTGAGTATCCATCTCACTCTAAAATTAACAATAATACAATTAGACTCCTCTTTTTTTAAGCTTATTTTCATCTTAGCCATCTCTATCAACAACGAGCTACAGAGGATTTTCTACTCAAGCATCCGCCACACATTTGCCTTACTTGAATGATATTCAATCAACAAGTCATAATTCTTAAGCAACTCCAACCACTTTCTCTGTCTCAATTTTAACTCTTTCTGGCTCAATAAGTACTTGAGACTTTTATGATATATAAAAATCTTCGTCTAAACTCTATACGAATAATATCTCCAAATTTTTAAGGCAAAGATCACTACTGCTAACTCCAAATCATGAGTCAGATAATTGAACTCATTAGGCTTTAGTTGCCGTGAAGCATAAGTTATCACCTTGTCTCCTTGTATCAACACACAGCCCAAACCCTTTCTTGAAGCATCATTGTAAACTGTATAACCCTCATCTTCCATAGGTAAGGTCAGGATTGAAACACTTATTAATCTATACTTAAGCTCCTCAAACCTCTTCTAGCATTCATCAGTCCAGATAAACTTCTGATTCTTCCTCAATAACTTAGTCAGTGGAGCAACTATTATAGAGAATCCTTCCACAAACTTCCTATAATACCCTACCAGACCCAGAAAACTCCTCACTTCTGTCACTGTCTTTGGTGCATGCTATTTCACCACTGCTTCAATTTTTCTTGGATCAACATGTACCCCACCCTTCGAAATTACATGTCCAAGGAAGATCACCTTATGTAGCCAAAATTCACATTTGCTAAATTTGGCATAAAGTTCCTTCTCCCTCAGTGTCTATAACATAACCCTGAGATGATCCTCATATTCCTCTTCACTCTTAGAATAAACCAAATCGTCATCACTAAATACTATGACAAATTGATTCAGATACTCTTTGAAGACCCTATTCATAAGATCCATTAATGCAGCTGGAGCATTGGTTAATCCGAATGGCATGACTAGGAACTCATAATGCCTATAACTTATCGTAAAGGCTATCTTATTTACATCAAACTCTCTGATTTTGAGCTGATGATAGCTTGACCTAAGATTAATCTTGGAGAAGACTTTTGCTCCCTCCAGCTGGTCAAACAGATCATCAATTCGAGGTAAAGGATATTTGTTCTTAACAGTCACCTTATTGAGTCTTTGGTAATTAATACACATGCGCAATGTTCCATCCTTCTTTTTAATAAACAAAACAGGTGCTCTCTATGGTGATGAACTTAGTCTTATGTACCCCTTCTCTAACTTAGCCTTAAGCTCCTTCAATTCAGCTGGAGCCATTCTATACGGTGGTATAGAAATGGGTGCAATACTAGGAATCAAGTTGATGGCAAACTCGATTTTTCTCACCGATGGCAAATCATGTAAGCCTTCTAGAAACAAGTCTAGAAATTCCCTCATAATCAGAAAATCCTCTAACTTTCCTTCATTCACATCAGTGTCCACGACGTGTGCCAAGAAGGCTTCACACCCTTTTCTCATCATCCTGTCAGCTAGCAAAGTTGAAACAATTCTTGGTGATGCTGTTCTCATTTCTCCTCTGAAAATTACCTTTTCACCCATGCCAAGATCAAACTCTACCTCTTTGAGGCTTCTAACTTTGCATGATATTTCTTTATAGTGTCCATCCCAAGTATGACATCCAACCCCTATAAGTCTAGAGGCAATAAATCTACTACCAGTCTAGCACCATCAATAAAGAGTTCACAATCTCTATATACTTAACTAATTATCACATTCCTCCCTAGAAGAGTACTAACAATCAAGGGACTATCCAAAGACACCAAATTTACACCATGTAATGTCATGCTTGCAGAAACAAAAGAATGCGTGAAACCAGAATCAATCAAAAAATACACTTTTAAATTAAGTAACTGAGTCATACCCATAACAACTTCAGATGCGACTGCAACTTCCTCCCTGGTCATAATAAATACCCTTGCCTATGCCTGACCCCTTGACCTTCCTTAAGGAATAACCTTCCTTGCTACTCCAGAGTTGCCCACCTCAGTGATTGACTTGGTTCCCATTATTTCAGCTCCCTTTAGGTCTTGTAACTGTGACTACTCTTGCCTCGGTATCTGGAGTCAGTCCCTGACCATGTGTCCCTTCTCCCCACATCGGAAACATGCCTTGAGTAACTTGAAGCACTCTCCTCTATGAAACTTCCCACAATACTCACATTGGGGGTTGGTGTACCTGCTCCCCTCCATTCTTCTATTTCCCCCTACAGTTGAAACTTGCACTGAAACTACCTTTGTTTGCTTGCTCCTAGCAGAGCCATTACTTCCCACCTCACTCTGTGTGTGGAAACTCCTCACACTCCTCTCAGGCATTAGAGTACTCATTTTCTTCTTAGAAGATTGTTCCCGAGTCTTCCTCTTCCTACTCACTTCATTCTTTATATTCTTCAATTTTTCAGCACGGAGTGTAGCATCTATCAACTACTGGTAGTTATAGAAATTGTGGGTTAAGACTTTCTCCTTGATCCCTAAATTAAGACATCTGTCAAACTTGCGGCACTTATCCTCCTCATTCACAACAATGTTAGCCGCATACCGTGAGAGCTGGGTGAACTTCAACTCATACTCTCTCATAGTTATATCCCTCTGTATGAGATTCAAAAACTCCCTGACTTTCTCTTGTACATAAACCCTCGAGAGGTACTTCTTTCTGGAAACTTCTACAAAGTCTCTCCATCATAATACCAGATGAATAACCTGATTGTGGGGCACTGATTCCCATCAATGAAGTGCGTCCCCTTGTAGCAAGCTCACTGCATAATCTAACTTCTCCTCGTCAAAGCACTTCATCTAAAGTAGGAATCTCTCTGTCCTCTTCAACCAAGCTTTCGCCTCTTTAGGATTGGTAGTCCCACTGAAATCCACAGCCCTATATTTGCGGAGCTTGTCATATTGCCACTCATCTCCATTAGAGCTTGCACCGACACTTGTGACCTATGGCCTATGACATAAGTAAAAGTTTAAGCAAAGGCTTGAAAGAATCGCAGGTCCAGAGGGTTTACTTAAGGAATAGGAGGAGGAGGCAGTGGAATTTCATATTATACACTAGGTGTCTCAAAATCAGGAACAGAATGTGACCCTGTATTTTGTGGGACATAGGATTCATCCGTACTCCCTTGGCAAAAGCAACATCAAGTCATGGCTCATCGAGTTCTCTTTTGAGTCGGCATAATCACTCCTTCAATTAAAAACCATTTAAAAACTTTTAGTTCATGTTTCATGTAAAACAACTTCAAATCATGTGAGACCATTTAAATCATACAAAACAATACAATAACAATGCATGTTGTTCATTTAAAACAATGCACGTGGTTCATTCAAAACAATGCATGCTCATTTTAAAACTACCTATTTTATGCCAAGGATACCCCTAAACCTAGTTGCTCTGATACCATAGGATGTCAAACCCCGTTTTCAGTGTCCAACTATATGGAGTTATAAAACATAAGCACTGTCGGGTGAAGATCATGCGAGGGGAAGGTAGAAGACATTTAAGAAAATAAAGAAAAATTTCATAGGCAACATTGTTGGTTTGCTGCGACAAAGTAAATGTTCACCGCAGTGAACATTGAAGAGAATATCCAAGTGTCCTTTAGGAAAAGTATGCTGCGGTGAATGTGTGGCTACGTCGTGGCAAACACTCAAGGTCCACCTGAAGTACCTTTTATTATAGAAAAACATTTATAAGTCCATAATTATAATTGTACCTGTTTTGGTACAATAGGCATAACTTTCACTAGAGATGTCGGATGAAGATCATTCTAGGACAGTTTCGAAGAGGACTTATAGATCTACATCTTCCTTACAGACCCTGAAGAGAGATTTTGTTGGGTCCTGTTTTCAGAACCCAACTCTTGAAGAAAACCATAACTATTATCGCTTCATTTTTGTGCTCTGATACCACCTATGTTGGTCCCCGTTATCGGAGCCCAACCTCTTAACAAAATACCATCATACTTAAGCGTCATAATTAATACTTGAGCCTATTTCCATATAGGGTTCTTTCCATAAACCCTTAATAGACATCGTTTCACAATAGTGGCGTGCCCATGACAATCAAACATCAAAAACCAACTTGCTCTAATTCAATG
>JANVCQ010000232.1:29360992-29384054 GCA_025531925.1 Erythroxylum plowmanianum
TTTCATTCATGAGCTCTTAACTCGTGACTAATCACCCAAATTTCTCATTCAATAGTTCTGATCTTTTACGAAAAGTTTGGGGTCCAACAGATTTTTGCCTCCAAAATGGTAAAAATCACAGATTAAAACCCCTTAGACAAAAAGAATTCGTCGCAGCTACTCCTGGCTTCTCCGCGATGAACTTTGAAGATGAAGGAAAAAACCTCTCAAGAAAAATTCACCGCAGCTCACTTTTGGATTCACCATAGGAAACATGAAGGAAGACTCTTCTGGAAAAGTTCACCGCGGCGTATTTTTGGCTTTGCCACAGTGAACTTTAAAGATCAGACAATAAACCTGTCAAGGATAATGTCGCAGACTACCAACACCATTATAATGTAACGACCATAACTCTCTCATCTAATGTCCAAAAATTACAAAATATATACTGTTGGAAATATAAGAGGATAAGTTACAACTTCTATGAAGACAACTTTGCCTAATTTTGCCTATATCAAGATTATTTTTCCCCTGAACTCAGAACACACTTTTTATCCTTATGAAAAACTTGAAAATGCATCATACAAACTTTGAGAATCATGAGCAAAACACAATCATTTTTCATTAACATCAAACGATAAGAGTTTACAAAGCTTTAATGGGCATTTCAAGCTACAATACATCATTTTGCAAAATCTTAAAATACCATACAAAAAAAATACTTGAATGTGTTTACAAAATCTACCTTAAAATACAAAAATATGCATAATTAGAGTGATGTCTTGACTCTTGACTACTCAATCTCTTGCTCATCACCTGAAATTTTTTGGAAGAATGGTGTGAGCTTCAAAGCTTGTGGGTAACAAGTTTAGAATAGGAAACAAGCAAAACCATAGAAAAATACTCAATGTCATAATAATTTTGCATCAAATCCATAAAACACATAATTCCCAAATTCTCACTTTATCAAGCAATTTATAAGCAACATAAGTCATGCATTCACCAAACTTGTCAACACATTCTAAACACAAAATCACATCAAAAATGGTTTGGGTAGGTCTGTAAAAAAAATGTACTAACATATTCCCACATAATGGTTTTGTGTAGTCGTAAACAGAACATACTATCGCAATCCCACATAATGATCTTGCGTATTCATAAATATGAGGGAGTCCAAGAAGGAGCTCCGCGTCACTAGCGAGCAAGTGGGAGAAGTCTTTAATAAAGTGAAAGTGCACTTAACATAACAGAACGGACCACCACAAACCCACATAATCATGCATTTCACAACTTGTAAACTTGTTGCCTAAAATGACACATTTCTGAAACATGGTTTCATAACCACAATATCTTTTCAAAAACCATTTTCACATTTATTCCATAAATCATTATCACAATTCACGTACCAAAACATATAGCAATTTATCAAATCATTCAAGAAACAATAAATGCAACATTTATAACACAATTGATAACATTTAACTTTCTCGATTTGAAAAATGCTCATAGCTTATAAAATTCACCATAATCATGTAAAATTTTTTCAAAGCATTTAAAGGGCAATAAATGCACATTTATATAAGTAATTGAAATCATTTATTTCCATTTATTTGAAAGAAACACTAATAACTTATTAACTCAATTATAAATATGAAACCCACCTTGAATTCCTTGCTTAATACTTGCTCAAAGATGCCTCTCCTCTTGCTCCTCTTGTCCTTCTTGGTTTCCTTCACGTCAACAAAAATCCCATTCAAAAGGAATTCTAATTGAGAATCCAAAGAACACACATTCACTAAAATTGATTCTAGAATACTTAAATTCATGCATTTCCTAAGTTTTATGAACCAAAACCCTTCTAAAAATTCAAACGATTAAATAAGACCTTACCTTGAATCTTTATCAAATGAAGAGTTTCTTGGCTCTAATGAAAGCTCTTCTCTTCCTCTATCTTTTTCTCTTCTTAAAAAAACCTCAAAATCTCTCTAGAAAGCTTAGAAAAGATGAACCCTAACTTGTTTTCTCTTCTTTTCTCTCTTTCTCTTCTTCTTATCGTATTTTTCTCTCTTTTTCCTCTCACTCACGTTTCCTCTCTTCTTCAAATGCAAGACAACAATTCTTCTTCCCTTTTTACCCTTAATGATTGTAAAACGTCCATTTTTTCCTTCCTTTAATGCCTTATGATTTTAAAAGCTTAAGTGTTATGCCAAAATTGCCCTCATGTATTCTTCTACTTTTAAATCATCCATCCAATGAAATAAATCCTACTAACATAGACATAATATTTAAACACCAAAAATTAATCCATCAAAATCTCATAATTTATTTAAATCATGCTTAACTAGAGGAAAAAATTCGGAGGTCAACATATTCTATCCTTATTTTAATTCAATTATGCTTGATCGTAGATATCCTAAGATTTTGATTACCCTCTCTCGAGATCTAATCAAGTAATCTCAATTGAAATTGATAATGACATAATTCTAACCTCTTGACTCACAAAACTACTCCTAATTATTCAATTAGATATGAAACAATCTTGAGGATAATTAACTCATAATTAATATCCCTCTTTACTTATGTATTAATCTAATATTTACTGGTTTATTAAGTTACCAACTCTTGTTGCGCATTTTAACACATATGACTTAATTCAATCTCTTGATTTATTATCAAGTATAAGCATAACAAATATCACAAGGCATTGACATATCTGTTGAATTCAACAAAATAAGGTTAAACAAAACAATTTAAGAACAATCCCTAATATGAATTTAAAAACCCATAATCATGTTCAACATCCTACTAATCCAAATTAACATCAAAGATAATGAAATATAAGAAGAGAAAAGAGAAATTATAGTTTTGTGTTTTGATCTAAAATTTTGGAAAAACTAGAGTTGCTCTTGATGTCTCCATTTTTATCTCTTTAATTTTAATGTAAATTCTCCTTTTTGGTGTTTTCCTTAGTCTTAAATACTTCTTGAGGCTTTTAAGGTCTTTTGTAATATTTTTCCACTTAATTTGGTTCGAAAAATGGCCCCGAAATGTCAAAAATACAAAATTTTCATATGTTGGAAAATATTGTGCACAATTGTGCATTGTTGCCTTACTCTCTGTCATGATCGTGCCAGAATGTGCATCTCATGTAGCTGCTTCTTATACATAATATTGCAATTTTGCACAATCATGCATCTTCTTATTCTTCAAGTTCTTCATCTTTTCTTCAATTTTCCTATTTCCACTCACTAAAAAACACATCAATAACCTTTCATAAAACTAAGATCAAATCCTTGCTCTAAATAATCAAAAATTAAAGCACATACAAACATTAACAAGAACAAAAATCTATGTCCTAAATGCATAATTATCATCTAAGAAAATTCTTAAAAACTCATTTAAACCTCTAGAAAATATACTATAATATACACCTATCGGTAAGCTTGGGGAGGAGAGCAACCATTGAGGGATTAATAGACGAGGAAGGAACTAAGATCAAAGAGAATAGAGTAGAGTTAGAGGGAATAGACAAGGAGAAGTTATAGGGAAGAGTTAGATACACAGAACTCGACATTTAATTAAAAGAGGAAAAAAGAAAATAAAATAAAAAGTTTAAAAATTTGTTCCACTGAAGGAAAGAGAAGAGTGAGGAAGAAAATAAGAAAAAAGAACAAGAAAAATTTGAAGAAAATAAATTTAGAAGATGGACCAAGTCAAAGTGACATAGAAAATGAGAGGAAATAAAACTAGAAGAAACAGACACATACTTTTAAAAAAAAAGGCTAAAACACTAGAAAGAAAGCTAAATGAAAGAAGAATGGTGAAAAGGAAAAGTAGAAGAATACATAAAAGTTTAGGGTAAGGGAAAACAACTTTAAATCGGACATGCAAAACATCCAACAAGAGAGAAGGCCTCTCTCACTAGTCAAAGCTTGTTAAATTGAATCATATTTAAGTTATCTTTACGTGGAAATGTTAATTAGCATTATGAGTGATTTTAGGCTGATCTCCTGTTATAATACCATGTATAAGGTGATCTTGAAGGTATTAGCTAAGAGACTCAACGTAGTTTTATCTGATATTGTCACTACTACCCAAGGAGCTTTCCTACCAAACCATAAAATTGGTGATCATATTCTGCTGGTGCAAGAACTCATGAAGGACTATAACTATGGAAAAAAAAACTCAACAATTGCATTATAAAGGTCGTCTTCTTCAAAGCTTTTGACACCATTAATTGGAAATGTATTCAACTGTACCTAGAAGCTATTCAATCCCTCCCAAATTTGTGCAATGGATCATGACATGCATACAAACTTCCTCATTGAGTGTGCTTGTTAACAATTTTCCATCTAAACCTTTGAAACCAGCTAGAGGAATACGACATGGCGATCCCTTATCACCAAAACTGTTTCCTTTAGTTATGAAGGGTGTTTCCAGATTGTTAACTCAACTTATCACATCTAATGGAGGCTTTAAATTTCATCACAATTGGAAGAAGATCAAGCTTACTCACCTTATATATGCGGATGACTTATTATTGTTGTGTCAAGCCAATGCATTTTCCATTACTATAATGAAGCACACTCTTTGACTCTTTGCTTAATGGTGTGATTTTAAGTACAACTAGATAAGAGCAGTGTATACCTCTCTACATATGTAAGGAATCCGGATGATTTAAAACGAATGACTAGTAACACTGTTTCAATACTTTATGCTATTTAGGAGTTCCTACTACTGCTTCTAAACTTAAGTATAACGACTACCTTCCCATTATTGAAAGAGCAAAAATTAGGGTCCTAACTTCGCAAAATAGGTTCTTATCTTATGCTGCTATGGTAAACCTTATTGTTTCAATCCTCAATAGCCTTTATCTCCATTAGACTGGGCACATAGCTTTTTCCAAGAAAGCAATAAAGGCGCTGGACAGAATTATGAAAAACTTTCTATAGATTGACACTTCTATCAACACCAAGTGAGCTCAAATCAAGGGGAACGGTATCACAGTCTCAAAAAAGAAGGGAGGCCTTGGGATCATTTCCATAACACAAATGCATAAAGTCTTGATTTGTAAGTAGCTATGGAGATTGTATACTAATCCTGACACATTATGGATCCAATAGATCCATGAATATTACTTGAAGACTACCAACTTATGGCAGCTAGACTATTCTAGGATCAGTTCTTCCATTTTTAAACAGATAATGGCATAGAGGGAGACTATCTACCCTTGCATTCAACATCGAATCGGAAATGGAGCTAAGACTTGGTTCTAGTTCGACAAGTGGCTTCACATAAGTCCTCTATCCAAAGTTCCCGATCTTTAACAACTAAAAAATTAATTGCCCCTCAATTATAAAGTTTCGTCCTTGATTACTGATGGTGAATGGCATGGTGAATTTATACTATATTGAACTATCTTCCTCAGATAATCATTGTTGTCCTTGAAGATGTTATCTATCGAAAATTGACTTCGAACAGGCTATTATTGATTCATTATTGCCATCAGTTGTTCACTGCTCAATCATTGGAGGTTCCTTGGTCTAAAATCCTAAGGAGAAACTCTATCAGCCCAAGGGGTTCCTTTATAACATGGCTAGCAATTAGGAATTGGCTTCAAACAAAGAGTCAATGTATGAACATGAAGATACCACATATTTCCTTTGCAATATAGTTGTTGAGGATTGAGACCACCTTTTCTTTCAATGTCAATATTCCAAAGCTATATGGAGTCGGATATTACACTTGTTACTTGTTAGCAATTGTAGTTACAACTAAGACCACACACTAAATTGGATTGTTTGTTATTTGGAGATGGGGAAAACTAATGCTCCCTTATTTCAAAGCCATTTTCACAATCACAATATACACCATTTGGAAAGGAAGCAATAGTCGTCGAGCTACTGGTAAGAAGGAAGAGAAATACAAGCTTACCGATCAAATTGTCAACCTCGTTAGAGCTCACCTCTATGCAAAAAATGTGCAACACTCACTTTCTATGAACATGCAACAAACTTGGTACTTATAGTCTCACCTCAACTAATGCAGTTAGATATATGTCATATATTCTAATAGATAACTCCTGACCATTATAAATTATCGTCATGAGAGTTTGCGGCAAGCCAACAACTCTTGTTACTTTTTGATTTAGAAAATCTATGAACAAACCATCTTTTAATTTTCAAAAAGAAAAATTTTTATTAAAGTTGAACAAAATAAATTTAAACAAATAAATAGTAGAATTTAATTGGACTTTGAAATAAAGTTGAACTAGTAATTTTGACTTTAAATTAGTAAACTTGTAGAAATATAAAAGAGTTTGCAATTAATTTTAGCTTTATGTAATAGAAATTCAATATTATCCGTGCATAAGAAAATCAGGCAACAGGAACTGACTACCTGGTCGACAACGGCAAGTGTCCTAACTACTTGAAGATCAACCAAACCAAGGCAATCAAATGATAATTGGGTTATGACTGGTCAAAGGTCAGCACCATTTAGCATTTACATGCATCATTTGTCGTCATGTTGGAATTCAGAGGACAAATATTTTGGTAAGTTAAGACGACAGCCCCGCGACAGTTTTGACCAGTCGTACCGGGAACTGAAGCCAAAGCCCAAATACTGTACAGGATTCCCCGTTGCCCGCCCTTCAATTATACAATACATTATTAATATACCTTCGCACATCGTTGGCTTGGTTAAAAAAGGTTGGATCTTGGATGGTCCTCAAGGCCATCGTTGTAAATTACACGTACACGCTCAAATAAAAAGAAGTATTTACTTGAAAAAGTAAATATACACTGAACCATCAAATCCATCCCTCCTAGGACTCGTCCTCAACCTGCGGAAAACACGTGAAGGCAATGCTCCATCTCAAAAACTGCAGCTAATATGAGTGGACTTTGGATTCTTGTGTACAATATTAAAACTCCATTGCTCACCAAAACGAGAGCAATCTCTCAATCTCATCTCCTCTTCCCCCTATTATTAACTTGTTAAGTTTTCCTATTACAGTTTCTGACGCGCCATTATTTTTTATCTCATGCCACTACAAAGCACCTACGCCCTTAAGTGATATATCGGAGCTCGTACAACTTTAGATTCTGCGCACAAAAACATCACAGTCACAGTCCCCCTTCTCTCTCTCTCTCTTCTTTATTGATTCTATTACTTTGCAGTCATAATGGTGAAAGAACCCATGACTCCCGTCACATTAATGTCAGCCCTCGTCTCTATGTCCTGGAGTCTTTTTAAGTTTTGATGTCATGTGATGAACTTATATTGTGACTCAATATGAAAAAGAAGACTGATATGTCATGGCTTACACTAGTTAAACGAGCATTCAAGTCGCCAACTAAGGAGAAGGAGAAAAGTAGCAGAAGAAGAGAAGATCATAATCAACTGGAAGAGGAAGGGAAGGTAAATGATATCGTAACCGGCCGGGAATCGTCGTGTCCATATGTTTGAACATTACGTGACAAATTCGTATATAGATATGTGTTTGATGTCTTGGTTCATGGTTTTTTGAATCCACGCAGGGGAGGGAGAAAAGAAGATGGCTATTCAGCAGGAAAATCAATCAAGTTCAACGATGTGCAGCAAAGACTACGACAACCAACACAACTAGTCCCACAGATGCCAACTTGGGTGAGGAGCAAGGGCATGCAATTGCAGTGGAGGCGGCGGCGGCCTCTGAAGCTGTTGCAGTAACATCCCAAGCGGAATGGGCTGCCGTCGTCATTCAAACAGGGTTTAGAGGCTACCTAGTAAGCAACCAAATTCAAGACTACTATTTTCTCACGAACACTTTTATGATTACTGATCCTAAAAGAGTTTATATTTATGTGAAATTAAGGCTAGGAGAGCACTACGAGCGCTAAAAGGATTAGTGAAACTTCAAGCACTGGTCAGGGGACATAATGTTAGAAACCAGGCTAAGTTGACAATAAAATGCATGCAAACCCTGGTTCGAGTGCAAGATCGAGTTCGCGATCAGCGTGCTAGGCTTTCACATGAAGGGAGCAGGAAGTCCATCTTTACCGAAATCAATGGCTTATGGGACTCCAACTACCTTCAAGACATCCGCGAGAGGAAGTCCATAGTAAGCAAATATCATTCCATTTGTGCATTTAACTTTTGGGTTTTTAGTAAATAGTCTAGAGATCTAAATGAGTGGAATGATGGAACACATAACATTGAGGAGATTGAAGCGGTGGTGGAGAATAGAAAGGAAGCTGCGTTTAAACGGGAAAGAGCCCTTGCGTATACTTTTTCAAGCCAGGTTGAATCTCTCTATCCTTATGTTTGTGTACACTACATAAAAATCTTGCGTGACGACTAATTTGTTATCATCGTAAAAACTAAGATATGGAGATCTGAAACTGGAAGGAAGGCATCAGCAGGAAGTGAAAAGGAATTAGAAGAAAAAATAGGATGGCTGGACCGTTGGATGGCAGCAAAGCAATGTGAAAAGGAATTAGAAGAAAAAACAGGATGGCTGGACAGTCTGATGGCAGCAAAGCAATATGAGATCAATAACAGAGCTTCAACTGATATAAAGACCATAGAAATTGACTCGTATAATCCTCAGTTTTGCTCGCGAAGATACCGATATCAAAATCACCCAACCCCAACCCCGTATTCTGTTGCTTCCCCTCTCCATATGTTTACCCCGTCTCCATGCAGAAGCAGAATCAAACCCCTTCAAGTGCGTTCTGCCAGCCCAATACTCACGAAGGATGAAAAGCACTGCTACTCACACTCTCCAAGCTTCGGCTATAGACAGTATAGTATCAATAATCCTGCCAACATAGCAGTGCCCAATTATATGGCATCTACCGAGTCTGCAAAGGCTCGGATTAGGTCACAGAGTGCACCAAAGCACAGGCCATCAACACCTGAGAAGGCCAAGAAACGTCTATATTATCCACCACCTGAGCCACCTGTTCGCAACTTGAGCAGCCCGAGCTTCAAGAGCTTGCCGTGTGGGCATGTTGGAATTCAGCACCTATCCAACTACCATACCCTGAGCCTTCCTGCTACTGGTGGCGAAATTTCTCCTAGTTCAAAAACTGATTTGAGATGGCTAAATTATTAGTTGATTACGCTTTGGATATTCAATTAACCCACTTCCCCATGTTTGGAATTTTAGTTGATTAATGGATCCGTATCAGTGGCTTTCAATTCAATCTTACATTTTTCCATTAAGAGTCATTTTCTTCTATCCAGATCAAGATATATATGTTCCATGAGAATAATGATGATCTAGCATGATGAGGTAATGCATGCATATAGCAACTAAAATCAGCCTCGCACCAAGTCTCAATTACCATAGAGAAACTTGACCAGATGAATAAAAATACATTTATTTTGCAGGAAGAAAAAAAGATATCTCATTCTCAAAAAAGAGAAGAAAAAAAAAACTCCTCTGTAGCATAACTAACCATAAAGAATTTGATTTTGAAAAAATATATATATCCGCGACGTAGTATTCAAGAACTTCAAAGTGATCATTTCGCATTAACTTCTGTCTTACATCATGCAATATTACCAAGGATTTGGAAATCAGAAGCTAAATCCAATAACAAAGACTCCTACAGAATTCACATATATTACCACTTATGCCGAGGTACTGGCTCGACCACCTTGGAGAAAATGAGCACACAAAATGTGACACGAGACAAGGTCATTTGGCTACTGCGGTTCTTTTATTGGATCAGCTCATATACCATCACAATCGAGAAGTAGAACGTTATCATGATTTCACAGAGAGAATAAATTGCAGAAAAGGTACAGCAAAGGCCACACTTTAACTTTTGTTGACATCGGGAGGTGACGAATTTGGAGTAGCATTTTCACTACCAGAAATTCCATGGCCTAATGCTTCAGCTAATGGTCCACCAGGCGGCGAACTCATCCACGACCCATGGCTCGTCCACTGGGTTCTCATAACACCTACATCCGCTCTGTCAGACCTCATGAACCCAAAACCCCCCATTTGAGCATTTTCACTATATTGATTAGCTTCGCTTATCCCAGGTATTGACAACGTAAGAGATGATAATGGTATCTTCTCATTTGAAGAAACATACATCTTCTTCCCCATTTCACTACTGTCCTCCATCAATTTTGTTCTCCAATCATCAACGAAGTGTCTTGATGACAAGCTATAACTATCATTCGGCCGCTGAACTTGGAATACATCTCTTAGATTTACGCCTGAGTTCAAGCTGTCAAGTTGCTCTTCTCTACAATGCTGTGAATTATAGACTTCCCCATCACACTTGATCCTATCTTTCCTTAACAAGTGCCACTCTTTGTCGGAATTGCAAGCATCGGGCATGATCTCACCTCTCGAAAACCAATCCAAGCTCCTTCAGGGGACAAAACAAAATCATCTTTCATTAAATTAGGTGGGTCAAGGGAAATGGACAAAACAGGATAAACTATGTACAAAACATCAAATGAAAACGAATTAAGACCTGATACATACATAATGTTTAGTTAGGAATCAAACATATAAGAGAATAGAAACAATTTGGACCAACCAAAACCTTGCGATTCAGAGAACATTGGGCATTGGAATCCCATCTCACCTGGATTCATATGACGAGTTGGTGGCAGAGGGCATTGCACCAGGGAACATGGTTAAATTGGTTTGAGAGAGAGAGTTAGGTGTTTGATTAAGCAAGGGTGAGGTAGAGCTAGATTTGTTGGTATTTGTCAGCACATAGTCAGTGTGTGATTCCACAGGCTTTCTTGAACGGGGACGGCTCTTATGGGAATGCCTCTCACAGTACTTCTGGTCTGGAGCCACATCTCTTGAGCACCTCCATTTCTTTCCATCTGTTCTTTTGCACCTCCATGGCTCAGGATCCGAGTTACCCGAAACCCCCAATTCCAACGACCCTCTAACCACTAATACATAATCAACAATAGTTAAGAAGGAACACCCACAATAGGAAATAAGCAACTGATTATCTTATATGTACAGAAGGTATGAAATTGACAAAAGATCCGTGTTTTAAGCAAAATAGAGAGCGTTACTGTTGGATTGGGATGAAAGAGTGTCCATTTGACTTTTTTGGATGTTTATAAGGAGTTCAGGAGGGACAGGAGCAGATGCCATCAAGTACTTAAGAATCATGGTTTGTCTCTCCAGCTCCCTCAACTGAGCTGCTGTAAAAGGCATTCTCATCATTCCCACAGATGGTACCGTTTCTCCTACAGTCAAACACAACGCATAATAACTTTAAAGAGTTTTAACTACTGTTTCCAACCAAGACCAAGTGAATATAAAAAATAGTTCCAAAACTATGCATGTACTTAAGGCTGAGAACTTTTTACCTGAAGGGTTAAAGGAAAATGAAGAAGTGTAGGAGTCAAAGAGGCCAAGGGACTGTGATCCTGCTGCTATTTGTGCTTCATTAGCACCAGAAGCAGAAGCAGTGCCAACAACATCAAGCATATCCAAACAAGCAACGAAGTTGCTTTCGCTGCTTGTGCTACAGAACATGAGTCCACCACTTCCATCTCCCAATCTTCCACCGAAACGACCACCACAAGAAGAAGGAGAAGAAGAGGAGGAGGAGGAAGAAGAAGATGATGATGATGATAGCTGAGATGGTGGATCATGGTGATGAGACATCAGCATCAATCTCTTGTGAGTAGAAGGTTCCATATCAGATTGTTGCATCCTTAAACCAAAACCAACCTTAAACTCTTTACCCTTATCATCACCACCACTTTCCTTTGAAACCACAAAAGAAACCCCACTTCTTGTTCCCATCATACAACAACTATCCAAAACAAAAATGCTAATTTTGCCATAAACAACATTAACTCTTTCTTACAAGTGAAATACAACACATAACCTCAGAACTCACGCCATTCCATTTTCCTCTTACAAACAAAATCTGTTGCAACACTAAAATCCCCTTCTCTCTCACACTTACACAGTTGTCTCTACATGCAACTGTTGTAGATAAAGCAATGGTGTAGCGGTGCCGCCGTTTTTAGCCATGCGTTTTTGCTTTGCTTCCTTAGCTTCCAACATTCGTACTCCTTTTAGAATACAGACAAAACCCCACTTCTTTCGCTCTTACACTGACACATAACTCTGTTGTAACGTTTCCTTCACGTCAAGTTTTTATAGCCTACAATTCGTATTCCGACTTGCTCCACCACCGCTACATGTAATTGGCCAACTAAGGTTGACTTTTAAATACAAGGACAAATCCTTAAAATTCATTGGCTGTTATATTATTTATTTGACCACTTTTGACTCCACTGACTAACGATCGCTGTCGAAAGTGGAGTGTTTTCCGTCAAAGCACGCCGTTAATCTAAATGTGGGCATTGTGAGTAGTGATAACTATTAAGAGTGGGGATTCCTATTGGATTTGGCGAAGGCAAGGGGACCAAAGGTAGGGTAAAGTTGATGGTGATGCAGTAACTAATCAAATTCTGATGGTCCTATCCTTCTTTGGGTTAGTCACTCATTTAATTTACTTCTAGTGGGTTACATAACAGAGTTGCTTTCTGGCTTTTCTATGAATGAAAATGGACGAGTCCAGGACTTGAATCCATCTACTAGCTCATTCTTAAATGTTTTATAAGAATATTGGGTTCTCGAAGGCTCTTGTCCACCGGTTCTTATTCTTTCAGGCGACAACCCCAGATCCTAATAAGTCACACTTCATTGCACATCCAGTCACGGAGGTTGCAAACCATGTTCTCCATGGACATATAAATTATCAGTATAATTCTCACTCCATTCAATTGAATTCTTTTATTCTTTAATCCAACTTTTCGAACATACCATATCTTCAAATCAGTTATGCACTCAATCTATCAAAAAATTGTTGGTTCATATGTTAATATGATAATATATTTATGATATATTTAATTTAAAATATTTTTTATTTATGTCCTATAGTCAATCGATTAGGTTATAGTTTAGTGACAATTATTTAAAGGCATTTTTTATCTTATACATATTTAGATGTCTATGATAAAGTCTATGAGATAATTATACATTACAAATGAATTTATAATAAGATGATAATATGAAATTCATATTGTATTTATGTGTTATCTCTAAATTATTCTCAGTCGTTGTTATATGAAAATTAAACATTAATAGAACGTAAAAAGACTAGCACACATTTTTCTTTTTCTTGTGAAAAGTTATTGATCTCATAGATTAAAGTATAGAAATACTTAAGCAAACTTATCAGTACTTGTAAAAGAACAAGTTTACTGAACTAACCTAATATGAGAAATTCATTTGGAATATTGCTTATATGTCTATGAAATTTTCATTGTGATGATTATGTAAGAGATCATTTGACTTGAAATCTTCAAACTTATCTTGTATAAGGATTGCTATATATTTTGATACTACTTATGATATATTCTAATCATGGGTTGTTCAGTAGGTAGGTATTAGATGTAACATAACCTATATCGAGGTGGTTGAGTGATCAAGATATGATTTATCACCCTAAAGTAATTAGAAAGAATGTTCTTTGTTTATTAATATTCATTCAAAAAAAATCTTTGGCCAAGGTATAATGACGTTTTGTAAATAATTTATAAATATCATTAATTGAATCAATAGCTAACGACGGAGAATTAATATGATTGAACTTAAAATATAGTAGATATTAATTTCATATTTTATGTTTAATCGAAACATTATATGATGATAAGATTGAATTATACAGAAAAATCATATGCAGAAAGGTTAGTCAAAACTCCTTTGAAATTCTTAAATATTTGGGTGGTCATAATATGTTGCTAGATGTTATTTTTGATCTATGATTATAAATTTTTTAATTGGATAATTAAAGATAAATTAAAAGAAGTTTTAATTTATCTAATTCTAATTCTAATTATAATTATTGTCAATATTTAGGAATCTAATGGGTCTCTCATAAAGAACATGTTGAAGAGAACAAAGATATTTTAACCAAGTTTGACTTGATTGTAAAGTTTAAGAAACTTTGTGATTCAATGTGAGATATTCAATAAATAAGGATTAATATGAGATATTATATCTTATTTGGGCATAAGTAGTATTTAATTAGAATTATATGTATTTCTAATTAAATTTTAATTAAAATTAGAATTTATTTCAATTAAATTACTAAAATGTTCAAAACTTATTATAAATAGACTTAAGTTCTTATAGAACTAGCATTTCTTGCTTAATTCTCTCAGTAAGAGTTATAGAATTCTCTCAACCTATTCTATGGATGCCATTAAAGGTCAGATACTTGTGCCCCTATGATGGTTGAGATAGATCGATATTATAAACAGTTTGAGGAATACGACAAGAATATAATTAAGTATTGGAATAAGGTACGAATTAAGATTCATATTTTATTATGATTTATGTGTTAATCATTTTATAGAATTAAAGTGATCTTAGTTTTTTAAAAATCAAAATACAAAAAACTTTTGTAATTATTCTGTTGTAGTCGAGATTAGATCTCATCCCAATTTTCTAATAGTGATGTCATAGCATACCTTAATTCTAGAATTTAATTAAATTGCTTGATTATTGTTGATCTTAACTTTTGGAATTGAAATTAAAGCCCAAAAAATTAGATTTAGATTTGATTAATTTTAATCTAAAAAGGTTAGATTAAAATTTCATAAAACTTTAAATCTAATTCAATGTAGAATTAAATAGTCAAAATGATTAATAATTGTTTAAGAGTTAAACAATATATTACACAATACATGAATAAGAAACCCAGAAACTGAGAATAAGATTAGAAACCCAGAACATTGTGGCTACTGAAAAGACCATGTTCGTGGCGTGTAAAATCAGGAAACGAGAAACTTTGTTGTTTGTGGATTGTTGTTAGATCATTTCCTACCAGTAAGCTCATCAACTCATTAATATAAGGCCAGCTAATCCACAATGGCGAGGAAGGTCATTATCTAAGCAAACATTCCCAAAGGGCCTTCAATGATTTGAGTTTGATGAAGTTTTTGGAAGTTATATTTGTTCGTGCTGGGCACATTTCAACATTCGTCAACGTAGGAAGGCCCACCGAGCAAAGCAACCCTTTGGGAACTAAAAGTGGATGCAACCATCCTAAGGGAGCTTTAAGGTGGTGGAACCTGGGATTGGTTTAAAAAGCTGGGCTTTGTGTTTTTGTTTGCTTGTTGTGCCATTGGCGGATGGATGGTTTATGTCGTGTAGAGGCCACTGCAAGGGCGTCTTGCTGTAGCTTCCCAGTTAGGGTGGCTCCATTGGACAATTGCGTGTGTGAGAGTGATAGCAGCAGTGTGAAGATGCAGCGAGGAGTAACCAGTGGCTGGGAGTCATGACAATTATGGTAAAGGAATTCCTAATAGGCAACAAATCTTCCTTACGATGGCTGGGAAGGTGATGGTGACATGTTAGAGAAGAAGATGTTGCTGGTCACACAATGCAAGTTAGTGGTGGGACGTTGATGGAGAAGGTGTAAGGCTGGCAGTAGTAGCTTGTGACACATTGCAAGCTGATGGAAAAGGCGTAAGGCTGGTAGGGATAACAAAACTAGCTCGGTCTGACCCAATTTTGGCCCGGTTTGAATGGGTCATGAGCGAGCCATAGGTTGACTATGGTTTGCCTGTTTGGATCATGGGTAGGCCCGACCCAACTATTTCTTAAATGAAGTCATTTTTATTTTTTTCTTAAAAATATATATATGACGGGTCGAGTTTAGCCCAGCCCGCCTATGGTCTGTTAGGTCATGGGTCGATCAATCCGTGGTCAGGTAGGGACACAAATCGATCAGTCAGGTCTCGGGCCACACGGGCTAGGGGCTAAGTCAGGTTGGGTTGGGCTGGGCTGGGCCATGAGGGATTAAAATAGTACATATGCGGGGAGACTAGAATAGTAAATATGAGTGATTAATGAGATATCAGAAATGCATTTTTTCTTGCTCGTGCATAATATGTCATATACATACACATGAATATTGAATCGTTGCTCATAAAAATGACTTTACATACATTCATTGACATTCCGGGTATAATTGTGTATAAATGTGAATATACTGAGAAATGTTGGCTCTCAATATTTCTTCTTGATGAATAAGTATGATTTACATTAATTATAAGGTCTTTATGAAATTTTGTGAAAATTAATTATTATATTGATGTTAGAAAGAATATATGATATAGGTTGATTGAAATAATGTGTAAAAGTTATAAGAATATTCAAGGGGTATTTTTGGCAAGACACTTAAGGTTAAAAGAACATAACCCTATAAGGAAGGGTAAAAGGAGATTTTTGGGCTCAATAAGGGTAGAAATGGAAGAAAGAAATGTAATCTTGCTTTTTAAGAGGGGGGGACATGAATTGGGAGAGAAGAAGAGAAATTAAGAAAGAAAAAAAAGAGAGAATTTCGATGGTTGAGAGAAAAGAAAAGAGTTGAGCTAGGGTTTTTAACATTTCTTAGTCTTGAGAGAGATTTTGAAGTGGTTCAAGAAGAGAAAAAGGAAGAGGAAGAGGAAGAGCTTCTAATTGAGTCAAAGATCTCTTCATTTGGTAAAGAATCAAGGTAAGATCATTTTGAATCTTTTGGATTTTTTTAGAAGAGTTTTAGGTCATAGAGTTAGAAAATACATGAGTTTCAGTATTCTAGAACCAATTTTAGTGATTGTGCGTTGTGAGATTTTTCAATTTGAAAACCCTGTTGAGTTAAGATTTGAGAGTTTAATGAAATCAAATTGGTAACGGAATGGTTATACTAAAGACTTTCTAAGTTTGCACAGTGCAAAATTTCAAGTCTTCCTTAGGGGTAAATTTCGTATTCTGACATTAGGGAAAAATTGGATTAATATAGGCTAAATTAGATAAATTTGTCTTCAAGAAAGTTGTAGCTTATCTTTCTAGCTTTCCAATGGTATATAGTATGAAATTTTTGGACATCGGAGTCAAAAGTTATGGTCCTTATAAGTAGAGATGCTCAGGAGTATAGATTGTATCATTTGATGATGTCATATCATCTGTGATGAAGTATCGTCTGGAGATGATGTCATATTGTCTAGTGATGATGTCATATCGTCTGTGATGACGTATTGTCTGGTGATGACTTCATATCATCCGGTGCAATGTTCATCTAACCCTATTGTCTATAGATGATAGAATCTTTCTTCAAATTCTTCGTAAAAGTTATAGATCTTGAAGTCCTCTTTCCAATAGTCTAAATAAAACCTCAATCTGATATCTCTAGAGCAAGTTATGCTAATTATTCCAAATAGGTCTTAGATTGAAACTTCTTCTAGTCACTGTTCATCTTGTATCATTTGATCCAATTTTGACCCAGTAGATGACAGAATCTTTTATCAAGGTCTTCATGAAAGTTGCATATATTGAATTTTTATTTCAAACCATCTAAAGAACATCTCAATCTGATACCTTTAGAGAAAGTTATGTTAATTGTAAAATATCTTCTGCATACTGTTCATAAACTTCTTCTAGTTACTGTTCATCTTGTATTGTCTGGTCCAATTTTGACCCAGTAATGATGGAATCTTTTTTCAAGGTCTTCATAAAAGTTGTAGATCTTGAATTTTTCTTTCAAACCATACAAATAAAATCTCAATCCGATATCTCTATAGAAAGTTATATGAATTGTAAAACATTTTCTGTGTATTGTTCATAAACTTCTTCTGGGTACTGTTCATCTTGTATCATCTAGTACAATTTTGACCTATTAGATGATGGAATATTTCTTTAAGATCTTCATAAAAGTTGTATATCTTGAATTCTTCTTTCAAACCATCTAAAGAACACCTTGATCCGATACCTATAGGGAAAGTTATGCTATTTTCCCCAAAATAGGTTTAATATAATTGAGGACAAAACCTTATTTGATTCTTTTGGCCATAACTTTGTTATCTAACCTCCAAAAGACATGATTCTTGGAACAATAGATTCCTAGCACATTTTTTTCTACCTCTCTATAAAATTTTATAGTCTTGATACTGGATCAAAGAAGATTGATTGAATCAAATTAAGGGTATCGGATGGAAGAGTATAAATTGTGATTTTAATGGTTCTAGTGAGGTATAACCCTAAGTATAAATTATACTTAGAGGAGTCTTGATATGGGTCTGATTCTGTGATGACACTAATGGATAAATACCAGGGATTGTCATGAACATATATTGTACATATTTTATTACATACATGTGCATTGTTAGACACTTATACTTGTGCAAATTGTGACATATGTGTATGTGTTATTTGATATAGAGGAGCAACAGGAACGTCAACCTCCAGACGTTACCGAAACTTCCAAGCATTAGCTTCAGAAGCAACTTGTAAATAACCTAGACGATCTCACTTAATTAAATGTTTGTTTTAAACTATGTTTGAATTGTTGAATCAATGTGTCTTGATTGTTGGTTTCCGAGCAATGAAGGTCCGATGATTGTGATATTTGATTGAGATATTGAAGTGCTACTTGAATGTAAATGCGACGGACTAAATGTTTATGATATGATTGATTGTGAAAAGTGCATTCCATACATGAATGTATGACCAAATAATGAGAGTTGTGACCTGAGTAACCAACGTGAAAGGAGCTTAAGCTCAGTTATGCGCATCAAAGCCTCAAGCTCAACGTAATGAGCCCGGTATCTACAATAGATACGGGATAGTACTGAAATGAGCCCGATGTCTACAATAGATACGAGACAAATTAGGCACTCAGTCATAACAACGTAACAATTGGAAAAGAATCTTATGAGCATTTCACATGCATTTTTAACAAGTATGTGGATTGTTTGAAATGCCAAATTGATTTGCTATTAAATGTAAATGTGATATGTGTTCAATTATGCAAAGATGTGAAATATATGCTATATTTGTTGATGTGATATATGAATTGAGTGAACTATCGATGATGATTACCTCATTAAGTTCGCAAAACTCACCAAAATTGCAACATTGACTTTTCATGATCGAGAGATGACTCTAGTTATTAAGAGGCGCTACAAGTGGTATAGATTGGTGATTTGGGAACAGAAGTCATGGCTCAAAAGTCGATCAGCTAAGTTTTGGACAGAGGAGACAGATTTTTGTATATTTCCTCTTTCATATAGTACTTTTGTAGTAGGCTACGATGATGTACATGTAGGAAATGTTGAAAGACATATTGTAGACCTTCGGTATTACAAAAATGAAATGAGAAAAAAGTTAGCTTTTTAAAATATTGTGATTTTCTTATGATGCTTTATAAGCGAATAATGATATGATGCCATATTAAGTCAATGTAGTAATTGAACATAGCGCACCATTATCTTAGGTTATGTACTGGAATGGCCTCCGAGTGTCTCAGTATGTATTCCAAGGTAAGAGGGCGCTACAAATAACTTGTGGCGGCAGTCGTAGTAGGGTCTCATTGGCAGCTAGAGTTTTGTGATGTCTGTGATTGTAGACGAAAGAGGGATGTTTGGAAAATGGGTTTGGAAAGAGTGTGTTTTGCGACTTGGAAATTTTATTCAAAGTCTAAAATAGGCTTATTCTAGGACTGAAATAACGGGTGTTGGTAATTGATTTAAGTTTGATTTAATCTAATAATAAGTTATTCTAAGTTTAGAATAAGTGTTGTTTGGATATGTGACTTAAACTAGAAAATTGTAACTTATTTAATTTTTTGATTAAAGTAATTCTAAGATTAAATTAAGTTATTTTAAAATTTGGAATATCAGATTCCTAATTTAACCAAGTTCCAAGCATAATTTTAATTTTTTAAATTAACATTCAATTATAAATTATATTAATTATTTTTCTTAGTATGATTAAGATTAATAATTAGATTGATTCCTAATTAATTTTAGAAAAAGAGTTTCTAAAATTAGTATTAATTATTAATTATATTGAAATTAATTAATTAGGCTCTTTAAAATAAAGGAAATTGTTTTCTTAAGTAATTAAGAAAGATGTTTATTTATTAAATTTATTTATTTCTATTCGATTGAGATAAAATAAATTTATGAATTTATTCTTTTAAAGAATTATTATTCAATTTATTTAGAAATTGTTTCTTTATTTATAAATAATATGTTGTTTGATTTATTAGAAATATTATTTTCTTGATTAAATTTTGATAAAAGTTTTCATTCATTAACTAAGAAAAGGAGCTTTCTTTAATATTTTAAAAGAATAGTTTTGTAACTTATTAAAGAAAGAATTTATATTTAATTAAGAAATTAATCTCTAAATAAATAATATAAATAAATTTATTAATTAATTTTAAAATATTTTATTTAATTTCGAAAGCAATTTCTTCTTAATATTAGAAAATAGTTTTCTAATTAATGAAAAGTATATTATGGAAAAAAACAACTTTAGGCAATAACATGTTTGCAACAGTTTAAAAACGTGTTCCTAAAATTAATATAACATGACATATTCCAAAGTATTGCCTTTAATGATATTAAAAAGCAACAATATTAATATTTTGTTACTACATATAAGAAAAGGCAACAAAATTTTTTAATTTTTGCTTTTACAATTTTTTTAAAAAAGGTTGCAATAAAGTCTTTTATATGCAATATCTGGAATTATTGTTATAGTTCCAGTTATCTATTTACTAAAAGGTATTTATAATATCTGGAAATATTGTTATAATTCCAGTTATCTATTTACTAAAGGGTATATATGAACATGTCATTTATCTATTATAGGTGGTGGCTGATGGTACTTTTTATATGTAAGTGTGGTATTTTATATATAAAAATCTAGCTTAGCTTTTTTATTAAAGCATGATAGCTTATTACTTAAGTGTTGGTATTCTCATTTTGAGGTGTAG
Source organism: Erythroxylum plowmanianum (assembly GCA_025531925.1). Classification (NCBI taxonomy): domain Eukaryota; kingdom Viridiplantae; phylum Streptophyta; class Magnoliopsida; order Malpighiales; family Erythroxylaceae; genus Erythroxylum; species Erythroxylum plowmanianum. The sequence goes on from JANVCQ010000232.1 coordinate 29,381,803, forward strand.
GTGTGAATTGTGTTTTATGGGTGGTGGTATTTCTTTTATATATAAGCATTGTATTAAACGTGTAAAAGTCTGATAACAGTTTTAACTCAGTCATAATGTTCTTCGTACTCGATGATGGTTTTATCTTTTTAACACGAACCTATCACTTATCTGTTATAGGTGGTAGGTGGTGATAATTTTAACATATGAGCATGGTATTTTGTGTATTAATGTCTAGCATAGTTTATATTGATACATGGTATCTTAATATTTATGTAATTTTATTCTCATTTTGAGGTGAATATGTGACTTATCTGTTATAAGAGATATTATTTTTGTACATAAGCATAGTATTGGATCTATGGAAGTTTGGTACATTATTAATTAAGCCACATTATTTTTTTGGTACTTGGTGATGGTATTACCAATTCAATTTGAATGTATCACTTATATGCTATAGGTGATGGATGGTGGGGTAGGTATTGTTTACAAGTAAGAATATTATTTTATGGATTAATTTCTAGTATAATTTGTGTTTACACATGATACATTAGTTTGCAAAAAAAATGTTCCAAAAAAAGAAAGAGAAATAAGAGAAGATAGAGAAGACACAACATTCCACTTTTCTTTGGATATTTAGATGATAGTATTCTCATAAGTATTTTATTGGATGTATGATATTCTGGTATAGTTTTAACTAAGTTATGATATTCTTCATACTTGGTGGTGGTATTATCATTTTAAGATGAACATGTCACTCATTTTTATGAAGTATTATGATATTTTTATACATAAACAAGATATTGTATGTTGAGAGTTTTGGTATAATGTTTATTAGGGCATGGTATTCTTCATACTTGTTGACAGTATTCTCATATCCTTTATGACTTGCTAGTAAAGGTTTCTAAGATTTATCTAAACTCATTTATCAAAGACCAATTTCTTAAACCCAATCATAAAATTAAACAAAACGTAAGTTAGTGCTTCATCTTTGTTTTATCATTGTCAGCACAAGCATTTACCATTCAATAGAAATAATGGTGGTATTGTTTAAGTTCAGTATACATGGAATTGCAAACATATTAGATTTAGCCAAATAAAAGATGCTATTATTTTAGAATGTTGTCATCTTAAGTGCAAAGAAGCCTAAATTCCTATGTTTTTAAATTGATGGTAAAATAATAACGACATTAGTATAAATAACTTTTTAAAAAATATGTTTCTTTATCAAAATCAAAGTAACATACTTTAACCCAAAAAAAGGAGAGAAATAAACACTTCATCAATTCTATTTAGTAGCTAATAATTTTTAAGAAAATATATAATACGATTAAAAAAAGGAAGAAGAAGAAACAGACATTATAATTTTACAATTATATCCTTACAAAAGTTAGATTACTCAAGCCAATTTCATGCTATAACACAAGTTATAAAATCATCTCCAAGATTATTATTAGCAAGCTTAAAATTTTCCTGAAAATTCTTATAGGTCCTAATCAAGAAGCTTTTATATAAGAAAGATCAATCAGTGACAATATTTTGCTTATGCGGGAACTTATGAAAGACTATAACAATAAAAAGCCTATAAGAAGTTGTGATTTAAAGATTGATTTCTTCAAAGCCTTTGACACTATCAACTTCATTTTGGATTGTTTGAAAGCCTTTTATTTCCCTACCATTTTTGTAGAATGGATTAAAGCTTGCATAACACCCACCTCTTACATCATTTTATTGAATGGAGCACCAACCAAAGTCTTTAAAGGAACCAAAGGTATTAGACAAGGGGATCCTTCTTCCCTTATCTATTTACCTTAATTGTGGAAGTTTTGACTAGGATGTTTATCCATTACATAACGAGGGACTACAAATTTCTTTATCACCACAAATGTGATATTTTGAAGATCAATAACCTCATATTTATAAATGATGTGATAGCATTTTGTGGAACTAACCCTAACTTAATCAAGTTAGTAATGAGAGTTCTTAATAAATTTTCTAAGGTATTAGGATTGAAGGTGAACATGAGTAAAAGCTGCTTGTATATCTCTTCTAACATGCAAAATGTGGAACTTCTAAGCAATATAATAGGGATAGAAAATCATTTTGCCCCTTTCAAGTACCTTTAGATGCCTACAACCACCGAAAAACCAAATTTTGTGTAGTGTATCTGTAACATCCCGTTACTGTGTTAAAGGGGTATTTTAGTAATTGGGACAGACGGATAGGATTGCACTGCATTCATTGACTGAGCATGATACTGGCCTCTAATTATA
>JANVCQ010000232.1:29417560-29439294 GCA_025531925.1 Erythroxylum plowmanianum
ATCTTATCTTTCCAACGCTTCTGACCGTGTCTAATTTGGAGCTCGGAGTAAAAAGTTATGATCTTTACAAGTGGAGATATTCTGGAGGAAAAAGTAAGACAAAGTGACTCATCTTCGTCTGTGATGACGTCATCTTCGTCTGTGCTGACGTCATCATCGTCTGCTTGTATTTTCGACCCCTCTTCTTTCTTTTGACCATAACTTTTTTGCATAGATCTCTGATCGACCTCATTTTTGAAGCGATAGATTTTCTAAGACATTTTTCTATCTTTCTACACTTATTTGATCAGTATTGCTCTTAAAGTAAAAAAGGTGGGTTGAAACAAAGTGTGATGGTCGTCAGTAAAGTCTGACTATGCTTCAGAAATTTTGAAATATCTTGAGCTATAGAGCTCCGATCGAGGCGATTATTGTTTTAAATTAAACTAGAGACATAGATCTACAAGTTATATGATGGAGCCAATCGGCAAGTTAGCCTCCTAGACTTTCAATTTCTGACACGAAATCGGTAGAGTGTTCAGTTTTGACTGTTTTTCCTTAGGACAGTATTTTGACCATATCTTCCTCATTTCTAATCCAAATTGAGCGTTTTTGGTGGCGTTGGAATCGTTAGAACAGAGGGAACATTTTTTTAAAAAAGCAATCTGAATTTTTAAATTGCAAGTTTCTTTATTTGAGGTCAGTTTGTGGTCGATTTTGGGTCTTCCAGGCTTTTGTGGGTTCGAATGTTGGGCCTTGGAGACGGGGTCCAACAAGCATTGGCTATGAAGATGACTATTTATCTTGAAGCTCTAAATCTTTGGGAGATTGTATAAGAAGACTATAAAGTGTTTCAATTATCCGAAAACCCTACAATGGCTCAACTAAAGAATCACAAAGAGAGAAAGACAAAGAAGTCCGAGGCAAAAGCTTGTATTTTTTCAGCTATGTTGAGTGTGAATTTTACAAGAATTATGAATCTACAATATGCTAAAGATATTTGGGATTATCTCAAATCTATATATTAAGGCAATAAAAGAACCAAAGGTATGTAAGTGCTCAACTTAATAAGATAATTTGAGATGCAAACCATAAAGGAGACATAAACTATTAAAGGCTATGCTAACAGGTTGCTAAGCATTATTTATAAGGTACAACTTTTTGGCAAGGATTTTCTTGATGAAAGAATTTTACAAAAAATTCTTGTCATTGTATCAAAAAATATGAATCCTAAATTTCTTCATTAGAAGAATCTAAAGATTTTTCAAGCATCTCTTTGGGAGAATTAGTAAATGCTTTGCAAGCATTAAAGTATAGAAGAATGATGAGGCAAGAAGAGGTAGTTCAAGATGCTTTCATATAAAAGCACAAAACCTAGGAGGATGCAAAGATAACAAGAATAACAAGAGGAAAAATAACAAAAACTTGAAGACTCCAACAAGTAGCAAGATGAGGTTTTTCCACCTCGCCTAAATTGCGAAAAGATAAATCACCCTTAAAGAAAATATTGGCAAAGGCCTGATGTCAAATGCAAAAAGTATGGTAATATGGGGCATATGGAGCAGATCTACAAGTCTCAACCTGATGAGAAAGGTATCTATAGAGCAAAATCAAGAGGAGCAACTCTTTGTTGCAACATGCTTTGCTACAAGTAACAATTATAGTGATTCTAGGTTGATAGCTAGCGACTGCACAAATCATATGACCAATGACTAGAACTTGTTTAAAGAGCTTGATTAAACCATTATTTCCAAGTTGAAAATTGGTAATGACAATTTTATCTCAGTCAAGAGAAAAGGAACTGTAGATATTGAGAGTTTGACAGGTTTGAAGCATATCACAAATGTTTTATATATTCCTAACATTGACCAAGATCTGCTTAGTGTAGCGTAACTAGTTGAAAAAAGTTTCAAAGTTATATTTGAAGACATATGATGGTTGATTAAAGATGTGAAAGGTAGAGATGCATTTAAGGTGAAAATGAGAGTTAAAAGCTATGCTCTAATGGAGGATGAGTAAATAAAATTTTCAAGCACTATGAGCAATGCTGAATTATGGAAAAAGAGGCTTGGACATTTCCACCATGTTGGACTTCTTTACATGCAGAAATATGCTTGGTGAGAGGTGTTTCATTTCTTGAAGACAATTTAGTTGATTGTGTGACTTGTCAATATAGCAACCCTCAAATAACATAGAGAGTAAAACATAAGTTACAGCTGGTGCACACAGATGATAGAGGACCTCAAAAAAATCATCATTAAATGGTAATAAATAATAAATTACATTTGTTGATTATTTCACTAGATTTTTTTGATTTATTTCTTCAAATGAAAATTTGAGGTTGCTAATATATTATAGAAATACAAAGCCTTTGTGGAAAATCAAAGTGGTCACAGGGTTACATACAATAAGATCAAATAATAAAAAAGAATACACAAATGAAGTCTTTGACAAATTTTGTGAAGAAGCTAGTATTACACACCAACTTATTGCACTTTACACCCCATAACAGAATACTGTAAGTGAGAGAAAAATTTGAAGTGTTTTGGGAATGACAGGGTGTATGCTATATGAAAAGGAACTACTAAAGAAACTATGAGCAAAGGATACAAGCACTACTGTATTTTTTACTAAATAAGCTGCCAACCAGACTTTTGTCTAAAAAAACTCCATTTGAAGCCTGGTTTGATTACAAGCTAGATTTACAAAACCTTAAAATTTTTGTTGTGTTTGTTCTTCTTATATGCCTCATGTTAAGAGAGACAAACTTAGTAAAAAGGATGAATCAGGTGTTTTCGTTAAGTACAACAACACTTCCAAAGCTTATAGAATTTTTCAACAATGAAAATAAATTCTTGTAAGTAGAAATGTCAAATTTATAGAGAACAAACAATGGAGCTAGGAAAAGCCAATGAAAAAGCAATTTCAAGAAGTTCTTGAACACTTTGATGATGTTGTAGATGACATAACAATAAGAGATACAAGGCCCTTATTTGAAATTTATGAAAGAAGCAATGTTGTTGTCCTAATGCCTATTAAATTCAATGAAGCTAAAAAGGATGACAAATGGACAAATGCTATGAAAGAAGAGCTTAGGATGATTGAAAAAAATGACATATGGGAGTTAGTGGATAGACCACAACACAAAAAGTTGATAAGAGTTAAATGGCTCTATATAGAACCAAACGTAATGCAGATGGTTCTATAAATAAATACAAGGCTAGAAGAGAGCATAGTCATTCTAACATTTCCATATCAATCCACATCAAAATTTTGTTAAAAATCAAACTGCCATTTCAATCTCAAACAATTCTATTTTCATGGTAGAACTAAGCATTTTATGATTAAGTTGTTTATTCTAAGGGAAGTGCAGACAGAAGGTGAAATATGTCTACTATTATAGGACTAATGATCAAAGTACAGATATCCTAAGAGAGGCACTTTGAAAAGCTAGATTTGAAGAATAAAGAAGCAAACAAAGAGGGGTGTTGAAAACGTTCCTAACTATCTGTAGATTGAATTAGGATGACTTTATCTTTTGGATTATTTTTTGTTTTTATAACCTAGTCTTTAGAAGGTTGTTGATTTTTTTTTCTAGATTAGAGAGTTGTTATTCATATCGAAGAATAGGGAATGTATTTGAATTTCTGTTACACTCTAGCTTTAGACTATAGCTCTATTTAAAGAGTGCTGCAATAAAATTTTAAAATCATCCTCCAATAACTTCTCGTCTCCAATTTCATAAAATAAATTTCTACTATAATAAAATTAAATATCATAATTATGATCTCATCAATATTTTATGTATAATTTATATTTATAAAATTTATCATATATATTTGAATGTTGTTTTTTTAGGTACATCATTATAAGTTGGATTAGTCTTTCTAGTGGGTATCCTTAATTCACTCATCTCTTGAACTTATTTGTTCCATAGAGAAAAATGAAATGACCCCTGCCTCAAATTTTTTCAGGTTACGAGATACATTAAAGTTAATATATTTTCTACTCCATTCGACTAATTTCGGGTTCGAGTCCCGAGTAATTCATTATAACTATAAATTGAAATAGTATGAAATCCTATATGATATGTCTAGAAATATGAATCCTTTTTTTAAAAAACTTATTTCAACTTCATTTTTTTTATATTCAAAAATTTATTATGAATCTAGATAATAACCAAAAGACATGTACGCGAAGATTAGATCTCGGTTGATAAGTTGATAAAGATAGAAAGATATGGTGGGCGTTCGTTGCTAGTTAAGAAGAGTTGGCAAAAGGATATTCATGCTGCTCACGGGAGCCGGTGTCCGAAATTTTGGAGTTTTGCTGTGGCCCTGTGTAGACAATCATCACAACTTTATCCATAAGCGCAGGGTATGGTAACTTCGAACTTGCAAAAGCACACAATAAATCATAGTCCTCGTGCATTTAAAAAGCTATTAAATTTATAATAAATGAATTAGCAAGTGGTTTCAATGTTGATCACCACATAGTCTTGTTGAACTGCTTGAATTAAGCATGGAAATTAAACTAGGGCTAACGCATCAATGCTTCAATCTTGGATACCGATATCAATGGCGGAGTGCAGATTTTGGTATTGAATTTTGTACATATGTTTTGTTTTTTAGCAAGGAAGTCTTGGATACATGTGCTAAACATCGCATGGGAAGTGATGGCAAAGTTGTGGCTGTCTGTTTCATAATGATTTTCTATTTATTTTATCGCTGTCAAGTAGAATGTGGTCAGTAACTATTTACAGCAAGAGTTTGTTAGCTCAAAGTCTTGTGAACAGCATAATTTTCATCCCTCAAGCCATGTGATTTGGACATACAAGTAAGCTTCGAAAGTCACAAGACTGGCCAATAAGCATTTTTCTTGCCTTACTGTTGATTTATTTTTGGTTTCGTATGCTTGGGCTGGATAATGGGACAAGGGAAAGACGAAATCGAATCACATTATCTTCAAGTGCTTCAGACAAAGCTGATCCTGTTAGGATTGAGTAGAATATAGTCATGCTCTTTTTTGGTTCCTATTCCCTAGTGTGTTAGTTCATACTGGCACCGTTTGATAATCAACAGATTGCATTAGCTGTTAGCTGAAATTAAATTAATAAAGTTATTTTGACCAGCAGATAATACGAATTGTTTATTTAAATATTTTTGTAAAATTAACTATTTAATATTAATTGTTTAAGTATAAAATGACTTATAAAAGTATGATTTAAAAAAAGATCTATAAGAATATAAATATTATATCTTAATATTTTTTTGAATATTTTGATAAGAATTTAGATAAAGTAAAAAAGGTCAACACTATCATTTAAAGCAAAGGTTTATTATAATATAAGAATGACGTCTATTTGTCATTAAACTCGAAACAATATTATCATGAATAGTTGTCATCTCTCAAGTTCTCAGTTCTTCAATGCCTTCTTGTGTAGAGTTAACTTCAACATCTTCAAGTACATTTAGAGGTATTTAAGATCTTGATTGATGATGTTAAAAGCCGAGTTGTCAATTGTATTTCTTCTAATATAGTTGCAACGCAAAAATTGCACAAATTATTTTATTTTGATTTACCAATGAATACTTATTCAATTCCAATTTTATGCTTACGTTTAAATTTAATTCAATCTATAAATCAAAATTAAATAAATTAAAACCTATTTGTCTATGTTCAAAATTAAAAAATAATTATTTAAATTAATGTTAGAATCTAAACTGAAAAATGTAGTAGTTAATGAGCATAAAACTTATTTTTAATTATATGAATGCCTTAATAAAATTATTCTACCTTGAAACTATAACTAAAAAAGATTTTAAATAATTTTATCTATTAAAATTATCTTTAAAATAATTTTTTATACATAATAACTATTTGTAGAAACATTTTTATGTTTAAAAATATTTAAATATAAATTTTTTTTTAATTTAATGATTTAAGTCTTCTTTAATTATAATATTTAATCCAAGTATTAATAAGTACAATGAATGCAACTCCAAACTTTCCTGCTTAACCTAAAATCTAACATTATAGAAAATTTTGGTAATTTTGGTTAGTATAAAATAACTTGGTAGCAGTTTTTGTACTGTACAATATCAAATTCAATGATACTTATTTTATCGAATTAAAAATAAAATAAAATTTGAAAATAATGATAATGATATGAAGTACAACATTTTATTAAAGAAAAAAAAATTCCAACTTGGTTTAATTTTTGAATAAAATAGAGTATTTTGTTTTACTTCGAGTAAATTGAATTCACACTTTATGCTAATCTATCTCTATCTCTCTTTCTCTATCCTAATTTGTAATAACTTTTGGTCACAATTATCTTTTAGTCCCTTAATTTCTCAACCATCATCATCATCATCATCATCATCATCATACCCCGAAGTCCCGCAATGAAGCAGGGTCTGAGGAGGCCTGATAGTACGCAGCCTTACCCCTACATTGTAGAGAGGCTGTTTCCAGTAGGCCCACATGCATATGTGATAAGATAATAGTGACAAAATAATAGGGAAAAATTGACTAATAAATTAAAATAAGATAAATAGAAAAACAGAAAAAATTTAATTTAATCAATTAATTGGTATTTTTGAAAACATAAACATAAATTTAAAAAATATCAATAAATAATAATAATAATAATAATAAAATAATAATAATAATAATAAAAATAATCAAATTTTAACAGACAATAATAAGAAAACGAATCCATAAACCAGAAAATCCCAGTAAAGACGTAACATCTTGAGAAAGCGAAGATCAAAGAAGATTTGAAGCAAGACTCATGAATGCTAACAACAAAAAGAAGGAACTTTACTAGTTTAAGCTGAAGGGACGTACCATTAGCATGTTTACAGAAAACAAAAGTAACTTGCTTCTTCTTCATCTTCTCCACTCTCAAAAGAGAGAGACCTGACGACAAGCAGCAGATGTATGTATTTCCATTAACTCCAAATTGGGGCAAAAAATGTAATTTATATGTGTATATATATAACCCATTAATAAATAAAAAAATCAGTGAAAGAGAGAAATTGTGTTGGGAAAAAGCAAACAAATCTGTAGTAAACTGACAGAAACCAAAAGAAATTGTGTTGGGAAATGAAATACCTTTGCATACCAAGCTGAACAAGCTCATCAATGGCGGAATCCAAAGCTAAGCGATCCTCCTTCTTCATTAAAAGCTTCAATTCTTGAACAAAATCCATTTCCCGAAAAAGCGTTTTGACCCTAAAAAAGTCTCATCACTTCCGACCCTCACGAAACCGTTCCCTCTTCCTCTTGCTGTCTTGTTTTTATTCGACTCCTCTTATCTCTCTCGCTTGCATTCTCCGCCGTAACTAACAAACCCTAATCTTGAAATCTCACCTCGTTTCACCACCACAAAAAATGGCTAAAAAGAAACAAATCGTCTGTTTCCCCTATTTTATTCCACTTTATTCCAAAACCCTGTCATCCATCTATTTCTCTAACTACTGAAACAAGTATAGAATGTAGCAACATCACTTCACAAGAAACGTCAAAAGACTCATAATTTCGGAAGAAAAAGAGGGAAGGAACAAAAATAAGCATTACTTACAAACTCAAGAAACTCAGTTCAAGAATCTCTCGCTACATCGACATGTACTTTGAAAATAATGGACGGTCACTTGGAACTATCTCAAAATGTAGAAAAATCCAAAATTTTTTGTTTTGTTTTTTCTGGCAGTCTAATATAGGGGGAAAAACCCAAACAAGCTATTATATTTGATTACCTTGCTTTCACTGTTTCAGCTGGCTCCAGAGGTACCGATGCTTCCAGATCTGGTTCAAAAACCCCATCGACTCCCTATGATCATTATCATTGGCCTGAAGTAGCCTTTTAAGAAAACAAAGGGAAGATTCGCTGATAATTATGGAGCCAGCTGGAGAAAAATGCTCCTTATAGAAGCGTTTTTAAAACAACGGATTGGATTCAATCCACCAGCTTAATCAACTGATTACCAAGCACGGTTGTTTTTGAGTTTCTTTATTTAATTTTCTATAATAAATGCACAGTTTCCAAATGGTGACTATTTAATGTGACTATTATAGTGTGGATTAACTTTTTATTGTAATTCTTTATTAAAGTCAATCCCCTTTTCTTAAGATTCACTTGGACTTGGCTAACCCATTCACTATTAGAGATAGGATAAATTATCCTAACATCAAGTAATTTAAGTACCTCTTTCTTAACTACTTCTTTTATGTTCAGATTTAACCTTCTTTGGTGCTTAAAAGAGGGTTTGCAATCATCTTTCATAAATATTAAAGTTATGCAAATAGATAGGTTAAAGCCTTTAATATCATCAATAGTATATCATATGATATCTTGACACAATCTAAGGATTTTTTAAATAATTTTATAGTTTAAATTCACCTAGACTTGCTTTAAATTACATAATAAACATAATTGGGTCTAAGAAATTCATACCCAAGAATGGAAAGAAGCGCTTAAGATCTCTTTGTGGGACTTTATCTTCACTCTCATCACTTAGAGTCACTAAGCATTCTTTAAACTGATCACTTGAATAATGTGGCCAGCTCCTCCCTTACAATCTGATTAATCATGCCAATCTAGCAACAAAAATATCTAAGAGAAGGATACTTAAAAACATTAGGTAAATTAATCACTTATATCTAAGAAAAGCTTTTCGGTTTTCAAATGAAGGAAGACCTTCCAAGGATGATGGAGATTTCAATATCCTCCTCTATCTTTAAAACAACAAAATCAACAAAAATGAAAAACATACCAACCTTAATATGTATATTCTCCAATATACCTATTGAATACTTGATATAATGATACACCAATTATAAGGAAATAATGTTCGGCTTTAGATCACGCATCTTGAGCTTCTTACAAATGGATAAAGGTATGAGACCTACACTTGCCCTTAAATAATTTAAACATACAATTAAAGCTTACATTAACAATAACACAAGGAATAGAGAGATTGTCAGAATATTTAAGTTTATGAGGCAACTTATTTTGAATGATGGTAATACACTCCTCACTTAAAGCTACAATTTTATAATCTTCAAACTTTCTTTTATTAGATAATATCCCTTTTAAAAGTTAACATAAAAGGCACTTGTTTCTTATTATCTATGAAGGGGATATTATTATACAAATTTTAAAGTACATTTTAAAAATTTTTCAAACTATTTATCAAATTTTTCTTAGCCAATCTTTAGGTAAAAGGAATGTGTTGGTCAAGATGTAGGTAAAAAATATTTGGGTTCCTTGTTTTCTCCTCTTTGGTACCACTTTCCTTATTGGGTAAATCATCCTCATCATTTTCTTGTCCTCAACCTCTCTCAGCTTAGAGTCCTCTAATGACTTACCACTCCTCAATATCATAGCCTTACAATACTCTCTAAGGTTCTCAATGGCTAAGAAGTTGACCAAGTGGTCTAATAGAAGAGTTGAATTATTGAGCAATTTGGACTTTAAACATCTTGTTATAGGTTGCTAAAATTTCATACTTAAAGGTGAGCAACCTAATTGCTTCAATGAATTCCTAATTTTGCTTTACTTATTTTGATAGAATATTCTTAAGTGGAGACTCTAAGTTGCACTTTTAAGGGGGGAGGGGGAGGGGTTGATTAAAGGACCTTGATTGAAAAGTAGGTGGCTACTTAACATCATTTTGAGTAATAGAATTAAATTTATGCATATAGGAGAAGTTACGATGATTTCTCTACCAAGGATTGTATGTGTTAAAGAAAGAGTCATTCTTCTTATTTATGTTATTGACATAGTTAACCTACACAATAGATGAATCTACGAAAAATAAATTCCCTAATGGGCAATAAGTAGTTATATTTCCGAGAGATCCATATACGTTATAAGAAATGTTAGATTTTTGCGCACAATTCACTATCATACGATCAAGTTTCTAAGATAAGGTAATCAAACTTAGTAACAAGAAGATTTAGGGCACTAATATCATACTTATAGGACCATCTTTGGAATGAATCTTTCACTTGATTATTTATAATTGGTTTTGAGTCATATCTTTGATCAAGTTATATGCATCATCCATAGTCTTGTTTATAATAGCACCATAACTAGCAACATCCACTGAGATCTTAGTTTTATATGTCATTCCATTATAGAACTTATGATTAATAAGCCACTTCTTATGCCTAAATGGGGGATTAACCTTAATGTTTCCTATATATATATATATATAATGAGATTCACCTTCACTTTAAGCAAAAGTTGTAATTTGATTTCTTATTTGTGTAGTTTTTCCTAGAGTAAAGTACTTGTATATATATATATATATATATCCCATTTCATAATGTGATTCACCTTTACTTTAAGCAAAAGTTGTAATTTGATTTCTTATTTGAGCAGTTTTTCCTGGGGTAAAGTACTTGGAAAGAAAATTCTATATGTGTGTGTATGTGTGCATATACCTTTATTTTAAGCAAAAGTTGTAATTTGATTTCTTATTTGAGTAGTTTTTCCTAGAGTAAAGTATTTGGTAAGAAAATTCTAGGATTTGATCCCATGTTGTCATGGATCTTGTTGGCAAATTTTTTAGTAATGCTTTTGTCTTATACCTTATTGCAAAAGGGAATAGTCTTAATTTGATGGCATCTGGTGAGACATCATTAAGCTTTCGTGTGTGACAATACTTTAAGAACATTGAGAGATGTATACTTAGATCTTCAATGGGGACATCTCTAAACTAATTCCATCATACTATAGAGAGAAATGAAAGTTTTAGTTCAATGTTGTTAACTTTAATATTAGACTTTATAATACCTAAACTAATCCCTTGAGCATTTGGTGTGGCAAATTCCTTTAAAGATCTCATGTTTTATATAGTCATTTTTGCTTATTCAACCTCTATTTATCTTTAAAGTCTCCTTTTTATATGTAGAGTTCATTCCAAAAACTTAATGTATGTTATGTTTTAATTGTAAGTATATGGTGTAACTATACCTGGCACTAGTGAGTATAGGTCCATCCTAGGAGGACTAGTTATTAACTACTAATTTATTATAAACTTAATTTTCTAGAATATCAAATACTATTGAATAGATGAAAATAAGCGAATAATTTTAAATAACCACATCAAAAAGTGATTAAGTATAAAACAATATATGAATAAACCAGATCAAGGTAAGATATTCCCTATGAAAATTTCAATGTTTTACCTTCACTTTAACTTAATAAAGAACAATAGTTCCTTGGACATGTAAGCATTACTCAGTTATAATTATATTCTTTCTTAAGCAAAATCTATATTTTTGTCAAAGTAATTGAAATATTTTTCTAATCAAGATAACTACGTAATTTATTAATTTGATTAATAAATTTTCATGATAGATTTTACATTATCTTAGAAAGATCATGCAATTCACTCTTAAGTAAGCCATTCAACAACTAAAAAATTGGGGTGGGATCTGATTCTACATATAGTGGAATAGCAATGAAACTTTGTCATTTGATTTTCAAAAGCTAAAATCACTCAAATTTTATAACATGATTAATACATTAATATAATAAAAAATGAATCATAATTTCATAACATATTATGTAGCATGATTCTTTTCTTAAAGTTTCCTTTGGATAGTTCCTAAAATTAATTCATACATGTGTTATTCATACATGTGTTAGGCCTCTAACATTAACTACATGAATAAGTTGAAAGAACTCTATAAATGGTACAGAGAAGGCTAGGAAAGAAGTGTTAGCTTCTTTAGAGTCTAAGTTCATATATAGTAAGACTTGGACCTTTTAGTAATTTATTTTAAATAAAATTCTAATTTCAATTAAAATTTAATTCATACTATAATTAATTCAAATTAAATACTGATTAAGCTTAAATAAGATCTATATCTCATATTGGTCTTTATTTGTTAAATATCTCTTTGTAATTATACAGATTGTCAAACTTTATAATCAAGTCTAACTTGATTAAAATTTCTTTTTCTATTTTCAATCGTTTTATGTGTGTAACTTATTAGGTTCTAAAATATCTATGGCAATAGATATAAATTAAAACTATAAATCATATTTAAGATTTCATTCTTTAATTAAATTTATATCCATATATTAAAATTGGTGTTTAGCAGTAGATCATGACCAGTCAAATAATAGGAATGTCAAAGTAGTTTTGACTAACTATTTCGTATGAAATTGTTATATATAACTCAATTATTTTTTCATATTATGTCCTAGATAGATAGAATATAGAATTAATGTTTACTCTACTTAAGTCCAATCACGTTAATTATTCATAACAAATAATTCATTCAATTAATCACGTTTGAAAACTCTTTTTAAAGTTTCATTCCTCTTTGATTAAGGATCTTTTGAATCAATATCATTCGAGAACAATAGAACATTTTTCTAATCACTTTAGGGTAATGATTCTTATATTGATTATTCAACTACCTTAATATGATTCATATTATATTTAGTGACCACTAACTAAGCTACCTTTGAATAGAAATGTCATAAGTAGTATAAAAAATAACAACCCTTATATGAGATACTTTAGAGATCCTAAGTCAAATGATCACTTATATGATCATTATAAACTTATTCTTTAACAAATACTCACGCATTTGATTAAGCATTTTCATATTTTAATCTATGAGATCAATTATTTTCTCCATAAAAAATAAACATAATAAGAAGTAATCTTTTTATATTTTATCAATGTTCAATTTTAATAGAATAATAACTAGGAGCAATTTATGAATAATATATAAATATAATAGGAATATCACAATTATGATCTTGTCAAATTTTATTTATAATGTATATTTCTTTTATAGATTTCATCATAAATATTTAAATATGTTTAAGATAAAAATACCTTTAAATAACTACATCATTAAATTATAACCAATAGACAAGTACTCGAAGATTATCTCTGGGTTTTCAAGTTGATAAAGACAGAAAGATACGGTGGGAGTTCGTTGGTAGTTCAGGAGGGTTGGAAAAAGGATATTCATGCTGCTCACGGGAGCTGCTGCACGAAATTTGGAGGTTTGATTGTGTTGACAATCATCACAACTTTATCCTTAAGCGCAATATGTGGTAAACTGTAAGCCGTTGTAGAACATGCAAAAGCACAGAATAAATCATAGTCCTCGTGCAATTAAAAAGCCATTAAATTTAGAATAAATGAATTACCAAGTGGTTTCATTGTTGATCACAACATATTCTTGTTGAACTGCTTGAATTAAGCATGGAAATTAGGCTAAGGCTAAGGCATGAATGACTCAACTTTGGATACCGAAATCAACGGGGGGCTGCAGATTTTTGGTATTGAATTTTGTGCATACGTTCCTTTAGCAAGGAAGTCACGAATCGTGTGCTAAACATCACATGGGAGATAATAGTGAAGTTGTGAATGTCTGTTTCATAACGATTTTCTATTTACTGTTCTTTCGCTGTCAAGTAGAATATGTTCAGTAACTGTTTACAGCAACAGTTTGTTAGTTCAAGTCTTCTGTACAGCATAATTGTCATCACTCAAACCATATGATTTGGACATAGAAGTAAGCTTCAAAAGTCTTAAGTGTGGAGGTGATTTGTTGTATATACAAGAGTAATTATAGGGATAGTTAGATTGGATAAACAAAGGAGAAATATTTTAGGGATTGATTGAGTAATTATTGGAGGTTTTTTCTTAGAACATAATTCTATCCAAAGTGTAATTGTGTCTATATATATTGCCTCCATATGAGAGAAGAATAGCACCATAGTTATTGTTTACCCTAAATTGTTATTGTTTTACATGGTATCAGAGCAGTGTTGAATTTAGCTTCATTAGTTTAGCTGTCGCTAGCTATTCACTACAGTTGTAGTCACCGTCATTATGCTTTTCCATCAAGATTATACTCAATGAGACCAGTTACTCATTATGTTCTTAACTTATGGAGATGCAGATAGAAGCACACAATAAGGTTGGATATCTCACTGAGGCAGCAAAAAATCCTGCAACTGAAGACCAAAATTTTTAGACATGGATTACTGAAAATCAAAGAGTGACAAGTTGGTTTATTGATTTAATGAGTTAGTCGCTAATACAATGATTTATTCTTTTTCCTACCACCAGAGAAATATGAGATGTTGTGTAAAAAATTTTCTATGATGGATATGATGAAACCTGTCCTTTTGAATTAAATCAGAAATCTTTTAAAACTAGATAAGATGGTGGACCATTATCAACACACTACAATGAACTTGTGGCTCTTTTTCATGAAATTGATCATAGGTCAACTTCTCAAGAAGGGACTATTGAAGGAGTAGTCCAATTACATTTAACAATAGCTAAGCTCTGCGTTCATATTTTCCTAAGTGGACTTGATTATGAATTTGATCAAGTTCGGGGAGAGATCTTACATAAAGACCAAAAACCTAGCCTGGAAAGCACATATGCATATGTGAGGAGAGAGTGTCTACAAAGACAAACAATGGGAGAATCTCACTCAATCTTTGAACACTCAATGTTGTCGGCTAATCAAAACTGACAAGGATCATCTTCTGCCTTGAATCACAAAAATCCATGCACTAGAAAGTCTAACAATTTTATGTGTGATCATTGTGGTGAAACAAGTCACTCGAAGAAATGTGGTTACGAAATTATTGGCTGTCCTAACTTGTGGGATTAAAAAAAAAGCCCATAAAAGGTTGTTCGAAAGGCTATAGTGGCAACTATGAATGAAGTAGAATCTAAAGGAGAAGAAAAGTCAGTGCCCATAGAAAATATTGCTCATTCAGGTATTATGGGTAAGGTAAATGCTTTATCTACAATTTATAGAAAAAATATCTAAACTATTGATACAATTGCATCTGATCATATGATTAGAGATTATAGATAATTACAGTCCATCAGTCCATCCCCTCAATCCATAATTTCCACAGTTGATTGTTGTATATGATCTCTTGTGGGGAAAGGATCTGTTACCTTGTATAATTCTCTTATATTAAATTCAGTTTTAGCCATACCAGCCCTTGAGTAAAATCTCCTGTTGTTGGAAAAATTACTTCAGCTCTAAAATGTGCTACAAATTTTTAGCCTTTATTCTATGTCTTTTAGGATATTCTAGTTAGAAGACTCTTGGTTATGGTATTAAACGAGGCAAACTATATTACTTGGAATTAATGGAGATTAGAGGACAAAAATTCAGTCATGCATATCAGATTAATAGTAAAAAAACTGAGTAAATGTTTGGTTATGACATCAATGGTTAGGTCATCTTTCTTTTGCATATCTTACAAAATTGCAATCATATCTTTTTTATACTTAAGTGATTCAGATTTTTGTTGTGATGTTTTTCAACTTGCAAAAAGCCATCGTATTCTTTATTTTCCTAGATTAAATAAAAGTTTTGAGCTATTTGCAATCATATATTCGGATGAATGGGGACTTGCAAAAATTCAAAATTCTTTCATTATCTAAAGTTAAATACTTTATTACATTCATTGATGAATGTACGCAAACGAGTTGATATCGCTACTTACGAAAAAAGTGATGTTTGTATAACATTTTGAGAATTTCATAACATGGTGAGCACTCAATATCAAAAACCAATCCAGGCGTGACAAACTGATAATTTCATGGAATTTGTGGATGCCACTATTGAAAATTTTTTGATTGGCTTATTAGAAAGTAGGAATAGACAAATATTAAAGGTGGTTCGTACTTCTCTCTTTGGATGAACATGCCATGTTTTATTAGGGAAAGGCAGTAAAATCTACTATTTATCTCATTAATAGATCACCATATAGGGCTTTAGATTTTCAAACTCCTCAATAGAAAATACAATCTTTACTTTCAATTCCTCATCTCCCTAACCTTGAACCTAGAGTTTTTGGCTATATAGTTTATGTTCATATCCCTAAGATCTTAAGAACTAAACTTAATCCTTGTGCAAAAAGATGTTTGTCTTTTGGATATTCAGATTTTAGAAAGGGTATCAGTGTTATGATCTTTAAACTCAAAAAATGCATGTAACCTTGGATGACTGTTTTGCAAGTTAGAACCATATTATTCAAGGGTAGTTTCAACATCTTCCATTTAGGGGGAGAATGCTAGTGGAGGAAATAATAATTTTGATAGAGGGAATATGTTACAATGCACATCAGGAAATGCAGATGAGTGCTTAAAACTAGACAAAGTTATCGATATTGCATGCAATATAGATGAATGTTTAAAATTGGAAGATACTCCAGCCAATCTTTCAAGCATTTGATTAATAAAATGAAGGAGAACATGGTTTCTATGAGTCACCAAGTTCAATTTCTTATAGTTAATACAAACTTGGCCCAGGTTTACACTTAGGTGGGAACCAATGCACCTTCTTGATTAGTCATTACATTATTTTAGACCTCTTTAGAACCACCTAAATAGGACTTACCCACTTACTGTCGGAGATTAGGTAAATGACCCCAGCATTGAGAAGTTTCATCATTTCTTTTTTTGCAAATTCCATCATCAGAGGATTCATCCTACATTGAGCTTGCCTTGTGTACTTGGCATCCTCCTCCAACAAAATACGATGCATGCATATTATTCATTGGATATATACGATCATCCATCCAATGGCCTTCTGATGCTCCCTCAACATTGGAACCAGCCTGTCTACTTGGTCCAAAGTTAACTTTGCTGAAATGATAACTGGAAGGGTCTGCTTATCTCCCAAATATGCATACTTTAGTGGGTGGGAAGTGGCTTTCGTTCCACTTTAGGCACCTGCACAACAAAAGTTAACAACTTTTGGTGAGATTTGGGTAACTGCATGGAAACCAAATCTTACCTTCTTGGAGAGTTCCCCAATGATTCCAAGGTATATTCCATTTTTACTATCTCTTCTCCCAGTTCAACATCATTATTGGCTTCTGCTTCCATACGCTCAGTCAGACTATTTCTAAATGATCCTTGTAACTCAATCTAAACATTTCTTGCACTAGAGAATCAATCACACCAATAGTGAAAATAGAGTGATCATCATAAGAATGATTTACGGCATCAAAAATGTTAAAATGAATCATTTCTCTGTCAATTCCATCGTAGCCCTTATGAACATTTATCTTAATCCGAGCTATATTAAGGAACGATCTCCCCAACAAGATAGATATGGGATTGTACAAAGTTTCATTATTCATATCAACAACATCAAAATCTTCAGAAAATACCAAGTAATTCTCTTTCAATAAGACATCCTCGACTACACCATTAGGGTAACAGTCAGTATGGTCCACCAATTGTATGATAACACTGGTTTCTTTTAAAGGTCCTAAATTTAAGGAAGCATAAATTGAACGAGGCATGACATTAATTGAAGCTCCCAAATCTAACATGGCTTTATTGATCTCAATATTACCAATTTTACAGGGAATAGTGAACATACCTGGATCCTGACATTTTGGATGTATCTTCTTCCTAGAAACTACAGACACATTCTCACCCATCATCACCTTTTTGTCACCTTTCAGCTTTCTTTTATTTGTACACAATTCCTTAAGAAATTTGGTAGTCCTTGGTTCTTGCTTAATTGCATCTAGCAAAGGTATGTTCGCTTTTACCTTCCGAAAGTCTCTAATATATCCTTATCTTTTTGTCTTGACCAAGTCTTCTAGAGATGTACCTAAATTAGAAGAGGAGGTTTATGGTCTTAGTTAGAATTGTTGTGCTCCTTGTGGCCTATTCTAGAAGTAATTATGATGCTTATTCCCCTTGAAATTCAAGTTGGGATGATCCCTCTAACCTGGGTTATATGTCTACAAGTACAGGTTGTACTAGTTAGGAAAATTCCCTCCTACAGCATTCACGTATTCCATACTTTCCTCTTGCAATGTCAAGACACTTATCGCTCGAATAACTTTGTTTGCATATTTCACATGCCTGTACCTTTTCCTGTTTGACTAAAAGTTGTCTAACAAAAGACATTAGCTTATCTAAATGATGTTTCATAGATGAATTACTTTCCTCATTTACGAAGCGAACATCATTACGAGTGCTGAATTGTTGAGTATTAGTGGCCATTCGTTCAATTAAAATATGAGCCTCTATAGAGGTCTTTTCACATAATGGTCCACCACTCGATACATTGACCAAACTCCTCTCCATAGTTAACAATCCTTTATAGAAATACTAGATAAGGAGTTGTTAAGGTATGTTATGATGGGGATAGTTGACATACAACTTCTTAAAATGCTCCCAGTACTCATAAAGGGACTCTCTGTTATATTGCTTTATGTCATATATCTCCTTCCGTATACTCGCTACCTTCAATGCTATAAAATATTTTTTCAAAAATAGCCTCTTTATCTCTATCTAAGTGTTCACACTCCTGGTAGGTAGATCAAATAACCAATCATTTGCTACATCTTTCAATGAGAATGGGAAAGCCTCAACATGATTTGCTCGTCTGTCACCCTTGGAGGCTTCATATCAGACATAGCACACTGAGTTCCTTAAGATTCTTATGCATATCCTCACTTGTAAGTCTGGTACAACCAACTCCCTTAGTATTTTTAAGTCTCCATTATTTCTTTAAATTTGAGTTCTCGTTCTACTTCCAGAGTTGTCCTTGCTTCCCTTTATAAACTTTGCAATGTCCTTTCGATCTCTAAATGAAATAGTGTAAGTTTTATATAAAGGGATTTGGTCAATACCATACATTAACACTAACAAACATGTAAAAATTAAAAAATAACCAAAAGAAGCGATTATAAATAGATATATACATAAAACATCAATTAAAATAAAAAAGAAAACTAAAGCATCACACTCCCTACAAATGGCGTCAAAATTTGACAATGCATATCTAGTGCACCGGAAAATTTACATAACTCTATGCATTAAAAATTTATAGCTGTAGTGAGTCAGGATTGTATCCATAGGGAATGTTTAGTTAGTTTTGTAATGAAAATAATTAATGTTAAGGAAATAAAAGTGGCATTGTGTTGATGCAATTTAAAAAATAAACTTAAAGTAATGAGAGCTAATTATAGAAAATTTTCAAAAGTAATAAAAGTGTTGAATATATGTAAAATTTGGTTCTTAGATCAATGTCGGCCTAGACACGATTAAACATATCTCATTGTTATAACGCTTACAAATCTGTCCTAAAACTATTGATTTTAGACTAACAACAAGTTCTGCTAATCCTAATTTTTCCTTAGGTCGTGTATAATTAAAATGAGCTCTTTAATTAAACCTAACGACTGAATAACCTAGAACATACACTCTAGATTTAACTGAGTAGTTGCATTATGAAATGGAAAATGGATCAATATAGGCAGTAACCTTACAAGTTCGGGTTATCTAACCTAAATTATATTGTTCCTAATGATTCAAGCTCATTCGTTTCCACAAATTAGTCTCAAACATAACGATTACAGACTATATTAAATATTCTACTAATGGTTTGTAATAAAACAATCCAACGGATGCATTAAGATCATCTTTACATAATACCCAACTCAATAAATAAAGGCCAACCATAATAATCCATAAAGACAAAGATTCAACATTAAACGATGGAAAGATATGCTTAACCGTGACTCTAGGCATCGATTTCATCTCCGAACTAGTGTCGAGAAGCTTAACCTTCCATGGCCTCCATGGGTCTATAAGAATAGTAGCTCTCTATTGTTCCCAAAACCCAAAATGATATCTATTAGTTTCTGCCGTCACAAGATTGTATTTATACTAAAAACTAGGTTTTTAGGGTGTCAAGTCATAAAAGTCACAGGCGTGACTCAAGGCCGTGAAAGGCCTCATTGAGGCTCATAACCTTGAACTTTCCTTGCATGGGTGTGAGATGAGTGTCACTGTTGGACCCTGAATGTTTCATAGAAATTAAAACTATTTGAAGGAGAAATTTTGGCAAGTAGTCATGAGTAAAGAACAAATGAATGAAGATTCTTGAATTAGAAATGATAGACAAGAGTAAAGTAGTGAATGAGAAATGTGGATATGTCCAAGTTTTGCTTTGGTGCTTCTGGTGGATAAAAGATTTTGAAGTGAGAAGAATTAAGGTAAAAGTTAGAAGCAAAATAAAAGCCGAAAATGAAGTTGCACTTGTTTAGTACGTTGATGAAAGAGATGTACATATGTGTATGTTCTGTTGTTGGTGTTCATGATTAATCATGGACTATATATATTTTCTTCAGATGCTATTGATTTGAGATGGAGTTGAGAATGAGGAGTAAATGAAGTCGAAAAGGTCATCTTAGTATGATTCGTGTTAAGGAAAGATTGTGAAACAAAAAGGATGGTTGATCTGGAAAATATTTCAGTCTTTTAGCCTCAACCTTTTCTCTAGTTATCCAAACAAGATGATTCTCGATTTGGATTAAACTAAAAAACATGTGGCTACATTTCTTATGAAGACATCAAATTTAAATTCAGTCTTTAAGAATCTCAAAGTTTGTCATGAAGTTAAAAATTGGTGCAATATATTGAATGAATGTAGAAAATTCATGTTCTGTATTTGGGGGAAAAACATGGATTAATCTAGGTTGATTTAGGCATAGTAAGTTGTAGACCTTTCTTTTAGCTTTCCACATATAGTATGGAATTTTTAACGTCTAAACTGAAAGTCAGGGTCCTTACAAGGGAAGATGTATGAGAGAGAAGTTAGATCTTCTGTCTTTTGTATCGTCTGTGTTTTGTATCTTTTGTGTTTTGTATCGTCTTCCTTTTGTATCTTCTGCCTTTTGTATCATCTGTGTTTTGTATCTTTTGTGTTTTGTATCGTTTGTCTTTTGTATCTTCTACCTTTTGCATCGTCTGTGTTTTGTATCTTATGTGTTTCATATCGTCTACCTTTTGTATCTTCTGCCTTTTATATCATCTGTGTTTTATATCTTCTGTGTTTTGTATCGTCTACCTTTTGTATCTTCTGTCTTTTGTATCGTCTGTGTTTTGTATCTTCTATGTTTTGTATCGTCTGCCTTTTGTATCTTCTGTCTTTTGTATTGTTTGTGTTTTGTATCTTTTGTGTTTTGTATCGTCTGCCTTTTGTATCTTCTGTCTTTTGTATTGTCTATGTTTTGTATCTTCTATGTTTTGTATCGTCTGCCTTTTTATATCTTCTGCCTTTTGTATCGTCTGTGTTTTGTATCTTTTGTGTTTTGTATCGTCTACCTTTTATATCTTCTGTGTTTTGCTGACGCGTTTTCTTTTGTGTTTTGTTGACGTGTCTTCTTCTGTCTTTTGCTGACGCGTCGTCTTCTGCCTTTTTGCTCCTTCTTAGTTTTGTTTCTTCTGAGTTTTGCTTCTTCTGAGTTTTGCTTCGTCTGCCTTTTGCTTCTTCTAAGTTTCTGCCTTTCGCTTCTTCTATTTTTGTTTCTTCTGTGTTTTGCTATCTTCTGCCTTTCGCTTCCGTTTTCGCTTTGTTTGCATTTTGCTATCTTCTAGGTTACTGTTCATCTTATATCTTCTGTTCCATTTTTGATCCTTTAGAAGATAGAATTTGTCTTTAAGGTCTTCATGAAAGTTGTAGAGCTTGAAGTCTTCTTTCGAATCATCTAAAGAACATCTTAATGCGATATTCGTAGGGAAAGTTATAGAAAATTTTCCACTTCTTCTGCCTTTTTCCATTCGTCTGTGTTTTCCTGTGGCTTCGTCAAATCCTATTGTTTGATTCATTTTGACATTACAGATGATAAAATCTGACCTCAAGGTCTTCTTCAAAGTTGTAAATTTCAAAGTTAAATGAAGTGATTCTTGAACCCT
>JANVCQ010000232.1:29474982-29487132 GCA_025531925.1 Erythroxylum plowmanianum
TTGATTGAATTTAGGTTGGGGAACAATCATTGAAACGGAGGTGATCTAGACATTGATTCTAGGTTGTTGCCGTATCACCTCCAATCCCATATTTGAGTTGCCTTAAGGAATTGATACAAGATAAGCAATTTTTTGATCTTTATAATATGTTTTCCAAAGTTAATATTAACATGCCTTTGTTAGGTATGATAAAAAAACATTCCAACTTATATGAAGTTCTTCAAGGAACTAAGCACCAAGAAATGAAAGTTCGAGCCAAACGAGAAGGTGACAATTTCAGAGGTTGCAAATGCGGTGCTACAGCAGCAATTACCCCTAAATTGAAGGATCTAGGGAGTTTTCTTGTGCAAGTATCAATGGGTAATGATAATAAGGTTAAGGGTATGCTTGACCTTGGCGTTAGTATAAACCTTATGTCTCAATCTATTTATGAGAAATTGAATCTAGGACAATTAAGACCAACTAATATATGCCTACAATTAGCTGATAGGCCAATCCGTTATTTGAAAGGAATGATGGAAGATGTGTTAGTGAAAGTTGGTGGATTGATTGTTCTTGTAGACTTTGTGGTCTTAGACAAGGTTAAATAACAAAGGAAGGAGCACACCATACTCCTACGGAGGCCTTTTATGGCCACTACTAATACCTTGATTAACGTGAAGAACAAAAAGTTGAGCATGAATATTTTAGGAGAAACAGTTGAATTCTTAATCCTTAATGTTGAACTTGTTCCTACAACTACTATTTATGAAGAATGCTCTCATGTTGATCAGTTTAATCTTGCAGACTTTGATTTTATTTACAGGAAGAAGAAGAAAAGAAGTTGAGCTTAGTGATGGAGGTTTATAAGTGTTGTCAATTACCGGATGATGCAATTGTGGGAGAGGTTGGAAAATTTTTGGAGCAGAAGACCCCAGAAGAGAAGGCAATAGGGGAATCTGTCGCTTTGGACAATCCACCTTGAACATAGTGGTTAAGGTGTCCAACTAAAAGACATTAAAGAAGCGCTAAATGGGAGGCAACCCATATCATTTCTGTTTTGTCTTTCAATTTATTTGTTTGTTATTTTTTTTAGTGAAACTCGACTTAATCTATTTGCTTTGCATGCACAGGCCTCCTTTTCAATCTCTTATGTTTGTCTTCCTCTCAGCTATTTCCACTCCACAATTTCAAATGCCATGCTTATTTGCTTCACGCCGCATCGATGCATCTACCACCACTTTCGTATCATATTCCTTTCCTTATTCTTTTTATTATTCTTACTACATGTAGTTTAAGTTATTTTAGTCTTTAATGTTTATCCTCATTTATGTTAATTTTTTTGTCCTAGACTCCTCTTTTACTTTTTTATATCACATTAGGAATAATGTGATGTTTAAGTGTAGGGGAGCATTAGTTGTGTATTTGTTTTCCCATTTATTATTTAGAGATACATGATCATTAAATAAACTCATTTGGGATTAGAAATGCTTAATATGAGTGGATGAGTATACTTGTATGCTTAGATTGATTAACTTGGATTTCAGTTAAAAAGACATCAACTTGTTGTGATTGATGAATGACATTTTTCATTTGGTAAGAATTTGAGCCTTTTTGAATTATTAAACCCCAATTTTGAGTATTCTTTGTTGAGAATGTTTTTTCATGATTAAGGAACTCTAGAACTTGCTTGCAAATATTAGTTGATATCTCATAACCTTATGTAAACATTGAAATAATGAAGACAATTAGGATTTACCCTTTGAGCTTAAAAGCCACCATAATGTCACCCTTAGTTAGCTCCCTTGAGGTTAAATGAATCCTTTTCTTTCTTTAAACCCAAAATATGAACCTTGACCTTAATTGTTTATCTGCTTCATTACACCTACCATAAGGGCAGGTTGAGCATTTGAAAAGGGATAATCAGCTTTAGGTAATAAGTATGGGGGAATCATAACTTATAGTTGGCTTTTGAGTTAGAGATGGGTATGGATTTACCCTTTTAGCTTAAAAGCCACCATAATGTCACCCTTAGTTAGCTCCCTTGAGCTTAAATGAATCTGTTTCTTTCTTTGAACCCAAAATATAAACCTTGGCCTTAATTGTTTATCTGCTTCATTACACCTATCATAAGGGCAGGTTGAGCATTTGAAAAGGTATAATCAGGTTTAGGCAATAAGTGTGGGGGAATCATAACTTATAGTTGGCTTTTGAGTTTGGGATGGGTATAGTTGTAGTAATTTTCTCTCCTCTATATTTTTCTTCCTTTAATTCCTTTTTTAAATGAATAAAAAATAATTAAAAAAGAGAAAGAAAAAGAAAAGAAAAACAATGAAAAAAAACAAATGAATTGAAAAGAAACAAAGGGAAGAGAAGACAACCAGAAAATGAAAAAAGAGGAGAGACGTAAAAATGGGGAGTGGTAACTTTATTACATGAGAGGAAAGAATTGAGTGTTTTATTTGTCATTTTTCTGAATTACTTTGAATTCTCATTTAGCTCTGTGGTTTTAAACTACAATTTTCCTTTTTTTCTACCCTTAGCCCAACCCCATTACAACTAAAATAAAGACCTTCGGATTGGTATTTATGTTTGATATGAGTGGTAGAGATTGGATTAGTAAGCAAACCTATAGTAGATACCTTACATGAAATGAATAATGAGTTAATATTTAATACCTTTGAATGAGTGAGAGGATGGAGACTGGAGTGAGTGTCTATCACACTTGTCGATGGTTCTTTGAATTGAAGTGCTTGTTGATTTTGGCTAAATATGTGAAGAATGGCTTATTCATGAAGTATTATGAGTTTCAAGTTCATAGGTTGTGATTGTTGAATTGATTGTTGATATCTTTGACTATTATTTGGGAAAATTGCTATTTTCATTGTTTGTTCTTTTATAGTCTAGTTTTCTTTATTATGCTTGAGGACAAGCACATTTTAAGTGTGGGGGAATTTGTTGTGTCTAATTTCTATTACTTTTCATTGTCTTCATATCTTGATTTTGGTTACAAATCCTTATGTTTTGATACAAACGTGATATTAATTGAGTGAAAATGGTGTGAATATTGCATGAATGTTAATTAGGTTATTTTGTGAATTTTGCATTAAAACACCAAAGTCACGTAATTTTTACATTAAACCAAGTCATCACCATGCAAGGTGGTGATTATGGGTGATAAGGGAGTCACACCTGTGACTCCCCATGCACAGGGTGACAAGGGAGTGACACCCGTGCATGGGGATGTCACACCCATGATTGCACAAGTGTGTATAGGATGTCACACCTATGACTCCCCATGCATGGGTGTGACAAAGGGAGCCACACCCGTGACTCCTCATGCATGCCTGTAAGAAGTTTTAACAATAATTATGGATTTAATATATGGTAGCTCATGATGTTAAGGCATGCAACCCTAAACCTAAGGAGAGTCTAATAAAAGGAAGAGAAGGTGGAAGCTAAGAAAATGATCTTTCATTCACTGTTTCATTGATTCACTCACACAAAAGACACAAACATGGGAGGCACAGACAGGAGAAAAAGATGATAAATAGAAATGATTAGAGAAAGGAAACAGAGTGAGTTAGGAAGAAGAGCAAAATAATAGAGAGGTGGAAGCTTGGGAGAGGTCCAAAGCAAGAGCTAGAGTTGAATCCCATTCAACTTGGATGAACATTAGCCTGGGGAAGAAGTTGAAGTAGAAGGTGAGAGCCAAATCCAAAAGCTTGAGAGGGACTGGAGATCTCTACAACTCTTCGTCCAATGATTTGTTTGCCTATTTTATTCCTTATTTGTTGCTTTGTTTCTTTCATTTTACTATCTGTTATTAATTGACTTATACTCTTATTACTTTAACCAACTGTTATTTGTTTCTTTTGATAATCCATTCGGTATTCACTGTCTTATTATTGCTTTAATACTTTTGTTAACATTAACATGCGATTAAAGTGTTTAATGATGATAAATGCGGTGATATCCTTGATGGAATGATCTCTTTTCTTAAGAATTAATGTAGCTATTTAGTTGAATATGCATGATTGGGTTACAAATCTTTTTTCTTTTTTATTTGATGTGGTTTTTGAACTAAATGGTTGTAATAGAATGTCCAAACATTACATCATTTTAGTGTTAAATAAAGAATCGAGAGATATAGTTTAATACGGATCGAGAAACCATAGACACTTAGGTTAAGAACTAGAAATATATTAACTTAAGTGATAATTGATAGTCGGGTTTTCATTATTAATTCAGATAATAACTTGTTGAATACAAAAGTTAGACTAGTTCATTATTTGAATCGATTTAGAACCTAACTATTAATTTTAGTAAGACAACAATCCAATCATTTTCCTTTAATCATACATTGGAGATTAAATTAGTGAAGTTAATTCTCAAGAGTTTTTCCACTTCGATTAATCTATTTTTCTTTGTTTCCAATTGATTTCGTCTACTTTTTAGTTTAAATTTCACAATTTTCTATAAAAGCTTTCACTCAACAATTAGGATAGAATGTTTAGGAATGCATTGTTTTTATTTTTATTTTTAATTCAAATTTAATTTAAGTTGACCAATTTCACCTTCTGTGAGACGAGCCTGGGTTATCAACTACAGCTATATCGTATACATTCGAGTAGGATAGCCTAGGTCTTTTAAGAACTTTTTGGCCATAACAATGAGCCTACTACTTTTAAGGAAGAAATTTATGACATTAGTTCTTCAAAATTACACAAAGCAATTAGATGTAAAATAGAATCCATGTACACTATCAAAGTATAAACTTTGGTGGATGCTTTTTATGGTATTGTATTTATTACATGCAAGTGAGTTTTCAAGGGAAAAACTAATATGGATCATAATGTATATATATAAAAAGCAAAGCTAATGGCTAAAGGGTACATAAAAGTAAGGAGTTGATTTTGTTAAAACCTTTTTGCTAGTAGCTATGCTTAAGTTGATTAGGATCTTATTAGTTGTAGATGCATATCATAATTATGAAATCTAGTAAATGGATGCCAAAATAACATTTCTCAATATGAATTTACTTGAGGATATATACATATGACACAGCCTGAAGGTTTTAAATACAAGAGATTTCCTAATTAAGTATGCAAGTTGCAAAAGTCTATTTATGGATCGAAGAAAGCGTCACAAAGATGGAGCATCTATTTTGATAAGATCATAAAAAGAGTTTGATTTTATTAAAAATATAAATGAACCATATGTCTAAAAGAAGGTTGGTGGGAGTGTAATTGTTTTCCTAGTGTTATATATTAATGACATATTACTGATTGCAAACAACATACCAATGATCCAAACTGTAAAGATTTTGTTGTCAAAGAACTTCTTTATGAAAGGTGCGACATAAGCAACTTATATTATAGGAATAAAGATCTATAGAGAAATATCAAAGAGGTCACTAGGCTAATCCTAATCAATGTATATAGACAAAATTCTAAAGAGGTTTAACATGGAGACTTCTAAGAGGGGATTGCTACTCATGTCGTATAGGATTTCTCTCTTATAGTGTATGTCTCCTAAGACATAAGAAGAGAGAGATAAAATAAATCTTATTCAATATGTTTTGACGATTAGATCGAACATATATGCTATGTTATATAACAAACTAGATGTCTCTTATGCCTTGAGCATAATTAGTGGTGTTCACTAGATAGCTGTGAAAAACATGGTAAAGTAATTGAAAAGAACTAAAGATGTTTTCTTGTTATATAGAGGAGCTGAATTAAGAGTCTAGAGGTATTCAAATACTAGTTTCCAGTCTTACCCAAATAATAAAAAGTCATAGTTAGGGTACAACTTCACCTTAAATGGTAGTGCTATAAGTAGGAAGAATTCTAGACAGCTAACCACTATAAAGTATATGACTGAGGAAGAGTATTGTTTAGTGTTAAAGAAGGTAAAGAAAGCCGTTCAAATCAAGAAGTTCACCAAACTTGGAGTGGTTCCTAGCATTGTTGAGCTATTAGTATTATATTATGAAAACAATAGCACTATTTCACAAACAAAGGAACCAAGGTCTTATCTATGATCCAAACATATACTTAGGAAGTTTCACTAGATTAGGAAAATAATGGACTCGAAAGATATAATATTAGGGTGAGTTCTCATTGAAGAGAATCTTGTAAATCCTCTCACTAAGTCATTGTCTCAAAAGAGATATGATTAACATATGCATGGATTTGTTATTAGAAACATAGGTGATTAACTTTAGTGCAGGAGAAAGATTATTATTGTAATTTTATGTATGACATTATTATTTTAATTAAGAAAGGAATTATTTATCTTTATAAAGTTTGTTAATTATATTTGATGTTTAATATTAAAGGTAAAATCCTAGAATAATTAAAATGCAATTGAAATTAAGATGAAATCATTAAATCGATTGATAATTATCATGAATGAAAATGATTGGATTTAAAATTTTAGATATTATATCCATATTTTATATCCAATTAAACTATTAGATGATGAAAGAATTAAATTATACGTCATAATGACTTCAAAATCCCTATTTTGATGGGCATAACATATTTCTAGACATTAATCTTGATATATGATTATGAACTATTTAGTTAAAGAATTGAACATAAATAAAAAATTTTAATTTTTCTAACTATTATTATGAATTAGAATTATAATTTATAATCATTGCTAATATATAAAGAACCTAATCAATTATACATAAAGAGTAGTTAAATAATCAATTTAAATCAAATTGGACTTAAATATGATGTTTGAGAAACTTCAGGGATCAAATGTGAGTGATTTTACTAAAACTATAATTTTAATTTTAATTATAGTTCAACTTGAATTATAATTAGAAATTTTAATTCTAAAAAGAAATAAACCCATTGTCTATTTCTATAAATAGGAAATAGGTATAAAGGAGTTAGCACTCTTGCCTTTTTCTTCTCATGGGTTGAGTTCCTTTTCTCTACTATGTGAATATTGTTAAAAACAGACAACTTATGGTTGACACCTTGTAAAAATGCTTTTGTAGGAATTTGAATTAGGTACTATTCAATTACTTTTTATAATTCATATTTTTCAGGTTATTTAATTATTGTGATCTGATTAGAGAATTGTAAAATTTTATTTTATATTTGTGTTGTGCTTATGATTAGATTACGGTTAGTTTCCCAACAATAACACCATCCAAAAGATCATAATGTTCCCTTATGCTTGGAAATATTATTCCATCCATTTTGCTTCTACTTGATTGGATTTGGACTGTACCATGTAGATGGATCATTGTAAAAACTCTATTACCAACTCCAACTCACGAGCCTTTGGTTTTCATTTCTCTGCATTCTAAGACTCTCGAGCAAATGAATTTCTCAACCTAGAAACAATAGACTATTTAGTGAGAACAAGGAATAGCAAGCTAATTATGAAAACCAGTGAAGTGGAGGATCAAGATTGGTACGAGATGCCTGTTTATGATGATCAAATCTATGTCCACTTCATTGCTAGTTAAAATGCTCAGATGTCCTGTAGACAAAAACCTAGCAACAAATATGTATATGAATTTTCAGTTTAGTATCTATATGTTGTCATGCAGTTTTCAATGATCTTGTGCTTCCTTAGATGGCTTATTTTACCATCTAAACCCGCGAGGTTACACACAGACGACATATGGATCGGTATCATTTCACAATTTTTATGAGACTCATCCGTTGCCGCTGACAACAGGGTTTGAATCACCAGCTGGCCAATGAAGGACATTTGACTTTGTTATGCATTGAAGTTAAATTTGACCTTGCTCCGAACTGCAGATGCCAATTCATGGATGGCGAAGTAGCCAACTACTAACAACCACATTATAAGTTCACGCGGTGTTCATTACAAGCAGAGGCCAGAGGTGCAACTCCAATTTTCGTATTTTGAAGATTGCGCACACCCGGATGAAACCTTCCTCTTAATATAAAAATTTCCTTCTTCTCCTATAAGTTCAAACTAGAGAAAACCCCTGCCTCAGTTCTTAATTAATACACACACGTGCGCCCACACAGACACTTGCACACAGACATATATATATATATATATATATATATATATGAAATGCAAGTATATATTAATTATGATCATTAATACCAAGCTTTGGGAGTTGGAAGTCATGACAGGATAGAAAGTCATGAGTCAAGAACTAAAAATAGACTTTGTTAGTATGGAATGGCTTCAAGTTATTATAAAGAGTGCTGGACCGAGTCTGCTATTCTTTTTTACTTCACTGAAGGTCAACGAGGTTATTCAATTCCGCGGTTGTATCTAATTAAAGTGAGTTGGTGGTCGTTGACAGAGAGAACGAGTTCGAATCAGAGGTCAACCCCAGGTCTCATAGGTAAATAGCTAGATCAGGAGATCGTATTCATCGACTATGGGGTTTTCCACCTAGAAGGCCACTAAAACTTTTCCGATAGAGAGCAGAAAAGAGTACTTATTTTTGATAACTTATGTCAGAAAATGTTGCAGGGTTGACATAGGTGAGCTGATAAATACTATGAGCAGCAAGATCATGCTAATCCAATTCGTTTGTCTAAATAATCAGAATTCGCTATCTTTACTATATAAAATATGAGGACGGTTTGATGAGGCAAAAACTGAAAGGTTTAACTTTAATGAACATTGGCCAGCTTAACATAAAACAAGCCATACATTGCAGAGTGTCCTGGCATTCTTAAATCATGTCATAATTGCCCTAAAAATTAGGTTCCATTACTACAACTAGAAAGCTTGATGTGAGAAAATGAGTTGAGGAAGGAAAGAGGGTATGTTTAGTAGAAAAGTATTGATGACAGTTTCGAAAGTAACACTAAGAATTTACATGAACCAAGATAGATTCAGGTCCCATCTTTTGATTCAAGCTATAAAAATTTCTAGCACCTATCCAGTGGAATTGCTACATTGACACGGTAATTGATACAAGAAGCAATGTTAGCTAGTGTGAAATCCAAATTTTACCAACTAGTTTCCGAATTTTGCAAAACTCGAGCTGTGTGATTAAGTTGAAGCCATAAGATCTTGGAGTAGGAAGGACCGTGTCAAAATACCTATTGCACACATATTGGCGCTGGAGCCTATAGTAAGAGAAGATTTTTCCTTTAAGAATTCTCTTAAACCATTCTCATCGTCATGTTCACCATGTAGTTTGTACACTAGTTCACTTTATTTGCTATCTCAATAAACTTCTGCAACAAAGAATTAAAATATATACATATATACATGTATGATGTATTTTGTGGTCTAAACATTTAAGACACTTTGTGAGTGATATTGAAATCCATAATTAATATTTTACTATTAAGATTTAATAAATAGAATTGTCTAAACACTTCCACAAGGAGATGGGGATCTTATAGCAGAATTGTTGTGATCCTTTTTCATCCAATTTGTGGATGAAATATCAATGTACCTTGCTTAGAGTGAATTATGGTCATTTGTATTGTTGAAGCCACAGTTATAAATCCTTTTGTCTCAAGCAATACATAATTTAAATGCATTTATGCTTTGAATTGATTTCTGATATACTTTATATATTATTCTATTTTTTACTTTTGTATAACAATATGCTCAAAGGGCTTCATCACAAGCTATAATTAATCTAATATGAATAGACTCATTTACGAATCGGAGATGATTAAAATTTTATAATTAAAATTGTTCCCTGTTTAATGAGGATAAGAAAATGAAGTTGCTTAATTTCAAGTTTTAAAATTCAAAATTGAATATGATGGTACTTTTCATATGAAAGTTTAGGTGATCCGACAACATTAAGTAACTAAGTAACGAAAGCTAAAAAGGTGTGGTGGAAGCTTCATTTCTTGATTGAAATGTGAATTTTTTTAAATATGATGTTATAAATGTTTTCATTTTCTTCATATTTTTAGCACTCCGTCACTTATCTAACAATTGTAAGATTTTAAAACTTTAACACAAATTTTTAGACAAAAAGGTTAAATTGAAATTTAAAGTTTTCGTTAATCATTAATTTATATTCAAACATTTTACAACATTCAAATCAAACTTCAATATTTGTAAATGGTTTAATTTAACACTAACCTTGATAGAATACTAACAATTCCTTCTATCTTTTCTAATTTAACTTTTTAAAATATTTTTTTATAAGTCTCTTTGTCATTTGGACATCCCAATTAGCTCATGTGACCAAAAAATAAAAAATATAACACATCATTTATACATGTGCCTGCAAAATTAGAGAAATTAGATTTAAATCCCTAATTTCTTATACCTAAATCACATGTCACATATCTTCTTTTTCTCATATCTAAGTCTCTAATTTTAATACTAAAAAAGCCTTTGCTCTCTGGTCCAATTATATGTTTGAAACTCTTTGAGAAGTTTCTCTCTTTCTAGGGATAGTAAAGTGTCGTTTTAGATTTTCTTGCAATTTTATTTTTAGAATTTTGTTCTTTGTGACAACTTGCCACTTGTCACCTTTTGGTAGGCCACAATAAAATATTAAACCACAGCAAAATAAGTAACAACTATAACAAAACTATGTGACTATAACAAAACTATGTGCCTAAATGAAAATTATCTAAAATTAGTTATGTCGTTAAAGAACGAGGTCTATTCCCAACTCACCCTTGTCCTATGCCTTAAGATTGTTGAACCATACTTGAATCTCTCTTATTCTTTCATGATTTCTCTCTATAATTTGGGCACTATCAAAAACAAAGTCTCCATAATAGCGAGTCTTCACTTAGAAGCCAAAATAATGGCCAAAATAGTGAGAATCTCAAAAGTGTTTTGCATGGTCTAGTTATATAAAATATGTTTTGGATGGTTTGTTTTGGGCATCATAAACCAGTTGGGATGCCTAGTTTGTAGAAGGACCATAAGAAAATATGTAAAAAGTTCTAGATTGAAAAAAGTAGACATATTAGTGTTTTATTAAAATAAGAGTTAAATTAATTGATTTAAAAATATTGAGGCTTAATTTAAATATTTTTTAATATTTGAGTTTAAATTGAACACTAACAAAATATTTTTTAGAAAATCGGGGTGAGATTCGATCCTGACCACAGGGGAATAATTACAAATAATTGACAATTAAATCATAATAAAACATAAATCTTAATTCTTACCTTATTTCGATGCTTGATCATATTTTGATTGTATCCCTAAAACCATTTCTGAAATTGAATCTTAAACACCATGGCCACACACGTGTTTGGCCTCTAATAGTATCTACATAATGAGTTGAGAAAACTCTGCAATTATTACAGAGAGAGTTAGTTAAGGAGTGCTAGTTTCAATAGAGCTTAAGCCTATTTATAATTGGTTTTGGACACATTATTAATCTAATTTTAATTAAATACCAATTATACCCAATAAGATCCAATATCTCATATTGATCCTTATTTATTAAATATCTCATATTTAATCATAAAGTTTCTAAAACTTTACAATTGAGTCTAACTTGATTTAGTTCAATTTGTTAAAGAAAGTGAACAACATTTACACTTGTGATGCCAATACAGTGGGCTTACTCCAAGGTTTGCTCTAACTTTAGTTTATGTTGCCAACTTTGTCTTCTAAAGGAGTAAATTGTGGCACCAGTTGAACTAATTGCATATTGTCAAAGTTGATCCATCAATGGTAGGTGGGGACTTTAATTGCACATTAAGTTCCAAGGAAACGAAAGGCCGAAAGAAATTAACCATGGTTCATTGTAGGTGTAACATCCCAGCACCGATAGGAAGGGTAATTTGGTCATTTGGGACGGGTTAGGAATGTTTAAATATATCCTGGCATGCACATGCATCGTATAGCCTCTATATTTATATGAATGGTAATTTTTGCACATGTACATGATTGTACATGCATTCATGACATTTCTCGGCATATGTGTCTAGAAATGAATTTTTTTGTGAAAAATGTGTTATTTGTGTTTGAAAAATTGTATTGGAGTGATCTATGTGTGTTTTCCAATTTTAGGAACTTTTAGAAATTTTTCTGAAATTTTTGGGAAACAATGTCCGGATCGGAAAAATTTGCAAGTGACAAACTAATTGGGTTTCGGTACTGGAAATTTATGTCCAATGACACTGGGAATTTAGATACATGATTTTAGGAATTATGAATTGTGAGTCATTGGATTTTGGAGAGAAAAATTGAGTAGAAGATTAA
>JANVCQ010000232.1:29501646-29519585 GCA_025531925.1 Erythroxylum plowmanianum
CGCTTCAGGCCTTTCAACCTTTTCCCGTCGACAGTTACGTCCTTGGTGCCCCAAAATACCACAATTAAAGCAAAAATATGCCATTTTCTCATACCTAATTTCTGCCCAAATCCGATGTTGTGATCCTCGAGGAACCCAAAAGCCAGGCAACAGAGGCGCCATAATGTCAAGCTCAATCTTCAATCTCAGAAAGCTACGACCTAGGCCCATTTCCCATGTGTCCTCGTCAATGGCAACCACCTGACCAAGCCGTTCCCCTATTCGCCTAGCATTACTACCAGTAAGCAACTCAAGAGGCAAATTATGGATCTGAATCCAAAAGCTTTAATCTTCTTAAACACCATATTAACTCTAACTTAATTCACATATTTCCATCAAATTTCAAATCTCTATTTATACCCATCAAATTAATGACTCAATTCAAAAAATAATAAAATAAATAAATCAATAATAATTAAAAAAATTTGGGGTCCAACATGGTTTGTTTGAGGACAAGAAAAAATTTAAGTGTAGGGATATTTGATAGATGGTTAATTGACTATGTGTTTACCCCATATTTAATGTATTATTTATTGATATTCTATACTTTTGTTGTATATTTGGTATTTAATATGCTTCTAGTGTGTTTACAGGTGACAATTGCCTTCATAGACTTAAAGGAGAGAAATTTGGACGAAAATGCGGCGTAAAACAAAAAGTCAACAATCTAGAAGGAGTGCACAACCGTGCACTTTCGCGATATCTGGTGATTTCCAATTATGCACATTCTTGTGCATAACCTAAAAACCTATATTTTCATATAAAAGTAATGTTTCGGAGCTAAATAAGGGTGGTAGAAGCTGGTGTTGTTTTGACAAGTTCAGAGACGATTCTAGAGGTGATTTAGGGCTTAAGGAGCAAAAAACGTGAGATTTTTATCGACAGATCCATTAAAACACAAAATCAAATGTCTACATTGTCAAAATACATGATAGTGAAAAATTAGGGAGATTTATAATTATGATTATGATGTTTTTTATTATGTTTTTTTGTTTATATGGATATAATTTCCTCTTTGCTTATGTGTAGCTAAGTTCTCTATTAGTATCTAGGTCAGATGAACCCTAGTTGAATACTTTGACATGTTTTGATTCTTTTGTTAATGCAATTGTGGTAGTTGATTATTAAGATCCAATTATTCGTTTTATTTATTTTCTATTAATATGATTTTTAGACTTTAATTTGATTTTATACGTAGCGATTAATAAATGCTAGGTTTGAATAAATCTACGATAATTGGAAATAGTTGACTGCAGTCCTAGTGATAGGATGAAATAAATAGTCTAGATTAGGGTTAAATCTAATATAGGGATTCATAATACGGTAACACAATCCTGTAAGTTTTAACTTAAGCAATTTGGTTAGATACCTTAGGATTAGTTTTTAGTAGACTCAAGGTCAGCTACTAACATACTTTAGGAATCTCCACGTTTCAATTAATCAACATCATAATTACATGAAAAATAATCAATTAGTTAAGGGTTTAAGGGGATTTGATGTTGGAGTTATGTAAATATAGTGCCTTGGAAAGCAAGTGTATTTACATGTAACTTAATCTTCTTCCAATTATAGTTTTGTAATGAAAATATTTATTATTAATAAAACAAAAGAGTTTGATTTTATTTATATAAGCATAATGTAACTAGTCATAAGGAACCAATATTCTTTTGTTAATAATATACATATATATGAAGATGAATGGGAAACACTTATATTATTAGAATCTAAATTAATTGATTCACAGTTGAATAATTAAGTTGGTCGCTTGATTATGGTTTAGACTGTAGTGTTGCAATTTATCTCCATGTAAGTAAAAGAGTTTACCTCAAGGGAATAATGAGTTTCATATCATGATAGTAGTTGACTATCGATAATGACACTATTACATGAATATGGAATCAAGTATGTTTTTAAGAATAAAGTACGTCATTATTGTAGTCTTAAAACATACATTTTAGCATTTGCTTATTATGGACCACAATCTTGATGAGTGGTGAACTCATATGTGTTTCATTATAATTCTTGATATGATTGGAATGGATTTTTATAGAGTATTAATCTAATGTCTACATGTTGGAATTATTAATTGAAACATGTATTAGGGAACATTCACTCAAATAAAGAGTCTATAGCGATATCATCACTTCTAGATGTTTTATGGAGATTAGTGATTAAACTGGCGCTAGGAGTTTGATGGACTAGCTACCCATCAAGTCTTAACACCAAAAGAGATCTTGTGTATTAATCACCATATAGAGTAAAACATGAGATCTAGAAGGAAAAACCAATATAAGGGCAAAAACGGTAATTTTACCCTTTGTTATGCGGATGAGTATAATAAGGTTCATAATAGGGTTTGCAATCGGACATCTTATTTGAATTATGTGTTCTCATAATATTTAGTAATTCAAGAGTTCAACTAATTGTCTTTAGTGGAATGGCATTTAGTTAATAAGCTAGAATTAATTCTAATGATATTAAATTAATTATGGGCTTACTGGAGCTTAAATTATCTAAGTCTAATAAGATTTCTGACTTGATTTCAAGGAAGGTTATCAAGCAAAGTAAGAAAAATAAATGGAGGTTTTAAGCATATGATTGAATGTTAGGCTTGCACTAATTAATGGTTAATTAGAAGCCCAACTGAACATTTAAAAATGGCTTAGACTTTGGTTTAATTTGATTAATTAAATTAAAACATAATTCTTAAAGCAATGGAAGGTGCAATTTCGGTTTTATTAGGGTTGAATGTGAAGCTGCACATTTAGCGTTGAATTGCTAAATAAAGATGGTATTTATCATGCTTTATCATCATTAAATGGAGTAATGATCTTACGATTAAAGGATTTAATGGTTGTCTTTTAATGATGGCATGTGACGTAACCTTTTAATATTCATTTGATTAAAGATGAAAGAAGTGTATTTGATGGATGATCTTCCTTCTTTCATCACTAAAAAAGAAATTGACATGCCATTTTAGGTTATTGTTCTTTTGATATAGTCATTTTAAAACAAACGAGAAGAGTCTCATTTAATGACTTCTTTATGTTTGATTAAAGAATGAAGTGATGCATTGGATGCTTCTCTCTTCTTTCTTTTCATGCATAACCAAAATTGACAAGGTGTAAGAGAGATGTTCTTGCATTTTTGGACACTCTCCTTTCTTGCATGTGTTAGCCGAAACTTGCGTGAGAGGTATCTAATCTTTGGCTTCTTTCTTCTAAGAAAAATCTCCTCCATAGTTTTCTTCTCCTTTCCCACCAAAGGATCTTGTTAACCAAGTTATCGAAGAAGAACAAGTAGTAGATCAGATTTGTTCAGGATACAATATCGAGAAGAGGATACAATAACAAGAAGAGGATACATCACTTAGAAGAGGATATATTGCCAATGATAGGATAGCACAGTGAGGATTTAAAGTTGTAGCGAAGGAGTCGGTAATATAATCTCCATCTTGTTCTTATGATAATTATTTTCCATATATCGAATCATGTATGACTTGGCATGTTGATTTGGTTATCTTACTTTTGCTGTGTTATGATTTCTAAAAAAGTTTTGAAATCTACAGTTTTAGCCAAATCTTGCATATTTTATTTTCTGATCCTACATTTGAAGCCTAGGTACTAATTATCTAATATCGATAATTAATTTAGTGTCACCAATTCTTTGCTTTAAATTGTGCTACTTGTTTACTTTAATTATTTAATTTTAGTTTCATTAATTCATCCATAATCAATTTTTAGGCTAGATAATAAAATAATAGTAATTACTAGTACTTACTTTCCATGTGGGATCAATCTGTACTTGTTGATACTAGTTATAGCTATACTGTGCACACGTGGTATTAAATTTTGACTAGTCATGAAATAGTCACAATCAATATGCTTCATCAAGAAAACCTGTCTCTGAAGAAGAGTATGTCAAGTTCATTTAGGTTTTAAACAATTTATCTTTTTTTTTCCTATTATTAACAAAAACAATTTGGAGTTTAATCGTTTTTATAAAGTGGTGGCTTTTAGTAAGTTCTTCAGTTTAGGCTTTGCTTTCTTAGGGGTTCCTTTATTGGAACTTAAGGAGATGCATTTCTAGCCTTCCCTTCCAATGGCTTAACCTATGGATGTGGTTTTTCTAACTTTAGACTTTTGCATATTTCTCTGAACTTAGGGAAAGAAAAGACTTACTTTTTACTGACCTCAAAATTTCTAGGCTTTATCTATCGACTATGATATGTGCTTAATTATTTATACATTTAATCAATGACACGTAATGATTAATGCTTTCAAATGCTTATTACATTTATTTTAGTTCATAGTTAGTTTTAGGTACAATTTGGAAGAATAATGACTAAAGTGAGTTGAAAGCACACTCTTGGAGCATCTTTTTGAGATTTACACTCAATTATCTTCATAGAATAAGAAGGAGAAGGATTAGAGGAAAAGAAGACCAAAAATGCTAAGTAAGATGAAGAGTGAAGGCTATGAATGATTGCTCACGACCATGAAAAAATGAATGATTGCTCAAAACCATGACAAATTTGTCATGGTTGTGACTCATCTCTCACAGCCATGACAAATAAGTCACAACCATGACTGATTGCTCACAACTATGCAACTCTTGTATGGCTATGACATTCCATGTCTCGTCTATGTAAGGGAGGCTTATGGCTGTGATCCTCAACTAGGCCATTCGCGATCTTGAGCCCCTGTCTACCCCAAAAACCTAATGATTTAGTATAAATACATTGCGACGACAGATACATAAACATACAACATTTTTGGGGTCTTGGGATTAGGAGAGTTGACAGAGAGCATACCATTTTGGAGACCCATGGAGGCTATAGAAAGCTTTCTTGACATCAATTTAAAGGTGAAATCGACGCTCGAGTCACGGTTAATCAAATCATTTCATTGTTTAATTATGAATCTCTCTTTATAGATTGTTTAGGTTATCCTTTTCTTAATTTATTTAGGTTTTCATGTATAGATGATCATTATTCTCATTATCGTTAGATTGTTTATGTATGAACCCATAGCTAGAATGTTAAATATAATTTGTAATCGTTATGTTTGAGATTCATTTGTAGCTACTAATGATTTCAAATCATTAGGGATAATGTAATATAGGTTAAATGACCCAAGTTTATATGGTTGTCGCTTAGATTGGTCTATTTTCCATTTCTTAATGCTGTTGCCTAATTAAATCTAGAGAGTATGTTCTAGATTATTTAATAGTTAGGTTTAATTAACGAGATTATCTTAATTAAACATGACTTAAGAGAAAACCAAGATGAGCATAACTTATTTTTAGTCTATGATCAATAATCCTAGGAAAGGCATGAAAACATTATAACAATGAAATATGCTTAATTGTGTGCAGGTTGAGACTGATCCAAAAACTGGATTTTACACAATTCATCACTTCTACCACTTTTGATTATTTTCTATAATTTTTTCTTGTTAGTTTAATTTTATTTTGTTTTATTGATTACATCAACTCAAAACCTCCTTTTTATTTCCTTAACATCAGTTATTTCCATTGGAAGAATTAACCGAACATTCCTTGTGAATACGATCCCGACTCCCCACATTTATAAATTTTTAGTGTGCATAGTTAGGTAAATTTTACAGTGCACACACACACCATCACAGTAGTTTATGTGGTAAATCTCTGAAGGACGTCTTCATTACTATGCTATCTCTGAAGTCTAGGTCTATAAGTTAGCTAAATTCTTTTAAAGACTTCTTTAAAAGGCCTTATTGAATCAGAATTTTTAAGGCTTCTAAATCATCTTTTTTGACCATTTATCAGAAACTTTACTTGTTTATACCAATCCTAAGGTTTTATTATTGTTGGTGATAAAGACCTTGATAGTCCCTAATGAGGCCAGGGTTAAGTATTTATGCAACAGTTTTTATAACTAAGATACTCAATTAACAACAATTAATATAAGTAGGTCGGAGGAAATTGCTTAATATACAATAAAAGAAAAAACAAAAACAAAACATCTTAGTAGAAGTCTTGTTGAGATATGAGGTCTAGAGAGGCCCAGAAGTACACACTCTTACCCCTGATTAGTAAAAAGATTGTTTCTGATAAACCTACGGGAAAAAGAGAAGGAAAAAGAAAAAAGTTTTTGAGAATTATTTGTAGAAAATAAAAGCAAAAAATATATACAAATAATTGCATAAAAATAATAATAAAATAAGAATAAGAATAAGAATAAATAAATTCAAAATCAAAATCAAACCTAAAGAAAAAAAAATAAACATAAAATAAAAATAAAGAATAATAAAATAAATATTAGAAAGTAAAATAGAAAATAAACAAAAAGGATAATAGTAAAAATATAAAATAAAATAAAAATAAATAAATATTTAAAATGTAATGAAAATAAAAATAAGTAATAAATGTTCAGACTAAATAAACAAGTGAAAAATACCACAGCAAAAATGTTTATGCTAAAGGGAATTGCTTAAAAGGATAAAAACAAGAGAATAAAAATATATTTATAGTGGTTTTGCAAATAACTTTGGCATATGTCTAATCCCAATACTCTTTTTGGTAAAGAAGAACCCTTCTTATAATCTTCTTCCAAGGTAAATAGGAACCTTAATATAAATCAGTACACTCCCAACTATAATATTCATGGTAGCACGTCGTAACCCTACATAAAATAAACTAGACCTAATACTATAGCAGTGGTGAGTCTAGGTTGATCGCACAGGGAGTGTGTGTAAAGTGATTGAAATGAAATTAACAGTATTTAGGTTTTGGGGTGGTTTTGGTTTTAAAAATAAGAAAATAAAATAAAGCTAAACTAACTAACAAAAGCAATTTAAAGAAAACATGTAAAAAATGATAAAAGTAGGGAATTCAATAGGGACCTGGTTCTTTAGTTCAATCTAGGCCTACATCCTAATTAAACATATTTCAATGATGTGTTGTTCTCAATCCTCTCCTACAAACTATTAATCGTGGATTAATCTATTAACCTGAGTTTTCACTTAAGTATTGTTTAATTAAGATACGATTATTAATTAAACCTAACCATCGAATAATCTAGGATACAATCTCTACATTTAATTAGGTAGTAGCATTACAAATTAGAAAAACTGATTAATCAAGGCAACAACCACATATAATGCATCATTTAACCTAAATTATGTTATCCTTAATGATTATGAACCATTAGTTGCTACAAATGAATTTCATCATAACTATTATGGATTAGATTGAATATTGTAGCAATGGGTTTGTAATAAAATGATCCAGTGAACACATTAAAATCTTCTTTTCACAATACCCAATTTAATAAACACAAGATAACATAAACAATTTAACTCTTTATTTCCTAATTATGCCTAAAACCACATATGAGTTAAAATGAGTATCTTAAGCAAGTTCATTTCATTAATCACTGAGTGTTATGGAATGATTATACAATCAATTAAGCACATGTCAATTCAACATCTTAAAAAAGAATTAAAACTAAAAAATATCTTGCTTATTCACTTGATAACTTCCAAAAGACTCATTAACACAAATATAAGACAATGATGCTTAAATGATTGAAAAAATCTTTTAAAGGATGCTAAAATCTAGGTATTTATAGTGTTTTGGTACCCAAAATTATCGTTGGAGCCAAGAATTAACTGTTACAATGGTTATATTTGATGCACTAATCGATCAATATGTATTAAAAACTCTAGATTCACTAGCTATTGGAATAATGGTCAAGTAATACATATATTGGTTGACCAATACATCAACTAATGTTACATTAAACTCATGATACATCAAATTTAATAACCTTAACCTATATAGGTTGATCAAACAACCTAAAAATATATTTTTAACAACTTCAAATGCTAAAAACAAATTTGTTTAATTCAAATATAATTAAAACACTTTCCAAAATGTTCACCAAAGATTTGAAAGA
The DNA here is from genome assembly GCA_025531925.1 of Erythroxylum plowmanianum. Classification (NCBI taxonomy): domain Eukaryota; kingdom Viridiplantae; phylum Streptophyta; class Magnoliopsida; order Malpighiales; family Erythroxylaceae; genus Erythroxylum; species Erythroxylum plowmanianum. The sequence goes on from JANVCQ010000232.1 coordinate 29,509,625, forward strand.
TTAAGAGGCTTTTATATTAAAATCAAAAGCTTTAATGCCTCTTAATGAATGAAAAGAATCGCGTAATGAAGTTAAATGAGATGCTTATACATAGTGAGTCTTTTAGGTCATCAAATTAACAAATAATAATAAAAAATGAAATGATCTTGATGAGCCTTGATATTATTATTTTTTCTTGTTTTGATCTTAATTTTAATGGTTGCAAAATTCAATTTCTTTATTAACTTCGTACACTATCTTATTGAGTTTATGGCTTCATTTTGTTATAATATTCTTTTCATCAAAATAATAAATACATTAGTAGTAATTATGTTTTGTTATCTTCAAAATATCAATTGGAACCTTCCCTTGGTTCAACAATCCTAAAACCTATTTTTTCCATTATAAGCTTAGGTTTTTAAATATATCTCCCTTTCTTTTGGAGTAGGAAGCTTAGCTTTTCTCTCAAATTTTCTCATACTATACTTTTTTTGGACTATCCAAAAGGATTACCTTTTAAGGAAAGTGTTGTGATTGTGGTCTTTTTAATGTGTGTAAGTTTTAATTTGTTAACCTTGGTAATTCGCAAGCGCACGGGTCGTTCGCATAGTACTTAAGGTGTCGATCCCACGAGAAGGGATAATCTATTCCTAAAATCTAAGGTCAACATAATTTGTAGAAATTCAAAAGATAGCAAAACTAAAACAAGAATTCAATTCAGTCATGCAAATCAATCTAAGCATCAATTACGAAAATATTAACAATTTAGCTATTGCAACACACTCAAGAATTAACATAAGAAAACTATCAACTAAGAGAAAGGGAATTTACTTATATTTAATGCTAAACTAATTGATTATAACTTACCAGATTATTGGTTCTAGATGATCCTAGGGTTGATTACTCTCTCTCGAGTTATAACCATTAAACCTAAATTATTAACCCTAATCAGATTATGAAAAATTGCAATTTCTCAATTAACAACTTATCCAAAATCCTAATTAGATCTGAAGTTGTCTAATAAACTATCGGGAACCTATGCGAGATCTCTCTTCACACAATTACCGATTTGATTAATTTCTCATTCTTATTAAATCACCTAACTCTCATTAGCCTAATTTAATAATTTTTCATTCGGTTCACTCTCTCAGTTTATTACTGAATTATGCAATCACAAAAATCAATCACAATAAATCCAATAAACATAAAAATAATCAGATTTCATTAAATAAAAGATTAAAAAACTTGAAGGTGAGTTTAGAACATGTTAACATTCATAAATCCTATCATTAAACTGCTATTCCCAATTCTATACAGTAATAAAAATGGAAAATAATAGGAAATACGATCTTTGATGGAGACGGGAGGTATTGACATCAAAAACTCCTAATATGAGAAGTACACCAATGTCGGCTTCTTCTCCACTTCTCTCTTCCTTCTTCTTTTTCCTAATCTCTCAATAGTTCTCTCTAGGTTTCTCTCCAAAAGTGGTTGATGAAAAAGCTCCTTCATCTTCTTTGTCTTATTCTTTATATACCTTTTGTGTTTTAGATAGCCCTAGGGTTTTTTCTGGGCCTGAAAGGTCCAAAAACTCCCTCAAAACTTGAGGTTTTGAAGTGTCTGCGTGTCTACCTAATGTAAGTCATGAGCGTGGGCCACAACCAAGCCTTCTGTCACAATCGTGGCAAGCAAGCCACGATCGTGGGCCATGTCCTAGGCTTTTGTCGCGAATGTGGCATATGGGCCATGATTGTGGGTTGACTCCAGTGCTTCTATCACAATCATGCCCTATTGTGTCATGATTGTGGGTTGTTATTTTGGCCGAGTGTCTTCAAAACTTCTTCATTCTTCGATGTTGACCCTAAAACACTAACAAACACATCAAGGTACCTCAAAAACATAATAATTAAGCTCAAAGACTTGTACTAACCCATAACAACACTTAAACACATATAATTAACTAACACAATTCTAACCTAAACATGTACTAAAATGATTGAATTAACAATTAAATCCATATCAAACTAAACCCTAAAACATGATGCAATTCACACTTATCATGTTGTCAATGAAAACAATCTTTGAATTTTTTTTGATCACTATCGCATTCTCAAGTGTAAGATTTTTGCTATTAGTGGCACTGACGTGAAGGTTTACCACATCTAGTGGTTAGAAAGCTATCAAAGTTTAGTGCCTCATCCAAAATTTTCCCTTGTTAAAGAATTCCCTTTACTTTAAACATTCTTCAGCTTCTAAAAACAACAAAAAGGATCGGGTTTCATGTATGAATAAATAGGCAAAATTTGATTATTCTATTTGGACTAACTCTTAACTTCTTTTCTTTTTTTTCAATTTGTCAACCTTTGGTTGATTTCATATGAGTTGTGAATTTTAATTATAAATGTTTATTTTAGATTATTGTTATTTGATTTTTGAGAATTCACTTTTGTTCTTTTATCCCTAACTTTTATAAAAAGGTAGGTACATAAGGCTTCAAATATTTCCCATTAATGAATGCCTATCAGGTTCGCCCTCTGAACTAGCTAACTAATAGGCATTACTATTTAAAATTCTATGTATTTTAAATGACCCTTCCCTAGAGACCATTTACCTTATTCTCTATGTTTTATCCCAGGCAGTAGGATTAACTTCCATACCAAATCCCCTTCCTAAAATTCCAATGTCATAGAAATTTGCAACCTTTTCCTTTTGAATAATTATAATATTCGAAGGCTAAAGTCTTACATCAATAAGTCCTCTAGTTTCATTAACATTGCTTTTGATAACTCAAAATTCACTAAAACATTTTGCTTAACTACTCTTAAGGATGGAACCACTATAGCCTCATGTCCATAGGTTAAAGAAAATGGGCTAATTCTTGTATCAACACGTTTAGAAGTGTGAAATGCCTACAAGGTTTCAAAGAGAAATATGTGCCATCCATAAGTTTTTTGGCAAAAATCTATGCCATTCTATGGGATTCTTCTCTAGCGAATTTTTAGCATCTTAGTAATTCTTTTATCTGATGCTTCATCTTGACCATTATCTTGAGCATAATATGTAGTCAAATTTAACAATTTTATCCTATAATGTTTAGCAAAATCTCTAACTTCTTGACACATGAACATGGTTTGTTGATCACTTATTATCGATTAAGGAATTCTAAATTAATTATTAATCTATTCCTTGATGAACTTTACATATCTGTTTGATCAACTTTCTTTAAAGGTTGAGCTACCACCTGTTTAGTAAAATAATTTATAGCCAACATAATGAACTTATCACATTTAGGTTAATGGCCTATCCTCTAAATAACCATGCTTTAACTTTATAATGTAACTTAGAAACAAGGATTCATCAATTTACAAAAGAGGGTAATTAGCCCCTGTTATTAATCACATTGGAGCTCACTTTACCAATTGATGAGCAACAAAAGGATTAGCAAATGCTTGCCAGTTACGAATACCAATTAGCACTTAATGATGGACTATATTGCAATTGTATTAACTCTCCATTTGGTTGATCAACTTATATTTCTTCTATCAACTTTCAATTTAGAAATATTGATTTAATGTCTAAATGGAATATAACCCACTTCAACTGAGCTACTGAGGCCAATAATAGATTGATTGTTTCATGCCTTGCAGTTGGTATAAAGGTATCACCATAATCCATTCCAAGATATTGAGAATAACCTTTCACTCTAAGCCTTAATTTATGCTTGTACATAGATCCATCTACTTTCATTTAAACCTAAAAATCCATTTAACTCCAACAATATTTTTCTTTTTAGGTCTTTTAACCAATTCCCAATCTCAACCTACATAACACATCTCCATTCATCATACTTTATTGCATCCTCAAAAGAATTAGGTTCTAAAATTTTGAAATTGTAATTTTCATAAATCTCTAAAAATAATTTTGTTTTGAGAATTGGAGAGTCTAGTGAGGGGTCATCATACTCACTTAGGTCTTCATTTGGTTATAGATTTCTAGTCTTCACAATGGGACTTAATGACTATTGGCTACAAGTTTCTTCCTTTTTTACTTAAGCTATATCCCAGCTCTAGTGTGAACTCTCATCAACAACTAATAGCATATCGTAACATTACATAAAATAAACTAGACTATTACTATAGTAGTGGTGAGTCCAGGTCAATTCTAAAGAGAGTGTGTGTAAATTTTATGAAATGAAATCAATCGATGTTTAGGTTTAGGGGGTTCGGTTGGTATGAAATAAGAAAATAAAGTGAATCTAAACTAAGAAAAAAACAAATTATAAAAATGCAAAGTGATGAAAGTGGTGAATTCATTAGGAATCTGATTCTTTGGTTCTATCTCGACATACATCCTAATTAAACATATTTCAACGATTTGTTATTCTTAAACCTTTCCTAGAAACGATTAATAGTAGGTTAATCTATTAACCTGAGTTTTCCTTTAGGTTGTGTTTAGATAAGATACGATCGTTAATTAAACTGAGCCACAGAATAACCTAGGATATGATTTTTAGATTCAATTTGACAACTGCATTACGAAAAAATCGATTAATCAAGGCAATAACATATACGATGTGTCATTTAACTTAGTTTATGTGATCCCTAATGATTACAAACAATTAGTCACTACAAATGCATTTCAACGTAACAATTATGGATTACATGTAATATTTTAGCAATGGGTTTGTATTAAAGTGATCCAATGAACACATAAAATCATCTTTTTAGAATACCTAATTACATACACATTAGATAAATAAATTTCTAAAGAGAGAAAGAAACAACAAATACAAGGAAGGAATGCTTAACAGGGTTATCGATGTCGATGTTGCCTCCAAATTGACGTTGGAAAGCTAACCCTCTATTAGTCTCTCATGGTGGAGAGCTTCCATCACCCTCTTCATACTCTCCCAAAGCTATCTCTCCTTTTAGACAAAAACATCCAAAAATTTCATAAAAACTTTGTACTATCATACCCTCAATATATATTAAAACACTATGTTAAAAAATTAGGTGAGGTGGCATCTTAAGGCCTCATACCTGTAAGTTATCACTCCTGAGTGTTAGAGAACTTACGTAGGAGAGAGAAACAACTCAAGTCCATGCACACCATGGCTTCACCCTCCCACACTTTCATTCTAGCTATCCACTTTTTGTTCTTCTAAGTGCAGCCCTATTAAATTCATGTTGTCATGCTTTATTTACTTCAAGTGCAACTATCCACCTAACACACCTTTGCTTTATACCTTAAATCACTAACTTGCATCGGTGTGAGGAATAGCTCACTCCAATGCATCTAGTTGCATAGCCTTGACACACACACTCATGACTGTGTAACTTTTCCAGCATAGTTGTGAGACATTTTAATACTTCATTCTTCATTTCTTTTCATTTTCTTGTCTTCTTCTTCTTTGTGTTTCTAGCATATGTCTCATCTTTCTTGGAATTTAATTGTCTTTTTTTGCTTTTAATCTTCTTCTCCTTGCTCTAAAAAGACAAAGAATTGTGAATCTTCGAAAAGCAGCTCAAATGTATTGCTTTCGACTCTTTAGCTCTTTTGCTTCCGAATTGTGCCTAACACCACATATGAGTCAAAGTAAGTATCTTAAGCAATTTCATGTCACTAATCGCTAAATGTTATGGAATAATTATACAATCAATTAAGGACATCTTAATAACTATATCTCTACTTACTATAATCTTTTGAGTTTCCAAGTTGAACACCCTATAGCCTTTTGACAAAGCAGCATATCCTAAGAAAATTACTTATTATGCATTTTGATCTAATTTGCTTCTTCTGGTTAAAGGAACATGAATATTACAAATTGAACAATAAGTTTCCAGATGTTTGGTTTGTTTTCAACCCCACTCCATGCTTCAGTCAAGGTTTTTCCTTATACTAACTTGGTTGGAAACCTATTTAGAAGATACATAACTGTATAAATAGCTTCTACATAAAATATAAAGGTAACTTCTTATTAGCCATAATGCCTCAAGCCAGTTCATCAACAATTCTATTCCTTCCTTTATAAATGCTATTAAATTGTTATGAGTAACTAACTGTCAATTGGTTTCCTATTCCCATACCAATAATGAATTCCTCAAATTCCCTTAAGGTATATCCCTTCACACTATTAGACCTCAAGGACTTTATTTTGTAGCCACTTTTAAATACATTTATAGCTTTACACTTTTTGAAGATAGAAAAAGCTTGTGCTTTTCTATTTATGAAGTAGACCCAAGCCATCTTTGTAAGATCATCAATGAATGCATAAAATATCTATTGTTACTCTAGGATTTTGTTCCCTTTGGTCCATATAAGTTAGTATGAACTAACTCCAATTTTGATTTAGCCCTCTATGAAGAACTTGTAGGAAAGGATTTCTTATAAAATTTATTAAATTGACATGAAATTTAAGTTTCATTAGTCAATAGAGATTTTTGGTAAATCATTTGTCATGCATTTAGAATGCATACTCTTTTAAAGCTATAAGATTAACATGGCATAACAAAGAATCATCCTTTGCCATATAATTTACACTATCACAATACTCTTTCTAGTTTAAAAAGAAACTTTTATCAATAATAGCACATTTAGTAATTAGATAGTCATTATTGGACCCCGAATTTTTTTAATTATTATTGATTTATTTGTTTCATTATTTTTAGAATTGAGTCATAAATTTGATGGGCATAAATAGAGATTTGAAATTAGATAGAAGGATCTGAATTAAGTTAGAGTTAATATGGTGTTTAAGAAGATTAAAGGAGATAGGAGGTAAATGAAAGAAGGGGCAAAATGGGAAGACCAAAGGAGAGGAGGGGTATTTTTGGAAGGACAAGACCAAAATGTGGTCTTACATTTAAGAGAAGGAGAAAACACGAATTAGGATAGAAGAAGAGAAATAAGAAAGAGAAAGAAGAGAGATTTCGGTGGTTGAGAGAAAAGAAGAGAGTTGAGCTAGGGTTTCTTCATTTCTTAGCTTTTGAGAGAGATTTTGAAGTGGTTCAAGAAGAGAAAAAGGTAGAGGAAGAGAAGAGCTTCCATTTGAGCCAAAGATCTCTTCATTTGGTAAAGAACCAAGGTAAGATCACCTAAATCTTTTGGGATTTTTGGAAGGATTTAGTTCATAGAGTTTAGAAAATCCATAGGTTTAAGTATTCTAGCACCAATTTTAGTGATTGTGCTTTGTGAGATTTTCAATTGAAAACCCTATTGAGTGGGATTTTTTTGTTATTGTATAAAGGGGATCAAAGAGGCAAGAGGAACAAGAGAAGAGGCATTTTGACAAAGTCTTTAAGCAAAGAAATCAAGGTGGGTTACATGTTTATAATAGAGTTATAAGCCACTAATGCTTTTTCAAATCAAGAAAATAAAATGATTTCAGTTACTCCATAAGTGTTGCATCTATTACTCTTTAAATGATTTGAGAAATCTTTATATGTTTGGTATATGAATTTTGTTGATGAATTTCAAAATGATGAAGGAAATGTTTTGAAACATTTTATGTTATGCCTTGAAACATGTCACGGCATTTTGAGCATGAATATGTGCTTTTGTTTGGGCAAGAGACGAACCCGTTTTGTTAGTCACGTGTATATTGACCCATAGCCTTCTCCTAGTTGCCCGCTTGAGGCCACGAGATCCTAAGAAATTGAACTTGTTTTGTTCACGGTGTAAACTTCAGTTTTTTTGTTTCGTTCTACGAAACTCTCGAATCATTTTTTTGTGCATTGCATCATTGAATTATCAAGTTTGTTGCATAACTTGAGTGTTCTACAGTGATGGTTAAATGTACTTTGCTATGTTGAGGTGAGGACATTTTTTTAACTATAAGTTTTGAGCAAAAAGATTGTCAAATTGACTGTGAATTTGAGAACAAAGCGTTTTATAAATTCACTATGATTTTTAGAAACCAAATGAACATTTCAATGATTTTGCTTATTCTTTGTTATAAACTTGTTACTCACGAGCTTTCAAGCTCACCCCTTTTTATCCTATCTTTAGGTGATAGCTAAGAGATCAGTGATCAAGAGCTTAAGGGCATTTCTCTAATTTTGCTTATTTTATATTCTGAGTTGATTTTGGGAAAGGAAGAAGTTTGTTTGCTCAAGAACCTTTTGTAATTTGAGATTTTGAGACGATGATGTAATATGACTTGGAATGCCATTAAAGATTTGTAGAACTTTATTCTTTTGATGTTAATGAAATGTGAATGGTGCATAGATGATGTGAGTTGAAATTAGATATACGTGAAGAAGAAATCAACTTGAGTTGATGATTTTGGTACATATATATATATCACACACACATATATATATGTATATATATATGTATATGTATATATATATGTATATATGTATATGTATATGTATATATGTATATGTATATGTATATATGTATATGTATATATGTATGCACAAGTAGGACGTTACGGAAAGGAAGATAGGAAATATGACTGATCAGATGTAGTTGAAGGTGATGAGATAAATGAGTTGAGATTTGAGAGTTTAATGAAATCATTTTGGTAGCTGTATGGTTATGCTCAGGACATTTCAAGTTTATAAAGTGAAAAATTCCAAGTCTTCCATAAGGGAAAAATTCGTGTTCTGACTTTAGGGGCAAATCTGGATTGATTTAGGATGAATTTGACAAGTTGTCTTCATGGAATTGTAGCTTAACTTTCTAGCTTTCCAACGATATATAGTATCGAATTTTTGGATATCGGAGTAAAAAGTTATGGTCCTTATAAATGGAGATGCTCAGGGGTATAAGATGTATCGTCTGGTGATGACGTGTCGTCTAGTGAGGAAGCATCGTATGGTAAGGACGTATCATCTGGTGATGATGTGTCATCTAGTGAGGATGCATCGTCTGGTGAGGATGTATCGTCTAGTGAAGGCGTATCGTCTGGTGAGGATGCTTTGTCTTGTGAGAATGCTTCGTATAGTGAGGACGTATCATTTGGTGAAGACGCATCGTCTGGTGAGGACGTATTGTCTGGTAGAGACGTATTGTCTGGTGATGACGTATCATTTGGTGAGGAAGTATCGTCTAGTGAGGACACTTCATGTAGTGAGGACGTATTGTCTGGTGAAGACGCATCGTCTAGTGAGGGCGTATCGTCTAGTGAAGATGCATCGTCTGGTAAGGATGTATCATCTGGTGAAGACGTATTGTCTAGTGATAACGTATCATCTGGTGAGGATGTATTGTCTAGTGAGGAGGTATCGTCTGGTGAGGACGCTACATCTAGTATGGATGTATCGTTTGGTGTGGACGCTTCGTTTGGTGAGGACGTTTTGTTTGGTGACATCATATCGTCTGGGGCATTGTTCATTTGATCCTATCATCTAGTCCTATTTTTGACCTTATAAACGATCGAATTTGTCTTCGAGGTCTGCATCAAAGTTGTATCTTGAAGTTCTCTTTTGAACCGTACAAAGAACACCTTAATCTGATGTCTCTAGAGAAAGCTATGGCAATTGCAAGATATCTTCTGTGTACTATTTATAACCTTCTTCTGACCACTGTTTATCCTGTATGGTCTAGTACAATTCTGATCCTTTAGACGACAAAATCTCATTTCAATGTCTTCATGAACTATATAGATATTGAAGTCCTCTTTCGAAACCTTTAAGAAGGACCTTGATCTGATATCCCTAGAGCAAGTTATGCCTTTTGTCCCAAAATAGGTTCAATATGGTTAAGGACATAATCTTGTTTGATTTCCTTTGGCCATAACTTTGTTATCCGACCTCCAAATGAGATGAATCTTCTGTCTAAACAAACTAGAGACATAGAGTTACAAATGATCTAAAGGAATAGAATTTTAACCCAGTCCTTAAGAGTTATAATTTCTAGATGCAAATTGCTATCCGACCTCTAAATGAAGTGACCCTTGAGACAATAGATTCCTCACACATTGTGCTATCTCTCCACAAAAATTGGTAGCATTCCGAATTGATTGGAAAAAGGTTTT
>JANVCQ010000232.1:29528775-29546032 GCA_025531925.1 Erythroxylum plowmanianum
GAAAGGCTAACTGCCTTATGCTTCTGTGGTACCAATCATGTGGTACTTCTAAATGTGAATTATGAAATAACTATATCATGCTTGAATGTTGTATGAATTCAATGGGTTATGGATGTCTAATTGAATGGAACGGATCAAAGTGTCTATGTTCAAGTAAAATTGTGAAATGTGATCAAACATGCAACAATGTGAATATGTGTTATGTGAATTGATGTGTTGCATGAATTGAGTGAACCATCGATGATGGTTACCTCACGGAGTTCGCAAAACTCACCCAAAATTTGCAATTATTTTTCAGGATCCAGAAGAATACCCCATTAGGCAACGGGCGTATAGCATCTACTTGTGAGTGAGAGAAGTGGTCGGGATAAGTTCGCGTCTGCATTAAAAATTGTATTTTCTGAGTTTTTGTACAAATGATTAGGTCATGTTGTAAAGTCAACAGACTGAATTAATTGTATTTATAAAAAGGGCCCCCGAGGTCATTGTATTATCGGTGATTATGTTCATTTATAATTTTCCGCTAGTGTATGTTGATGTTTCAAAAAAAAAATTTATACTGAGTTTTGATTGAGTGATGTAGCACGCCACCCTCGCAGGGCACAGACTCGGATATCACCATCGATGTCAGGTTCGGGTCATACGGGAGTGGGGTGTTACAAAGTTCCTCAAGCTATGCATATTTATAAATTTGGGTGATTTTAGGTTATACACGGTCTAGTGCACGATTGTGTATTAAACTATGTATCTCTAAAAAACCTTAGAAATTACTATAAAAAGACATGATTATGGGCAAAAAAAGGAGAGTAGAATTTTGGAAACAATTCTAGACATGGAGAATGTCTAGAAGGGACGACATTGAACTAAGAACATAGAGAATGAGAAGAAATCATTAAAAGATCCAATAGAATACAACATCAAAGCTCTACCTTGCAGGAACATTTGATAAAAGAGAAAAGGAGATTTAGAATTATGAATTCTTTGTTTTCTCTTCACTTTTCTTCCAGTTTATGTTTAATTTCATTTCCTATCATATGTAGCTAAATGCTTTTTAGTGTTTAGTTATGATGAACCCTATTTGAGATAACAATATATTTTGATTCTTTTATTTAATTCAATAACAACATGTTTTGATTCTTTTCTTTAATAAAATTATTTTGATCAATTTATTGTGATTCAATTGTATGTTTAATATAAGTTCTAATACATCTCGAATAAGTTCATAATCTTATTTCATAGCATAAAGGTTGAGAAATCTTATATATGAATCGATCTACCATAATTGAAAGGAGTTTACTACAAACATAAAGATAGATTAATATAAATCCTCTAGATTAAGGTTAAACCTAATAGCATAATTTACAAATTAGTACAGAAATCTTACTACCTTTAACTTAAATTGTATCAGTTGATAATTCTAAGATTAGTTATTACTAGTCTTAAGTGAATTATTTGCATATGATAGGAATTTCCATAGTTTAATAGTCAATAAAAAATTGCATAATAAATGGTTAATTATTTAAAGGTTTTAGGGGGATCTATAACCTAGGGACAAAATCTTAATATAGATTGTTTTCTAAATGACTTTTTTCATTTCTGTGTTCAATATTGTTGCCTACTTTATTTTAATTGTTTAATTTTTTATTTTCTTTATTAAAAACCAAAATCAATCCTTAGGATAGATAATAGGAGAAACGTAACTATCAGTAATCACTATCTTTGTGGGGTCGATCTATACTTGTTGATACTAGCTACAGCTATGTCATGTAGTTGTGGTAAAATTTTATTGATATAGAAATGACCAATAAGTAGCCTTTGAAATATACATCAAATGTATCAATAAATGCAATAGTTCTAATTGGAAGTATTGTCATGAGATTTGAACTTTTCAAATTTCATCTTACTTCCCTACTTATCTTAAAAACCATTCTCCTATAAGTATACATTAAAGTCAGAAAATTGTTCAATAGGTCTATGAAATTGTTTCTAACCTTTTGGACATCTTATAACCTTTTATTACCTAATTTAGTTATAAACTTAGTGGATAATACATGATTAACTGAATATCACAACCTTAAATCTTTAAATTTGACTCTTTCAAATACTTAACATTTCATATCTAATATGAAATCTTATTAGATGATTCAATTGGAACTACTGAAGGTGATTCATTGTACTAGATATAGTTATAGGAAAAATATTACATCATATAATATCTCATATTGTATTTTACTCCTTACATGAATCCATACTCTTATAGAATTATGTTGTGAAGGTATTCATTAAAGAATCTCATTCCTTATAGATAAACAAAAATTTAAAACCTACCACAGCAATCTCATTGAAGTACTTCAGCATTCTCAATGTTAAATTTTTACTTAGATTTGAACAATTTGAAATGTTAAAAAATTTAAATCTTTATTTAATTTAATACATATGACTAGATCACATAAAGTTATTAGTAATTTAATGAAATATAAGTATCATTATTTTATGAATTATTATTCCATCCAATCCATCATATGTATAACTTTAACAATTTAATATTATCATCTTCAATATCATCATCCTCCTTTCACCAATGGTTTATTTAGTTATTATTCAACTTAACAAGTTTCATAACTTTGATATAATTCACAATAAAAAGGATATAAGTATCCTTATATGTAACATTATGATTCTCATCATGTTGATTTAACCAATATGGTATAAAAGGATAATCTCAGTTATCTAATTTTATATTCTTGCCAGTTATGTTAAGCATTAGTCTCCTTTAATCAAAACATGCGAACTATTTGCATAAAATTAGATCAAATACTTTTACCTACTAATTTATTACTTATTATGTAATGAACATTATAATAATGTCAAATTTGAATTTAGTATCATATACTTGAAAAAAATATTGGTTCCTTTAGCTTTATACTTTCTATCTAATCTTCTTTTTAATGTAGGAGTGAAGTCTTTAGGGTTTTCTTTGGCTTCCATATCATTTTCATCATTATTTATATCTTCCTCTATGAAATTGTTTAATTCTCCTATAACATTTTCTTCCATTCCTTTACTTGCTTTATTTTTTATAAATGTGACCTCAAATTGGGATTTTTTTCCCCTTAGGTTCCTTCCATTTACTAATGCTTCTTTCTGTAAAGACCTCCCTATTTATCTCCTTAGAGGTTTCCTTACCCTTTCCTTTTAAAGCATCCTTGTTTAGTTCATTTGGATGTTCCATATTTTATAGACACCATATTTCCCTATTTACCTATATCCTCTCCATGTTAGGATTCCCCTTTCCTATTAACTCATAGCAATCACTCCTTTCAAATAGCTTATCTATTTTCTCCATTCTTTACTTTTTCTACTTAAATGTTGGTTTCCAGAGGTAGGATAACATAAATAATTCCTCTACCATTTCATCATGTTCATTTAGACTAATTATTGGAATAATTACAGCTATATTTTAACTTATATTAATCTTGACACAAAGCCTATCGCAAACAATTCTCTTTATTAAAGCTATAATTTCATCTATGTAAATCAATTTTCTAATGTAACTATCTAAATAATTTAGTATAATTGTTAACCAATATTATAATATAACATTGTGAATGTTGTATTAACATATGAATGTGCTTCATTTCAATTGTTTTAGATGCATACTAGTGGAACGTTTCTATAAGAAGATTAACTTTATCATTTAGGTGTAAAAACTATCTTCCATAATTCTTCAGGCATCATCCTCTATCACAACCTTAAAGACAAAGATCAATTGTTCATTAATCAAAACCTATTGAAGACCTAGCTTTTTCCAATTTTCTTGAGCCCATGTATTCATCATTGAAACACACAAAGAAACCAACTAGAAGTGCTTCCCATTATAAAGCTCCTTACTTTATAATCTCTGTAGGTGGAGACATTATATTCTACACTTCAATTCTTAATGGAGGGAAATAACTTAGTTTATCAGTTGGTGAGGTATTTTACATTCTTATGGCCTTTAAATGCTCCAGCATAAGCTTCATAAGTAACATAACTTGATCGAGGCCTGTTACCCGTATTATATTCATATTTCTGAGTTGTAATAAGCACCAACTTAGAGGTGCAATTCAAGAGACATTATATAAGAAGAAGAAAATTCATGTTTAAAAGTTAGGGGATCATCTTTTTTAGGAAAGAGGAAAAGGGACATTTGGTAATTTTAATATGTAGGTCATTCTTAAATATCCTTAACCTTCTCCTCGTCCTCCTTTGTCCCATTTTTGTTCATAAAAAATGAAAAAAAAAACTACTTCATTTATATAAACAAAACATTTTTTTCAAATTACTATATAATTTTTCTTTTCTCAAGATATGTAAAATGATTTTTACATACTTATCATGGTCATTTAAATCTTAGTAATGATTAGAATATCTTCAAAATAAGTGACCATAAATTTTCCAATAAAATTATAAAAACATTGTTCATTAATCTTATAAGATTCCTAAATGCATTAGTTAATAAAAAATGTTTCATTAAACAATCTTATAAACCATATTATTCTAGAGCTATCATTCACTCATGACCTTTTCCATCTTAATGTGATTATATCTACTTTTTAAATCAAACTTTGAAAATGCACAAGAACTTTATAACTCATTAAACATTTCATATAATCTACGAATTAGATATCAATACTTTATTGTTATTTTATTTATAGCTTAATAATCAACACACATTCTTTTATCTAATCCTTCTTAGGAACAGACAAAACTAGAATAATATATATACTCATTCTCTCTCTAACATACCATTTTGATAAAAGCTCCTCAATTTTCCTTTGATGCTCCTTACTCTCATCCAAATTGCTTCTGTAGGTTGGTTAATTAGTAACGATAACAATAAGTTTGAAATTAATTTTATATTAGTGATAAATTTCTTTGAATATCATTAGGAAATATATATTGAAATTCTTGCCAAAACAAAATGGAAATACCATACAAAGAAACATCAAGATTGTTAGTATTTAAGCAAGCCTTTTTATATAAAAGTACAATCATAGGCTAGTTAGCATAAAATGCTCTCTTGATCTCACTTTCTCTACTTTTCTCTCAGTACTCTCTTTTTCTTTTCCCTTAACTTTTCCCTTTCTTTCCATTTTTTATAATCATATCTTTATTTCCATTTTCTTTTTCCTTTTTTTTCTTTTTAATCACTCATCCTCATTTTTTAGCTTACTCTCCTTTCTATCAAGCTTTCTTTTAAACTTTAATTGGTCCTTATATACTTGTTTAGGTACTAATGGTGTAAGAGTAATGGATTTATTATTCATAAAAAACAGCACCTATATGTAAAATTATTTTTTGTGGCTCTTTTATAAATACCTAGGTCTCCCTAGGGGCATGTAGTTACTATACATAGGCACCACATCACACAATACCTTGTTACAATTTAATCAACAATAAAACCAACACTTATTTATTGAATATCACCTCACCATATTTATTTAGCCATTGAAACTTATATAGAATGTTTCATAGTAGGCAACCTTAACTTTTTAATCAAGGTAGTATTAGTTATATCAATGTAACTACCACATCAATAATCATATTACAAACCTTGTTATTGATATGTAATCCCATAAAAAGAATATTGTTTTATTTTTCAATAACATTATCTTCTTTGACTTGGTTATTTAATACACATAACCACACATTTCCCTTTCCATTATATACTCAACATCATCATCATCATAATCTTCTGATGAAAGTATAAAATCCTCTTCATTTTCACCTTTGATCTTAATCTTCCTATAACCTTTAATGTTTACTACCCTTTTATTATGAAATCGTGAAACTATATGCCATGTTACAAAAATTGAAAGTATTTAATGTCACGAGTACAAATTTAGGTCTTATTTATCCTTTACTTTACTGGGAACTTTTTATCCTTTTTTAGGTAGTTTGACTTTGGCTTTAGGAGTAGCATTATCATCTTTTCTAAATCAAATTCCATAAAGATGAACTAAAATTTTGTTTTGAGTGTTTTCCCTTTTTTAGTTATCTTTCCACTTTTATGGTTATATGAACCATATATTTTAGCTTCACATAATGTTGTAATTATGTCACATTAGCAATCTCTCAATTTCAATTATTAAAACATATAGCCATGTGACTTCTTAACATTCCTTTACATTAGCTCAAATAAAAGCAATCTCTATCTCCTTGTGGCATTTCTAAACACCATTTGACTATTAAATAAGGTCTTGTAAAATACATCCTTATCGTAGCGAATAGGGATAAAACACCTTACCTACTCATGATACCTTTATATCCTCCCAATTTTAGATAAGCCGCTTATAGTTCATTTACTTGTTTAATACTAGCTAATCCCACCAAATAATAGTATAGTTAATAAACATTAAGTTTAAACTTTTATTTTTTAATGTAATGATAGTAGTAATCCATCTTCTTTTTCAAGTTTAAACTTGTATTTTTTAATGTAATGGTAGTAGTAATCCATCTTCTTTTTCCACTATAAGAAGGCTTTAGGGTCATTTCTCCCTTCAAGTCAAAGAATCTTCATTTTTATGTTCCCAAGGTTTCTATATTAGCTAGACTCCTTTCCATGTCTATCTTTTCTAATCACCATGATATGTAAATCTAACTATATTATTTCTTTGTTGGTATTTGTCAAATAAGACATCTTCCACTTCATTTTCATTAAAATCATCTTAAATAACTCACCTTTGTTATTGACATGCATTAGAAACTTATAGTGATTATCCTCTTTGCAAATTAGTTATAGTAATTATCTTAAATATCCAATCAATCTCTAATCTCTGCAAACATAGTATTTATGCATTCACACCATTTTTGTATGGCTTGAAACTTGAATAATTGGAATTGAGGATAAAGTATAACTAGATTTGTACCTCAATAATAGTCTTAAATTTCAAGGAAGTTAGAACTATTTTTCTTAGAATTTTTAGCTCTGTTAATAATGAAATCAAATCTTCCAAAACAAAATAAGAAAGTATTAGAAGAATAAATACTTTTTCTAACAAAGATTGATCAATTATTGAATGATGAATTCAAAGAATGGATCAAATCTCTCCAAAATATATTAAGGAAGTACAAAAGGTATAAATATTTTTCTAACAAAGATTAATCAATTTTTGATTGATTATTTCCTTTTTTAACTTGAAACAGAAAAAAAATTAGTAAAGACAAAAAAATAACCAATGTAAACTATAAAAGGTATTGAATAGAAAGGAAGTGATGAAGAAAAGCATAAAAAAGAAAATAAAAGAATCAATGAAAATAAGAACAAGAAATAAAAATGAAAAAGTGATAAGTTCTTAATTGATTGCCCTAACATTTAGTGATTAATGTTATATTATACATAAGCTACTTATTTCGGTTCTTGTTTTGGCTTACATACAAAATAGTGGGGGAAAAACCAAAATTAGCTAAATTCACACCCTTAATGCCATTCTATTGATTTCAATCTTATTGTCCTTTATGGAGTAAAAATAAGACAAGTTAGGGTGAAGACAGAATAAATAATGGAAGAATTCGAGTCACTGTGACTTATATGGCCATGTATGGGAATGTGTAACTCAATAGAAATCTGTATGAACTTAAAAACAATGTTTCAACCATCACTGTGGCCTGCACGTCTATGTGAAGACTTACAACAGTGTAAATAGGCTATAAGGCCGTGTCGCCAACTGTGAACTTTTAACTTTGTGATTTCTATAAAATTAACATATATAGTCACTTACACATTTGTTTATAACCATACAACCCTAATTTTACACTATAAAAGGGCAATTAAGAGGCTAAATAGGGTCTGTAAATATTGGAGACACAAAACAAGGATGAAAGGGCCCATCCCGGAGTTCCTTTTTTAGATACCGAGTGAAGTCCTCCAAGTGATCCCACGGTAACCCTCTAATCGATATTTGACTCAACCGAAGGGTTCACGCAAAGCCAATTCATTTAACTATTTAAATCCTTTTATACTTTAATAATTAAAAGTGCGAAAGAGAGTGGAGATTTTTTTAAATCATTTTATTAAAATTTCAAAAATATAAAGACTACATTTTGACATTCCCAAAATTTTTAAAAAACCTACATAACATAATTTAAAACACTTATATATTTCATATTCATCTTAAGTTCGGAAATGGGACCTCAGGTCCATATCACAAGCAATCACAAACCTATAACTCTCAACATTTGAAAAACTTTATTGAGGATTGAAGCCTTTGTAGTTCATTAAGTAAAAGATATTTACAATCCCACAAAGATTTACAAGAACACACTTTTGATCCTTTTCAAAATAATTTAAAACATATCACATGCATAGCAAATATAATGTAAGCACAGCAACACCCAACAATACAACTAATCTTGAGGTAGAGTCCCAATTTGTCACGACTGGGTACCACGTCAGGCCCATGACAATCGTCGTATACCCGGGCTAAGGACCCTCACAATATCCTTAATCTGACTATACAAGGCTAACTGAATATCTCTCCCTTTTTCTATAAAAAAATATTTGGGCAGTACAATGGTTATGCTTTAAAAATCCCAAAACTCAATCAAATACCTAGAAACAATTTTAAACACACTTCTATATTCACATAAAAAATTTTACCACAACTTCAAGACTTTAAAATCCACTGAAAGCAATCTCAACAACATTATCAAAAGTACATACATAAGGTCTTTTATAACAACAAAATAGTCAAGAGCTAAATTTATATAGTCATAAAATATATCCACATAACCAATCTAATAAAAAAAAGTAAAATAGTTCATGAGCCACTTTGTAACTAAAGTATAAAATAAAAACTACCCACGTGCGGTAATACCTTGAAAATGTCAAAAGACTGCACGATCCACTCAGAGCTTTAAGCTCACTAAATTAATCTACATGGTTGAAAAGTGGAGGGGGTGAGTACACTATGTACTCAGTAAGTAGGAAATACATATATCGCTAATAGAACTCGATACATACAAAGACAGTGTAGATAACCTATGAAGTGAACATATATCACATAGAAACACATAAGCCTAGCCTATGATTCAACGTATATTGGTTAGGAATCACATGGGCCTAGCCTATTAATCAATCATCTAGTGAACTTAGATTCTAGTTCTAGTACACAAAAAAAAAACATCACATGTATAAATAAAATCTCGTCAAAAAACAAATCCTAAAATAATCCAAAACAATCATGTGTGACACCATTAGTCGGCTAAATTAGTGTGCACACTTACCGATCCTCGATGTTGGTTCAATTTTCATCCGTGTTGAGTACGGACTATAGTCAAAAAGAGTATCGTAAGCCTAGGTGATGACCTCATTGGTGTTCAGATCCTAGGTGTGCAATTACCAGCGAGTCTCGTATAAAGGTGTTGATACAGAGATTCGACTTTTATGTACCAGTGTCAAAGGTACGGGGGTCACTTAATCTGATGTTCCTAACACACAATTAGCTAATCGTTTCCTCACCAATCACAAAAATCACATACAAAAATTAAGTAAAAAATCAAGTATAATACCATGTCTTTATTTATTGGTTCAATCGATAAAATGAAACCGTGCTATGGCTTTAAGCCAAAAGAAAACAAAAACATGCAGTATACATGACTCGATTATGTATATGTAAATTCCAAAACATTATTTCATGCAATAAAAGTCATCTTTTACACTCCAAGTGCAAAGTTGCTCAAAAATGTAGTTTCAAAAAAAAAACGTTGTCCTTTGCGCTTCAAGTGCAGGTTTGTTGAAAACAATATCATTTCTTAAAATTTGTAATAAAAACATCAGTTGCATTCCAAGTGCAAAGAGTTATTCAAAACAATGTCATTTATTAAATACACAACTATACTAATAGCCATTTGAGATTCAATTCTACTATGCATTACCTAGGTTCAAAATTCACATACAAGTCATCATACATGTCTTAGGATGTTCTAATCCCATTTGAGAGATATGGTTTCCCCACTCACCTTAAAAGAAGGTGGACACTCCCTTAAATTCAACAATCCGTGGTACAAGCTCCTTGATTCACAGCTTTCGAGTCTTTATACATAAAAAAATACAATATATGTACTACTTCGACATATATCTCATATTTATACATCATCATATAAGTGTATAAAACACAATATCACTATCTTTAAGCTATAACATTCGACCATTACTCATCAATTTGAGCAAAATTCAAGTTTAATCTTAGTAAACATGAAAGTCTCTTGCCAATGTATATCGTTACGAATCCTTAAATCCTAAGCCAAGTTCACTTAGACATTTTATCAAACATCTAATGTGCATGAATTTCAAGTCACATTTTAAAGACTTTATCAGAGTAATTCGTGCTCCTATCTGGTTATATAGTAAACACTTCCAAACAATGACACATTTCACCACTCCATTCAATCCAATTCCCTTCATTTAAACCATATTCATCATAATTATACAACTCATCACATTAATCCATTCCTTCTTCCATCATTTCGACCAAGCCTACCTAACATACTTCTTCTTCATTAGTCATCATCAATTCACATTATACATGTACAATTAACACCATAGAATTCATTTAAATCATCAATTTCAAAAGTTAATCAAAAATTCACAAACTTTCACCAAAGAGAGGGCATTTCGATTTTGACTCAAGAAGGCTTCTCCATGACACATTTTATTCATCTAAACCATATTTCATTCATATTCAAGTATGTAGAACAACATATCTTAACACCAAACACAAAATCCTAATGTAGAGAGAGATGAGACAAAATTTACCTAAACCTTCCTTTGGTGATATCTTCAAATGTTTTGAGAATTTCTCAAATATAATGATAGATTTGAGTTCCTTGACCCCAAATTAGCTTAGAACACTTTGATTTGGGTTAGGGAATCAAAAAGAGGGTGGAATTTTAGGGATGGTCGAAATTAGCTTCTTCTTCTCCTCTCTTCTCCTTTCTTCTCCTCTCTTTTAATTAAAAGAAGATGTTTTAAGTCTCCAGCAATGGAGTACACGGTCATACATAAGAAGGGTCTAGAATTTTGACTCTTATTTGACCAAAATATGGTGAAATTACCCTTGTGTCCTTCGTTTATGTGAAATTACCATTATACCCTCCAAACTTTCTTAAATTTGCAATTAAGCCCAAAATTTGGAAATCACCAAAACCTTTATTTTTATTTTGATCTTCGAACTTTTGAGAATAATTATTAAGCCCCTTAACTTTATAAAACTACATATTGGTCTTCCAAGAATTGAAAATTACATTTAAGTCCTTTAACTTTTAACAATTTGCAAATAAGCCCTTATGTACACCAACTTTTTCAATTAAACTTTCTAAGTGTTCGATAAGTCTATAAATCATGTATAATCACCTCTAAGGCATTAGAACACATTTAATTCAACCACCATGGTCATATCCATCCAATGGACTCAGTTTTGTGACACTTAAAAGCTTATATGTTGGAAATCTCCAAGATTTCGCATACCGATCTAAGTTCATGTAAGGGTATATAACATTATAAATCATTAACATATATACCCAAAGGAATTAAATACATCTTTGAACTCATATACAACCATGTATGTATCAACATGCAGTAGCATCTCCAAGTATAGAACAATACAAAAGAGCTCAGAGAGTTCGGCATTATACAATTACTACAATACCTATGCACATACCTGAGGTGGTTTGTTTAAAAACACAAAAATAAGGGTGAGCTAAATGAGCTCAGTGAGTAATTAGTTTACAAAAAAATTAAAATTTTCATAACAACATAACTGAAATATTCCTATACTGTAGTAAAGCTCATGATAAAATACTTGTCATAATAACTCATTCGTGCATCATAACAATTGGTACTGAAATAACATTTTGTAAAACACAATTTCAATTTTTCTAAAACACTATTCCAAAATGCTTTTCGACATTAAACTTATAAGATACAAATTTCCATTTTCCTTTTTCTTTTTTCTCCTTAAATAATAAACACCGGTGGAAATAAGTTTTATGAAAACTTTTATATTGAAAATAAGCCAACCACATTTGGTACCATATGGTACTTCTCAAATCACTTTTAACATAAATAGTGATGGCATTACTATTTTCATGACTTTCCCTACTTAACATAATGCACCACTAGTTTCTTTACCATACAGTACACTTGTTTTAAGTCACAGAGCTAGTTCTGCATTGCTTACCCACGACTGGTTAACCATTATTTACGAAGTTAGTTTTACATGACTTACCTATAATAGGTTAATTACTATAGACATAAAACTCATCATAAATATTCATTTTATGATCAAATGAAGATCGTTTTCATAAACTTAAGTTAAAGTATGCTCATATGTCATCAATCCTTTTGTAAAGAATTTAGTTATATAAAATAATTAAAATACACTTACTATTTCGCAAACTTATCGTCAAGCGTACTCACACATTCTGTGTCTCCTCTATAACTACACAAAGTGTATTTTGCTTAGGTATTTATTTCCAAATTATGAAATAAGGCATTAAAAGTATAGTTCAGTTTAACCAAATTTGATATTAGTATTTAATTGCGCAACACGTATGCTAATCGTATTTCTGCTTACTTCTGTAAGTGATTCGAAGCCTTTTGTTCTTATGCTTGGAGGTTAAATCAAAATTTTAATTCCAATGATTGCAATATAGAATGCAACCTCGGGTCGTCTCACTTAATCAGAATCTAATGAAATGGACCTAAGCTAGCCTAAAAGTCATGAAATGCAAACTAAAGTAGTAAGGAGGGGGGTTTTGATTCTTTTAGAAAACTAAACAAAATTGAATCAATTGTAAGAGAAATATGTAAAAACTATTTTGGATTTTGGGGATAGAAATTTGAAAGTTAAAGACAACAATCAAATGTGATAGAATCCTCTTGAAAAACGAGCTTTGGATATCATTGTTTGGATAAATCTTGGTGGGAGTGAAAACCACTAAGTTTCAAATGATAAACCTTAAACAACTCTTTAAGTCCAAGGTTTTAATCAATGAACTCCATTTCTTAAAACCTTGTTGAATGCATCTTAGTGTGTGCAATGGGTAAGTCAATGCAAATAATCATTTTGGGATCTAGCATCATCTCAATATCAATCACAAGTAGGCAGATAAAAGAGAATTAACCAAATCACAAATAGACATATACGAGACTTCATATATTCAAGTTCTAAGTTCTACATCAACAAATCCCAATAACACATTAAATGTTCAACACTTAATTAAACTCTAATCAAGAAAATTTAACTACAAATTACAAATCCTAAACTTAGGAGTTCATAACAATGTAGCTAAACATGATTAAACTACTCCCTTTTGAAGCCCATTAAACTCCAGCCATTGCTACATCTTCAAGAGGAAAAGGTGCTTAGCCAAGCATTACTTCAGGAGAACTCACAACCGAAAACCCACCGGAAGCATCCATGGTAGTAGCTGTCGATGGAGGTGTTAACGATGAAAATGGAGGAGAGGTGATGATGGATGTTTGAAGTTGAGAGAGTGCGAGGTGTTGTATCTGTGATATGTGTATGTCGACTCTCTTAACCTAATATGGTAGGTTTTAAAAGAAAGATGGATTTGGATCGGGTTGTACAGTGGGTAAATTTCTGAAAATGGTTCAAGTATTTGAAGGTTCACCACAATGACAGATAAGTTTGTTGCAACAAACTTTTCCCGAAAGGTTTTTTCTTCATTGCTAGTTCTTTCATCGCGGCGAAAGAATTAATTTTCACCGCGGTGAACTTTTCCCGAAAGTTCAGCCTGGAATTCTTCGTACTTCGCCACAACGATAGATCCCTTTCACCACGATGAACTTCCTGTTGTACCTGTTCACTTGTAGACTTCACTTCAGTCTTCCTTGA
Source organism: Erythroxylum plowmanianum (assembly GCA_025531925.1). NCBI lineage: Eukaryota > Viridiplantae > Streptophyta > Magnoliopsida > Malpighiales > Erythroxylaceae > Erythroxylum > Erythroxylum plowmanianum. The sequence continues at coordinate 29,542,677 of JANVCQ010000232.1, forward strand.
CTCTACATCTTCTTCTTGAGTCCCTTCTCCTTAAGTCTCCTACAATGAACAATGGTAGTTTGCAGTATCAATTGTTCTTAGAAAATTAATTAGTGCAATTAATACTGATTTGTGACAATTTTTTCTCTCAAACTACATAAAATAAAGGTATGCACTCAAGAGTCAATTTAAGCATAAAATCTGGAAATAGGAGTCAAAAAATATAATAAAAGTCATGAAAATGCAATTTATATAATAAACTTGGGCTCAATCAAATTCCTCCACACTTAAACCTTTATACTCCTGGACGAAGTTTATAAGAGTCAAAGAGACACAAGTGCAAAGGAAAATTCCAACCATGCTTAAAATGAGAGTAGATAATTGGTAAAAATCACTTTCTCAGAAATCAATCAAAGCAGACTGAAAGAGTGCCAAGAAAATAAACACTATAAGAATTTAATCCAAGAGATTGAGCAAAAGAGATTTCACTCAAGGCACAATGTTTGCTCTCATCTCACTTGTTTTTGGATAATTTCACTCTAAAATCTGCTTAATCTATTCTCTACCATAAGCTTGTGATAATTCTACTTCTCCACTACAAGAACTATAATTTCAAAAATCAAGAAGACTTTTCGAGGTTGTAATGCACGGAAGGCTAGATGAAATGGATGGAAGAGACGAAAGAAAGAAAAAAAGTATGAGTGCATACACCTCAATTATGAAATAGATGTCAACTGTAAGACAATATTGACACAAATGTCAACATAATCTCTTTTTTGCTCTTTTTTTTGAATATATATACATATAGATATTTTTTTCTTTTGAGAATATATATACTTTTTTTCTTTTCTTTTCTTTTCTCAATAACCAATTTCTTAAGATAACTAGAAGAAAACGAGAAATAATAATTGACATCATAAGAAGATGTGTGCATGTGCTCAAAACTTATGGCTTAAGGGGCTAGCAATGGATAGGTGTTTATGAGGATTGTGTTTGGGTTAACAGGGTTTTGAAAGAATGCCTTTATCATGTTAACAAAATACTAGTTCATCAAGCTTTGATTAAGAATTGAAACAAGTTCTAGAGAGATATGAAACATTAGAAGACAAGTTCCCATACTGTTAGTTTAGGAACTATTATTAAGTTGATAATCCAAAATGGATTTCAAGTCTAGTTATCACCAGATTCAAATGTATGAAAATGATATTACCAAGACTTCCTTTAGGATTCATGAGAGACATAATGAGTTCTTTGTGATGCTCTTTAGGCTAACTAATGCTCCACCAATGTTTCAAAGCCTTACAAATGACATATTAAAGCCATTCTTAGGGAGATTCATCTTAGTTTTCTTCTATGACATTCTGATATACAACAATTCCTTTCACTAGCAATTGGAGTATCTATGATATGCCATGAGGGTTCTTGAAAATCACCAATTATTATAAGGGGAATAAATGCATTTTGGTGCAAGATAGATTGAATATTTAGGACATTTTGTCTCATTTGGTGGAGTAACTATAGATGCAAAGAAGACATAAATAATTTGTAATAGGCCAGCTCCTCAATCCTCAAGGGATTTAAGAGGATTCTTTGCTCACATTGGTTACTATATAATATTCATCAAGAATAATGCTCAATTAGTTAAATCCCTTGATTGAAATGTTGAGGAAATAACCTACCAATGAATGGAATTGGGAAGGACGCGAGCAACAGGCATTTGATCAACCTAATGGAGCTCTTATAGTAGCACCTATGTTAGTGATACCCAACTTCTCTCAATCCTTTATCATATAGGTTGATGCAAGTGGAACAAGCGTAGGGGCAATGTTTCAACATTATAAACATCCCATTTCCTTCTAAAGTAAGACCTTGGCCTTGAAGTACATCAGACTATATACTTATGAAAAGGAATTCTTGATAGTTATTAAGGCTATTATTAGACAATGACATCATTACCTCGATGGTAGAAAAATCTTGGTGTAAACTAATCACTAGAGGCTTGAGTATTTGTTGGAGTAGAGAATCACCACTGCATTCCAACAAACTTCGTTGCCAAGTTCATATACGTCTACAAAGTGATATATAAGAGTGGAAATGAAAATAAGGGGTTGATGCATTGTTAAGAATCAGTATCACTAAACTACTAAAGACGACAACTCTTGGGGAAAATTAAGGTAAGTTGGGTCCAAGATACCACCACTCAAGACATTATAATGAACTTAAAGTTAGGGGAATTGAATTTAAGCAAGTATGAATTGTGGGTGGAGTCGTTGAGGTGTAAAGAGAGATTAGTGATTGGATTTAATCAGGAATTAAGAAAAAAAGCTTATATTTATAAGACATAATGCGCCATGTGGAGGTCACTTAGAATGTTTCTATTGGAAATTTTAACCAAGGATGTTAAAATTATATGAAGTGCTTGGTATGTCAGAGAAGTTGGATCGAGTAATAGGTCACTCATAATGTTACCAATTCCAAAACAATGTTGGATGGAGTAAACATGGATTCTATAGAAGGATTATCGACATCTTGAGGCAAATCTAGAATGTTTGTGGTAGGTAGACTTAGGAAACATTCTCACTTTGTAACTACCTAACATCCTTATATAGAAGTTGAGATAACCTAATTATTCATAGATCATGTTTTCAAGCTCCATGGCATGCTAGAGAAAGTAATGAGTGATCGCAATCCCCTATTTCTTAATTTGTTTTAGAGCGAGTGTTCAAACTACAAAGAGTAAGCTTAAATTTCTCAACTACCTACCACCTTTAGTCAGATGGCAAATTGATGCAATCACCACAATTTTGGAAACTTACTTACATTACTTCTATGGGGATACTCCAACCCGATGGTATGAGTGGATTTCATATATATATATATATATATAGCAAAGTGGTGGTATAATACCACTTACCATGCATCCATTAGTATAATCCCATTTAAACTATTGTATGGATACTCTCCTCCTCTATATCTTCCTTATTTTTGCATAGGATTTCAAGAATTTACTAGTGGATTGAGTGGTGAGTGATAGAGAGACCACTGTGTCAATCACCAAGTTTTATCTTTGAAGGGCTTAGCACAAGATGAAACAAGAAGCTGACAAAAGGAGGATAAACAACAAGTTTGAAATGGGACAATGGGTGTTTCTGAAGCTCTAACCATATAGACTACATTCATTACAAAGATGAGGCAACCACAAACTCCAAAGTTATTCATCCGTCCAACATTCCATATATCCTAACTAAAGAAATATGTCCCAAAAAAGGACTCTATTGGTGAGTGATAGAGAGACCACTATGTCAATCACCAAGTTTTATCTTTGAAGGGCTTAGCACAAGATGAAACAAGAAGCTGACAAAAGGAGGATAAACAAC
>JANVCQ010000232.1:29549023-29565501 GCA_025531925.1 Erythroxylum plowmanianum
TGTATGTATACATATATGTATGTATATATATATATATATATATATATATATATATAGATATATATCTAGCAATTCTAGCATTCATACTTTATTCAAGCACTTTAAACATTTATCAAAATTTAGCTCAAAAATTCATAAAACTCAAAATGATTCATACTTAGCAATTCAATTATGTAATGCACAACAAACAATTCGAGGGTTCCATGAAACAGAATGAGGAAACCAAAGTTTACCCCATAAATAGAATGAGTCCATTTTTCGGAGCTCATATGCCACAAGCGGGCAACCAGGAGAAGGCACTTGCCAACATGCACATAACGAACAGAATGGTTCCACTCTCACCCAAACAAACGCACATAATCATGCTCAGAATTATTTTACCAAAATGCTTTTATACTTTCAAACCTTTTCTTTCATCTTTCATGTTCTTTCCTTTCTATATATACACAAAATGCCATGACATATTTCAAGGCATAACATTGATCAAAATCACAACCTAATTTTATCAAGATATCATGTTTCTTTCATGGTATAACATAATCAAAATCATCATGTATTTTTAATAAGTCAATTTCAAACAATTTAACACATATCCATATATAGGCAAGCATTTGCCCAATCACACAATAACTATAAATACATTATCCACCTAATTCGCTTGCAAAAATCCAAGTCAAGGTTGTCTTTCTCCTTTCTCTTGGGTAGGATTCTCTTGGTTCCCTTAAACAAACCAAGTTTCATTCAATAGGAATCCAATAGAAAATCCCACAATGCAAAATCACCAAAATTGATTCTAGAATGCTTAAACCCAAACATTTCCTAAACTCTATGGACTAAAATCCTTCCAAAAATCCAAAAGATCCAAAATGGTCTTACCTTGATTTTTCACCGAATGAAGAGATCTTTAGCTCAAAGGGAAGCTCTTCTCTTCCTCTTCCTTTTTCCTTTATTGAACAACTCCAAAATCTCTCTTAAAGGTTAACACAATTGAAACCCTAGCTTATTTTCTCTTCTTTCTATCATTCTCTTCTTCCCTTTGTATTTCTCTTTCTTTTTCATGACACTCCCTTTTCTCTCTTCAATTTTTGTTCTCCTCTCTTCTTAAAATGCAAGACAACACTTCTTCTTCCAATTATATCCTTAATGATCAAGAAATGTCCCATTTGCCCTTCCATTTATGCTTTAGGTATTTTATGCTTAAGTATCTTGCCAAAAATACTCTTGAACATTCTTCCATAACAATTTCTTCTAGAAAAATGTTCCCCATTGACTTAAGTTTCTAATGCTACCAAAATCATTCCATTTGGTTCAGAACTCTAAAAGTATTACCCCAAACATTTTCGGACTGTTGTTAGACTGAAATAGTATACTATACCCAACTTTCATCTAGAAATTGAAAGTCCTAAAGACTGAAATAGATTTCAACTTCTTCATACTATTTGTATCTTCATGTCTCTAGTTTATTTTGAAATAAGAACCATCTCTTTTGGAACCCTATAGATCCAGATATATTCAAAATACCGAAGTATGTCCAGTAAACATTTAATTGATACTCTTCCTATCGATACCCTTACTTTGATTCAACCCATCTTTTTCAAATCAATACCAAAAGCTATAAAAATCTATGGGGGAACAGAAAAATGTGAAACTATTAGTTCAAGAATCAGTTAATTTGGAGGTCAGATAACAAAATTATGGCCAAAAGAATCAAACATGATTTTGGCCCCCAATTATATTGAACCTATCTCGGGACAAATGACATAACTTTCTCTACAAATATCGGATTAAGATCATCTTAGGATGATTTCAAAGAGGATCTTGAGATCTACAACTTTAAAGAAGAATTTGAGGTTGGATTTTATCAGCTTAAGGGTCAAAAATGGATCAGACGATAGGATCAGACGAAAAGAAAGGAAAAAAGCAGATGAATGGGAAAAAACAGATGAATAGGGAAAATTACCAGAACTTTCCTACAGATATCAGATTTGTGTGTTTTTATATGGTTAGAAAGAGAAATTCAAGATATACAACTTTAATGAAGAATTTAAAGACATATTCTATCTTCTAAAGGGTCAAAAATGGAGTAGAAGATAGGCACAGACGAAACCAAGTGAAAAAGCAGATGAATGGGAAAAAGCAGACGAATGGGGAAAATTACCATAACTTTCCTTACATATATCAAATTTGTGTGATCTTTGAATGGTTAAAAAGAAGACTTCAAAATCTACAACTTTTATAAAGACATTAAAGATAGATTATATAGTTTGAGGGTCAAAAATGTAGTATACGATAGGTATAGATGAAACCAAATCAAAAAGCAGACGAATGGGAAAAAGCAAATGAATGGGAAAAATTTCCATAACTTTCCCTACAGATATTGGATTTGTATGTTCTTTTGATGGTTAGAAAGAAGACGTCAAGATATACAACTTTTATGAAGACCTTGAAGACAAATTATATCGTCTGGAGGGTCAAAAATAGAGCAAACAATAGGTATAGATGAAACCAAATCAAAAACTAGAAAAATGGGGAAAAGCAGATGAATGGGAAAATTGTCATAACTTTCCCTATAGATATCAGATTTGTGTGTTATTTGCATGGTTCAAAATAAGACTTCAAGATCTATAACTTTCATGAAGACCTTGAAGATAGATTATATCATTTAAAGGGTCAAAAATGGAGAAAAATATAGATACAAAAGGTGAAACATAGAAGAAGTAGAGGGTCAAACATAGAAGAAGTAGAGGGTCAAACATAGAAGAAGCAGAAGGTCAAACGTAGAAGAAGCAGAGAGTTAAACGTAGAAGAAGCAGAGGGTTAAACATAGAAGAAGCAGAGGGTCAAACATAGAAGAAGCAGAGGGTCAAACATAGAAGAAGCAGAGGATCAAACATAGAAGAAGCAGAGGGTGAAACATAGAAGAAGCAGAAGGTCAAACATAGAAAAAGCAGAAGGTCAAACATAGAAGAAGCAGAGGGTGAAACATAGAAGAAGTAGAAGGTCGAACATAGAAGAAGCAGAGGGTCAAACATAGAAAAAGCAGAAGGTCAAACAGAGAAGAAGCAGAAGGTCAAACACAGAAGAAGCAGAAGGTCAAACAAAGAAGAAGCAGAGGGTTAAACATAGAAGAAGCAGAGGCTCAAACATAGAAGAAGCAGGGGTCAAACATAGAAAAAGCAGATGGTCAAACATAGAAGAAGCAGAAGTCAAACATAGAAGAAGCAGAAGTCAAACATAGAAGAAGCAGATGGTCAAACATAGAAGAAGCAGAAGTCAATCATAGAAGAAGCAGATGGTCAAACATAGAAGAAGCAGTAGTCAAACATAGAAGAAGCAGAAGTCAAACATAGAAGAAGCAGAAATACAGAAGATAGCAAAAAGCAGAAGATACATCTTCATAGATGACATGTCGTCATCATAGATGATATGTCGTCATCATAGACGATACAACTTTACTCTTGAACATCTTCCCTTATAAGAACCATAACTTTTGACTCCAAAGTTCAAAATGCTCATACTATATACCGTTGGAAAGATAAAAGAAAGAACTACAATTTGTAGAAGATAACTTTGTCTAAATCAGCTTAGAACAATCCAAAATTGCCCCCGAATTCAAAACACAAATTTTACATTCATCCACCAATGTACTACACCCAGTTCTCAACTTCATGAAAATTTTTGAGATTCTTAAAGATAGAATTTAAATTCAATGTCTTCATAATAAATATAGCCATATGTTTCTAGTTTAATCTAAATCAAGAATCACATTGTTTAGATAACTAGAGAAAAAGTTACGGCTAAAAGACTGAAGTATACTCCATGAACATTTTCCAGATCAACCACCCATTTTGTTTCACAATCTTTCTTTAACACAACTCATACCAAGATCACCTTTTATACTTCATTTACTCATCATTCTCAACTCCATTTCAAATTAATATCATCCAAAGAAAAATATAGTCCATGATTAATCATGAACACTAATAATAGAACATACACATATGTACATATTCTTTATCAACTTACTACACAAATTCAACTTCATTTTTTCTTTCATTCTACTTCTAACTTTTACCTTAATTCTTCCCATTTAAAATCTCTTATCCACTAAAAGTACCAAAGAAAAATATGAATCTATCCACATTTCTCATTTATTAGTTCTAGTCTTCTAAGAAAGGTTCAGGGTCTAACAGAATTTCACTTTGGAGTCTTCACAAAAGTTGTAGATCTAAAAGATATCTTTCAAATCGTCTAATAAAGATCCCAATCCGAGGTTTACAGAGAAAGTTATGCCAATTCTCCCAAGAGAGGTACAATATGATTGAGGACATAAACATACTTGATTCTTTTGGCCATAACTTCATCACTCAACCTCTAAATGAAGTGAGACTCCTAATACATTTTTCTACCTCTCCTTAAAAATTGGTAACTTTTGATGTAGATTTCAAACATATTGGTGGAAAGAAAATGAGGGATTGGTTGGAAGAGCATAATCGGGTTATGAACATGCTTGGATTTTTAGGCATATCTTGAGCTATAGAGCTCTGAATGAGGTGGTTTTTGTTTCAAAATAAACAAGAGGTAGAGAGCTACAATTGTTTTGAAGAAGTCAAATTATGATTTGGTGTTTAACTGGTGTGGGCACATCACCCTTATGAGATGATGGCTAATGAGGGGTCATTGAAATAACCCCATAAGGAAGCCCACTTATGCTTTACAACTCCAAATTGTTAGGCTCTAGAAACTACAGGATATTAGGCTCATGTTTCATGACTTCGATGTTGGGCTCTAGAAACGAGGTCCAATAATTATGGTATCAAAGCCCTAGGTTTAGGTCCAGGTGTACGACTAGGTTTAGGAGTATCCTAGGCATGAAACGAGTAGTTTAAGACATGAAAGGAATGTGCAGTATTTTTAAATGAACAACTTGCAATGTTTTGAATTGTTGTACATGATCTGAAACTATTTTGCATGAACTAAGAGTTTTCAATCGTTTTATTATGAAGGAGTGATTATGCTAACTCAACAAAAGAACTCGAGGAGCTCTGACTCGATCTGGCTCTCGCCAAGGGAGAACAGATGAATCCTATGTCCTACAAGATACGGAGACACATTCTACTCCAAATCATGAGGCATCTATTATGCAACAAGAAGTGGCTCCACCACCTCCTCTGATGCCTTAAGCAAACCCCATGGATCCATAGTTCTTTCAAGCTTTTGCTTAGGATTTCTCATATGCTATGGGCCAAGGTCTCAGGTTCCAATGCAAGCTCTAGTGGAGAGGACTGGATAGTATGATAAGCTCTGTAAGTATGGAGCTGTAGATTTTAATGGGACTATAAATCTCGAGATGCTGAAGTATGGATGAAGAGGATAGAGAGAGTCCTGATTCAGATGAAATGCTCTAATAAGGAGAAACTAAATTATGCAATGAGCTTGCTATAGAGGGATGCTTTTCATTGGTGGGAATCAGTGCCTTATAGTTAGATTATGCCTCCAGCATTGTCATGGAGAGACTTTTTGGAAGATTTCATGAGCAAGTACTTCTTGAGGGTATATATCCAAGAGAAGGCCAGGGAGTTTCTAAATCTCACACAGAGGGACATGAGTGTGAGTGAATATGAGCTGAAGTTCACCCAGCTGTCACGTTATGCGACCAACATTGTTGCCAGTGAGGAGGATAAATGCCGCAAGTTTGAGGGAGGATTTCATTTAGGGATCAAGGAGAAAGTCTTGATCCATAACTTCTGTGATTACCAGCAGTTAGTAGATGCTGCACTCTAGGCGGAGAAACTATAGAATATAAAGAATGAAGTGAGTAGGAAGAGGAAGAACTGGGAGTAATCTTCTAAGAAGGGAATGAGTGCTCCAACGTCTGAGAGGAGTCTAAGGATTTACCATATTCAAAGTGAAGTGGGAAGTAGTGGCGCTTCCAAGAACAAGCAAAAAGGGAAGTTTTAGGGCAAGTCTCAAATGTGGGACGCACTGGAAGGATAGGAAGGAGTAGATACACAAACCCTCAATGTGAGCATTGTGGGAAACTTCACAAAGGAGAGTGCCTTAAGTTACTTGGAGCATGCTTTTGAAGTGGAGAGAAGGGACATAAAATCAAATATTTTCCCCAGGCAACAAGGCAAAAGGGGTCGCAGTTGCAAGCCTTAAGGAGAGTAGAAATAGGAGGGACCAGGGTAGTCACTGAGGTGGGCAATTTTGGGGAAGTTTATTCCTCCTGAAAGGCCAAGGGGTCAACCTTAGGCTCAGGCTCAGGCTCAGGCAAGGGTGTTCACCATGACCAGAGAGGAAGCCGCACCCGCACCCAAAGTTGTTTGGCTTAGTTACTTAATTCCGAAGTATATGTCTTGATTGATTCTGGTTCTATGCATTCATTTGTTTCTGCAAGCATGATTTTGTAATGTTAAATTGGTGCCCATGGATAGTCACTTGATTGTTAGTACTCCCTTAGGGAGAAAGGTGATAATAAGCCAAGTGTATAGGGATTGTGAATTGTTTATTGAGGGTGCTAAATTGGTAGTGGATTTGTTATCGTTGGAGTTAAAGGGTCTAGATGTGATTCTGGGAATGGATGCTATGAAGAAATATTATACAAAGTTAGGTTGTGGCCTTAAAGAGGTAGAGTTTGATCTTGGTAATGGTGAGAAGGTGACTTTTAAAGGGGATAGAAGGACATCATGTTGGACCCCAAACTTTTCTTGGAAGTTAGAACTATTATATGTGAAATGTTGGAAGTTAAAAGCTGGGAAAATGTAGTTGAAACATGTTCACTGAGTATGCTTCAGTGTGTTAGCCATAACTTTTTCTCTAGTTATCCAAATGAGATGATTTTTTATTTAGAGTAAACTAGAGATATAAAGTTACAAATTTTCTGATGAAATCAAGTTTAAATTCAGTCTATAAGAATTTCAATTTTTGGATGGAAATTGAGCATAGAATATTGTTTTAGAATGAGAACAATCCAAATATGTTTAGGGTATAACTTTCAGATTTCTGAACCAAATTGAATGATTTTGGTGTCATTAGAAAATTAAGACAATGAAGAACATTTTTCTAGAAAGAATTGTTATCAAATTCCTTCAATTACGTGATTAGAAATGGCCTAGATTTTTAGGAGTTAGGCATGATTTAAATAACTTTGAGGTCTTGCTAGATTAATTATTTTATTTGGAGTTAATTATTATGTTAATGTTAGTAGGATTTTAAAATATGGTTTAGTTGAATTAAGTGGTGAGAGTATATATGTATGAGGGCATTTTGGGAAGATCACTTAAGCATTAAAGTCATAAGGCTTTGAAAGAAGGGCAAATTGGACATTTCTCAATCATTAATGGCATAATTGAAATAAGAAGTGTTGTTTGGCTTTTAAGAAAGAAGCAAGAACGAAATTGAGAGAGAAGAAACAAAGAGAAGAGAGAAGAAGGAGAGATTTTCAGTTTTGAGAGCAAAGAAAGAAGAAAAGCTAGGTTTTGATTTTTCTTAATCCTAAGGAATGATTTTGAAGTTATGCAAGAAGGGAAAAAGGTAGAAGAAGAGGGGAGCTTCCATTAGAGCCAACAAACTCTTCATTTGGTGAAGATCCAAGGTAAGTTTAATCTTAATATTTTGGATTTTTTAGAGGGTTTTGGTTCATATAGCTTGGGTTTAAGGATTCTAGGATCAATTTTATGAATATGTTCCTTTGGGTTCTCAATTGATATTCCTATTGAATAGGAATTTTGCCTTCGATAAAGGAAATCAAGAGAGGCAAGAAGAACAAAGGGAGAGGTCATTTTGAGTAAGTCTTTAAGCAAGGAATTCAAGGTAGGTTTCATGTTTATAATTGAGTAATGAGCCATAAATGTTTCCTTGTAAAGCAAGAGAATAAAATGATTTCAATTACCTCATAAATGTTGCTTTTATTGCTTGAATGATTTGTGAAATTGCTACATGTTTTGGTGTATGAAATTTTGATGATGAATTATGAATTGTTAAATGAAAGGGTTTTCAAAAAATTGCATGCTCATGAAAAACAAGTTTCCAAAATGTTGCCATTTGGGAAATTTGTTTTCAAGTCATGAATTACATGTTATGTGGGTTTGGTGTAGTCCATTCAAGAATGTCACGTGCATGTTGACCAAGTTAAGGCTTCTTCCCCCTGCTCACTAGTGGCACGGAGCTCCTTCATAGACTCCCTCAAGTTTATGACTACATAGGACCATTATGTGGAATTGTGTAGTTCGTCATATTTATGGATCTACCCAAACCAATCTGATGTGCTTATGATTTTATAATTTGTGAAAAAATTGAAGAATGCATAAATTGTGTTGGTTGTGAATTTGATTACATGACGAGAATTTTAGGAAACATGTGTTTTATGATTCAACAAGAATTTTCTATGACAATGAACATTTTAATAGTTTTCGCTTGTTTATCAGTTATAAACTTGTTACCCACGAGCTTTTAAGCTCTCCCCCAATCTCCTTCCCCTATTCAGGTGATGAGTAAGAGACCGAGTGAAAGAAAGTCAAGACATTCCTCTGGATTTGCATGTTTTGTTTTGTTTTGGAGTAGTTATATAAAACAAGGCTGTAATTGCATTTTGACCAATTATTATTCAAGTATATTGTGTAATTTGGGGAATTTGGAATATTAATGTTTTGTGGCTTGAAATGTCATTAAGGCTTTGTAAACTCTTGCTTTATGATGTTAATGAAATGCGAATTTGTGTATGGATGATTATCAAGATGAAATGTCAATTTGTGTATGGATGATTGTTAAGTCGAAATGTGAATTTGTGTATGGTTGAGGTTTAGTTGAAATGTAAATTAATTAAGGATCAGGCTAAGTTGGAATTAGGTACACTTGAAGAAGTTTATCAATTTGAGATGATAAATTTTAAATACGAATTGTTGTTACATATAAGGGAGATGTATTATGGAAAGAAAAGATAGGAATTATATTTTGAATTTAGAGGAAAAAATTGGATTAATCTAGGCTGAATTAGACAAAATTGTCTTCTAGAAATTTGTAGCTTATCCTCTTAGCTTTCCAACGCTATAAAGTATGAAATTTTTGAGTATCGGAGTTGAAAGCTATGAGCATTATAAGTGAGGATACTATATAAGATGTATATCACAACAACTATGGTGAAAGATGAGAATTTGTTGTATGTGATGAATCATTTGATTTGAAATTTGGGAGATTTATGAAATCATTTTGGTAATTGAATGTTTAAGAAGTGATATTACATTAGAAGAAGTGAATTTGAGAAGATTACAAGTGAAAATAAAGTTAGAATGGATGTAGGAAGCTTTGGAGAGGCTTTCGAGGGGCTTGGGAACCCCCTTTGTCCGTTTAATAGACATTAGGTATGTTGAATGGACCTTCTCGGGTCTGTGAGGACCCCCAGCCTCGCCAATGTTCATTTAACAGACCTTCTCGAGTGAAAAAAATCGCTTCCAAGCCCGTCTATGTCCATTAGGCAGACATGTATGTCTGTTAAACGGACATTCATGGGATAGCTATAGTAAATCACAATTTTGACTATTTTTGAGGCAACACATCACTCTAAAATCTTCATAAAAGTTGTATATCTAGAAGTCCTCTTTCAAACAGTCTAATAATGACCTCAATCTAAGGTTTCCAGAGAAAGTTATATAAATTCTCCCAAGAGAGGTACAATATGATTGAGGATATAAATATGATTTGACCCCCAAATGAAGTGATTCTTAAAGCAATAATTTCCTAACACATTTTTATACCTCTACATAAAAATTGGTAGCTTTTGGTTTTTATCTAAAAATGATACATGGAAAGATAGTGAGGGGTCAGTTAAGAGAGCATGATCGGGGTATGAACATACTTGGATTTCTTAAGCATAACTTCATTTATAGAGCTCCTTTTGATATAGTTCTTACTTCAATTTAAACTAGAGACTTAGAGATACAATTTTCTTGAAGAGGTCATATGGTGTTTATGTTGATTGACTGGTGTGGGCCACCACCCTTGTGGAATGATGGCAAATGAGGGTTCAATAAAATAACCCTACAGGGTAATATATTCACGTGTGATGACTCCAAACATTGGGCTCCAGAAACGTGATCCAATATGTTTTCTTGTGGTATCAGAGGAAGAGTTGGGTTTCAGAAATGGTGCCCTACAGTTGTGGTATCAAAGCAAGAGTTGGGTTCCGAAAACAGTGCCCAACAGTTATGGTATCAGAGGAAGAGTTGGGTGGGTTCCAGAAATGGTGCCCTACACACCATCACCCAAGATTGTTTCAACTTTGTTAGCAGACAGGATGATGAGGAAAGGGTGTGAAGCCTTCTTGGCATATGTCGTGGATACTGATGTGAATGAAGGAAAATTAAAAGACCTTCCGATTGTGTGGAAATTTCTAGACGTGTTTCCAGAACCTATGAGAAAAATTGAGTTTGTTATCGACTTGATTCTTGAAACCACACCCATTTCTATACCACTGTATAGAATGACTCCAGCTGAGCTTAAGGAATAGTTGGAAGAACTGTTATAGAAGGGGTATATATGGCCGAGTTCATCACCATGGGAAGCACCAGTTCTATTTGTTGAAAAGAAGTATGGAACATGGCGGATATGCATTGACTACCAGAGACTCAACAAGGTGACTATTAAGAACAAGTATCCTCTGCCCAGGATTGATGATCTGTTTGACCAGCTACAGGGAGCAAGGGTTTTTCCAAGATTGAACTCAGGTTAGGCTATCATCAGCTCAAAATCAAGGAGTCTGATGTAAGCAAGATAACATTTTGGACTCGTTATGGGCATTGTGAGTTCCTAGTCATGCCATTTAGACTAACTAATGCTCCGGCTATATTTATGGATCTTATGAATAGGGTCTTCAAGGAGTATCTGGATTAGTTTATCATAGTTTTTATAGATGACATTCTGGTTTATTCCAAGAGTGAAGAGAAACATGAGAAACACCTCAGGATAGTATTGCAAACATTGACAGAGAAGGAACTTTATGCCAAATTCAACAAATGTGAATTTTGGCTTCATGAGGCGGTATTCCTTGGACATGTGATTTCTGATAATGAGGTACATGTTGATCTAAGAAAAATTTAAGCAGTGGTGAAGTAGCATGCACCCAAGACAATGACAAAAGTGAGGAGTTTTCAGGGTCTGGCAGGTTATTATAGGAGATTTGTGGAAGGATTTTCTATGATAGCTGCTTCGATGACCAAGTTGTTAAGGAAGAATCAAAAGTTTTTCTAGAGTGATAAATGTCAGAAGAGCTTTAAGGAGTTTAAGCACAGATTGAAAGTGCTCCAATCCTGACTTTGCCTAAGGGAGATGAAGGTTATACAGTTTATATTGATGCTTTAAGGAAGGTTTTAGGTTGTGTATTGATGCAAGGAGACAAGGTGATAGCTTATGCCTCGTGGCAGCTAAAAGCTTATGAACTGAATTACTTGACCCATGATTTGGAATTGGCAGCCGTAATTTTTTCTATGAAGATTTGGAGACATTATTTGCATGGGGTTCAAACGAAGATTTTTACAGATCATAAAATTCTCAAGTATTTGTTGAGCCAAAAGGAACTGAATTTGAGACAAAGAAGGTGGTTAGAGTTGCTCAACGATTATGACCTATTAATTGAGTACAATCCAGGAAAGGCAAGCAGATGCCGTGAGTAGGAAATCCTCTATAGCTCATGTTCGAGCAGTTTATCTACAGTTATTGGAAGAAATGGTGAAGCTTAGAATAAGCTTGAAACAGGAGGAACCAAATTGTATTTTTTCTAATTTTAGAGTGAGATCGATACTCAAGAAAAAAATTAAGGAGTTACAAGCACAGGATGCAAAATTAAGTAAGCTTTGAGAAGAAATTCAGAATGGCAAGAAATCTAAAGTGGTAGTGAGGGATGATGGACTTATGGTTGTAAGGAACAAGCTTTGTATTCTAAATGTCAAGGAAGTAAAGGATGAAATACTTGATGAGGCACATAACGCACCTTATTCCATACACCCAGGTAGCACCAGGATGTACAGAGATCTAAAAGATCATTTCTGGTAGAAAGGCACGAAGAGGTATATAGCAGAATATGCAAGTAAATGTCTATTGTATCAGTAAGTCAAGGCTGAACACTAGGCACTTTCTAGCAAGTTAAGGTCATTGTCCATTCCTAAGTGGAAGTGGCAATAGGTGACCATGGATTTTCTAGTAGGAAGCATGATCCTATATAGGTCATTGTTGATCGATTGACAAAGTCAACACATTTTTTGAAAATTAAATAAAGTGACTCTCTACATGTACTAGAAAAGAAGTATATTGATGAGATACTGAGATTGCATGGGATCCTAGACTCTATAGTTTTTGATAGGGATCCTTGGTTTACTTCAAGATTCTGGGGAAGCCTACAAGAGGCCTACAAGAGGCTCTAGGAACCAAGTTAACTTTTAGCACTACTTTTCATCCTCAAACAGATGATCAATCTGAGAGGACCATTAGGAACCTTGAAGGAATGCTCAGGGAATATGTGATGGATTTCAGGGGTGCTTGGGATGAACACTTGCCATTGATCGAATTTGCTTATAATAATTCATATCATTCGAGCATTCAGATAGCTCCTTATGAAGCACTGTATGGAAGGAGATGTAGAACTCTGATATGTTGGGATGAAGAAGGAGAGAGGAAACTGATAGGGCCAGAGTTGCTTCAAATGACAATTGACAAGTTTAATTTGGTTAAGCAATGGCTTAAGGCAACACAAGATAGAATGAAAAGTTATACTGATGCACACTAGAAGGAAATAGAGTATGAAGTTGGTGAGAAAGTCTTTCTTAAGACGTCTCCTTAGAAAGGAATCATGAAGTATGGCAAGAAGGGCAAGTTGAGTCCGAGATATGTGGGTCCTTAAAAGATTGTAGAGAGGATCGAATCGCTAGCCTATAAGTTGGTGTTGCCAACAGAATTGTCACAGATACATGATGTCTTTCATATGTCTATATTAAGGAGATATAGATCGGATCCCTCCCATATTATTCAGGCCAAGGAGGTTAAGGTGAGAGATGATCTGACCTATGAGGAAACTCTAGTGGAGATCTTGGACACTAAGGAGAAGGTCCTCAAGAATAAGATAGTTCATCTAGTCAAAGTCTTGTGGAGAAATCATTCTGTGGAAGAGGCCATGTGGGAATCTTTGGAAGCCATAAGGAGAAGTACCCACACCTCTTTAACGATTGAGGTAAGAATTTCGAGGACGAAATTCTAATATTGACCCTCGAAATTTTTTCTTGATGAATAAGTATGATTAGATTAATTTTGAGGTCTTGTTAGATTAATTTATGTTGGAATTAATTAACATGTTAATGTGAGTGAGATTATATGGCATAGGTTAATTGAATTAAAGTGTTAGGGTGGTAAGATTGCATAAGGGGCATTGTTGGAACTTCCCTTAAGTTGTAAGGTCTTAAGGCATTGAAGGAAGGGTATAAAAGGGGAGGAAAAAAAGTTGTCGTCTTGTATTTGGAAGAAGTCAGAAACATGAATGAGAAAAGAGAGAAGAGAGAGAAACACAAAAAAAGAGAGAAGGAAGAGAAAAGAAAGGAGTTCATCTAGGTTTCATTTTTTCGTAGTCTTCAAAAGGGATTTTGAGGTTATGCAAGAAGGAAAAAAGGTAGATGAAGATAAGAGCTTTCTTTGGAACCAAACATCTCTTCTTTTGGAGAAAATTTAAGGTAAGAGCAATTTTAATGCTTTGGATTTTTGAAAAGGTTTTGGATCATGAAGTTTAGAAAATGCATGCGTATAAATATTCTAGGATCAATTTCATGCATAGGTTTCTTTGGGTTTTCCATTTGGGGTTCATTTTTGAATGGAGATTTTTGCTAATGTTGAAAGGAGGCAAGAGGAGAAACATTCTTGAGCAAGTTTTCAAGTAAGGAGATTAAGGTGGGTTACATTTTTATAATTGAATAATAAGCCATCAATGTTTCTTTCAAAAAAGGAAATAAATGTTTTCAACTACTTGTAAATGTGTATTTATTGTTCTTTAAATTCTTTGAGAAAGTGCTACATGTGTGTATGAATTTTGTGGATGAACTATGAAAAAAATGGAAATGATTTTGTAGGAATACCAAGTATATGAAATCAAGTTTCCAAACTGTTTTCCGTTCATGAATTACATGTTATGTGAGTTTAGTGTAGTCCATTCAAGAATGTCATGTGCACGTTGATCAAGTTAAAGGCTTCTCCTACCTGCCCACTAGTGGCACGGAGCTCCTTCATGGACTCCCTCAAGTTTACGACTACAAAGGACCATTATGTGGAATTGTGTAGTTCATCATGTTTATGGATCTGCCCAAACCATTATGATGTGCTTATGTGTTTATATGTGTTGACAAGTTTGATGATTGTTTGACTTATACAAGTTGAAAATTTTATGTTGTATGGATTTTCATAAAAATTTGTTATGATCATGAAGGTTTTCAAGGGTTTTTGCTTTTTACCGATTATAAAATTGTTACCCACCTTAGTCTCCTTGCGTGAAAACTTGCTCAAGGATGTCTCTCCTCTTGTTCCTCTTACCTCTCTTGCCTCCCTTCAACATTAGCAAGAATCCCCATTCAAAAATGAACTCCAAATGGAAAACCTAAAGAAACCTATGCATGAAATTGATCCTAGAATACTTATACCCATGCATTTTCTAAGCCTCATGAACCAAAACCTTTTCAAAAATCCGAAGCATTAAAATTGCTCTTACCTTAAATTTTCACCAAAAGAAGAGATGTTTGGTTCTAAAGAAAGCTCTTGTCTTCCTCTACCTTTTTTCCTTCTTGCACAATCTCAAAATTCCTCTTGAAGACTAAGAAAAATTGAAACCTAGATGACCTCCCTTATTTTCTCTTCCTTCTCTCTTTTTTGTGTTTCTCTCTCTTCTCTCTTTTGTCATTCACGTTTCTGGCTTCTTCTAAATGGAAGATGAAAACTTTTTATCTCCCCTTTTATACCCTTCCTTCAATGCCTTGAGACTTTACAACTTTAGTGAAGTTCCAACAATGCCCCTCATGCAATTTTACCACCCTAACACTTTAATTCAATTAACCTATGTCATATAATCTCACTCACATTACATGTTAATTAATTCCAACACAAATTAATCTAGCAAGACCCCAAAATTCATTTACTCATGCTTATCTATCAAGAAAAAATTCTGGGGCCACCACAAATGGGAATGGTAGAAGGATCAATAGTGGGCGTTCCAGAAGCTGAAGAAAGTGTTGATGATGGCTCTAGTGCTCGTGCTTCCTGAATTTTTAAAAACCTTCATGGTGGAAGCAAATGTATGTGATAAGGGAATCAGAGCAGTGTTATGACAAGAGGGATACCCCATCACATTCCTTAACAAAGCCTTGCCTCCAAGCACCAAGGTCTTTCCACCTACGAGAAAGAATTCCTAGCAGTCATCAAAGCAATAAAGCAATGACATCATTATTTGAACGAGAGATTCTTCTGAGTTCTAACGGATTATAAGAGCCTAAAGTTTTTGTTAGAGCAATAGATCTCAATGCCGTTTCAACAAAATTGGTTGCCTAAGTTGATGGTTTATGACTTTGAAGTCATGTATAGTAGTAAGGAGAACGCTACAATAGACATGCTATCTATAGTCCTGAGTCAAGAACTATTAGCTATGTCGGTGTCCCAGGTGCAAAAATCCATAATGGAACAAATTAAAAAAGGTTGGCAGAAGGATGCGACCATCAGAGATTTAATCTAAAAGCTGGAAAATTATGAAATTCGGATGGAAAATTATGAGTGGAAAAATAATAAGCTAACCTGGAAAGGGAAAATAGTAGGCGGGAATGACATGGATCTTGGGAAGCAATTGATATCATTAGAACATGACAATCCACAAGGAGGGCACTCCGACGTAAGCGTAACAATCAAAAGGATCCAGGACTTGTTTTGTTAGAAGCATATAACTAAGGATTTTCAAAACTATGTAATTAACTACGTGATGTGCCAAGGAAGTAAATATGAGCATGCAACCTATCTACCTCTATCTATCCCTTAAGGGTGTTGAAAGGATATCAACATAGACTTCATAGAAGGTTTGCCTTTTTTGAAAGGAAAAGCATGCATTTACATAGTTATGGACAAATTAAGCAATTATTCTCATTTTATGGCTTTAAATCATCCGTATATGACTCAAGATATTGTGCAAATTTCTATAGAACATGTTTTCAAGTTACATGGAATGCTTGTGTTAAGATATCAGTTGGTTAGTCAAACTGATTTGGATATGTGTAGACTCATTCAATGTTACCTTGATTTCCTTGATAATGTGTATATTTGACTCCTTGATTTTTAGTGTATATTTGATTTGTTGTGTAACATCCCATCATCGATGGGAAGGGTATTTTAGTAAATGGGGACGGGTTAGGAGTATTGGATTATATCTCGGCATAAACATACATCATATAGCCTCTATAAATGATGATTGT
>JANVCQ010000232.1:29575162-29587401 GCA_025531925.1 Erythroxylum plowmanianum
CATTGTTACGGAAGATAAAAGAAGGATGAGGGAGGCAACAATCATAAGTTTTAAATAAAGAATGGTGTCACATAGTTATAGCAACTTAAGTGAGACGTTGTTTATGTAACTAATTAATGAGAACATAAGCAGAACAGGTACTCACAGAGGCCCAAGCCATTAAAAGGAGATGACAAAGATACTTTTATAGCTTGTATAACGAAGACATATTGGTCAACATAGAGTTAGGCAAACCCTCCGTGTTGGGGCATTTTCTTAACAAGTACTCATGGGTCACAATGGGAGAAATTACAAAGGTTTCGAGGGGGATAGGGAGTGGAAAGGCCATAGGGCCAGATGAGATTGCTATAGAGGTATGAAAATAAATAAGAGTTGTCGGTATCGAGGGATTAGTTCATCTCTTTAATGTGATCCTCGAGTCAGTTAAAATGTCGGATGAATGGAGATTGAGTAGGTTGATCCCCTTATACAAGGCCAAAGGGGACATCCAACAATGTCAAAACTATAGAGGCATCAAATTACTAAGTCACACCATGAAGTTGTGAGAGAAGGTAATTGAAAAGAGAATCCAAATAGCTACTTCTATATCGGCCAACAATTACCTAGTAGGTCCATAACAGAAGCAATACGTCTACTCTGTATACTAATGGAATGCTACAGGGAACGAAAACGGGATCTGTATATAGTTTTTATTGATTTAGAGAAGGCATATGACAGGGTTCCAAGATAACTCTTATGGAGGAGTTTGGAGGCAAAGGGCATTCCTATGACTTAGATTAGAGAAATTAGGGATATGTATGAAGGAGCATTGACTAGTGTAAGGACGATAGGAGGCAACACGGAAGCGTTTTCTATTGATGTTGGACTACACTAAGGCTCTGTGTTAAGCCCTTTTTTTGTTCACATTAGTACTAGATGAACTTACCAAACATATTCAAGGAGATGTGCCTTGGTGTATGTTATCTACTGACAATATTATCCTGATGGATGAGACAAAGGAAAGGGTCAATTTCAAGTTAGAATGTTAGAGAAAAACGTTAGAATCGAAAGGCTTTAGAACGAGTAGCACTAAGGCAGAGTATTTAGATTACAACTTTTCGGAAAGCCAGATGGTACATGAGGCGGTGGTAGCAATTGACATCATAACACAGAAATCAAGTTTTAAATACCTCAGGTCCATCATTCAAAGATATGGTAATATCGATGCCAATATAGTACATCGTGTTTGATCTGTGTGGGTCAAATGGCTAATGCATAAGGTGTTTTATGTGATAAAAAGATTCCTTTAAAACTCAAAAGGAAGTTTTATAAAATGGTGATTCAGTCAACCATGTTATATGGGGCAAAGTGTTGGCCTGTCAAACGTAGACATACAAGATGGTTGTTGTTAGCAGAAATACATATGCTTTAGTGGATGTGTGAAGGTTCGGAATCATGTGGTGAGAGACAGACTACAGGCGGCTAGTATTACCGACAAGTTGAGAGAGATCATGCTTAGGTGGTTTAGGAATGTGCACAGGAGGCTCCTGATGCTGCAGTATGACGTTCTGAGAAAATAACCCTTAGTGACTATAAGAGGAGAAAAGGGAGGCCTTATAAGAATTGGAGGGAAGTGATCAAGAAAAATATGTCAGAGTTTGTCCTTACTAAGGCAATGGCTAGAAATAAAAAAGTCTGACGTGATCGGATAAGGGTAAAGGATATCCTTTAAAGTTCACCAAAACAATTGAGTAAGTTATTAGGAGATGTTTACTTTAACGCTCGCACCACGTAGTTATCGCGTAGGAAGTCCAACCCATTGCCCTAGCTGCCTTTGCTAGTTGTAAGTCTTGGACAAGGCTTTCGGGCCTACAGCTTAGCTTTTCAGGATAGGTGTATAGGGAAAGATCTTGCGAGGCCATCAAAAATCGTAGGATTGTCATACCCTCAGGGTCTCTAAGCAAAGATCCCTAGCTTAACTAGCTACAAAAAAAGTCAAACTTTGCAGCTTATCAGGTACTAGCAGATTTGGTCACCATCAGATATATCCTTTAGTTATATTTTATTTTTATTTAATTATGTATTTATTGTAAATTTATTTACATAATTATTTAACGTGCTAGTTTTACTTATTTACTCTTTAGTTTGTATCACTCTTTTATTGTCATATCTATATGTGAGTCTACCGGAAATAGCCTCTCTATTATGTAGGGATAAGGTTGCGTACTATCAAACCTCCTCAGACCCCATTTTATTGCAGGACTTCGGACTAGTTGTGATGATGATGAATTATGCATATACAAGTTAAGTTAAACCACTTTGGAGTTCATATGTTGTTAGATGTCAAACTTTATCTATGATTATAAATTGTTTAATTGAAGAATTAAAAATAAATTAAAATGATTTTTAATTTATCTAATTTTAATAATAAATTATAATTATAATTCATAATCATTGTCAATATATTAGGAACTTAATGAGTCACACATTAAGAATCAGTTTGTGAAGAAAAATCAATTTTAATTCAGTTCGACTTAATTATAAAGTTTGGAAAACTTTATGATCAAATATGAGATATTTAATTTTATTAAAATTAAATTAACTATAACTACTATTTGACTTTAATTCTAATTAAAATATTTAATTTTAATAAAAATTAAAACCCTAATGGCTTTTCTATTTGTAGGAATAAACGTAAGGAAACTAGCACTCCTGCTTAATTCCTTTCAAGAGTTGAGAAGCTGCTTTGTGGATATTATTAGAGGCTTAACACATAAACAAGTGTTGATTGACACATCAAAAGTTTGCAAAATATTTCAGCACGAAAAAGAATCAAGCATAATTTCTTATTTTATAATTCGTATTTTATTATTCAAGTTATTCATTCACGGCTGATTTCCAATTGAAGAATTTGCAATCAAGCACCTATAGGATAACAACGAAGAGGAAGCACATGCCTGACTACTAAGAGATTGACTGGAGTTGAATACTAAGAAACCCGAAGCTGAGCACGAGTCAGCAATATCTATTGTGACTTGGCGGCAATGGTTGATGTAGTGTAGTTAGTTGAACCTTGTGAAATCTTGCATTTTGGACTCCTTTGAATTATTTGGTGGATTAATAAAATTCTGTATCTTGTCAGAAAGATTATTGAGGCGTGAAAAATGGCACTGCGTGTTTTCGCTATTTCATTAACTCTGGTGTACAAAACAACATTAATTCTAGTCAAGTATATCCTTGTGTTGTGTACCTATAACAGCCCATATGAACGAGAATCACACCTTTGGATAGGTGACTAACAAGTGCTTTGGATACTGACGATAAAGAAGGCCAGAGAGACTTACAATACGTAACAGGAAGTCATGTGGCCATCACGGCATGCAATAATTAGAATGAGGGTCACTTGCTTCATTTATTAGTTAGGCTTAGGCTGCTTCTCAGTAACAAAAGGAGAGAGTTTATTAAAAAAAAAAAAATAGTGGCCTAATTTCTTAAGTGCAAGAAAGGGTCTTGCCTGCTTTCTGATATTTTAGAGAAAACTTGTATGCCTTGCGTAGACCATATATGGAAAGTAAATTTAAATGCAGACCAAAAAACATTATGAGTTGCTAAGGAGAATTGTTTCTTCCTCTGGGGGGTTCAACTACCACCTAACTTTTATTTCCTTGGCCAACGAACGATGTTCAAGGAAACAATCAATTCAGTGATCTGCTATCTGTTATTTACTCCCTCTCTCTCTCTTCTCAATAAGTAAAAAGTTTTTAAGGGAACCAAACCTACACGCTTTCACCTATTCAGGTACTTATGTTTTGGCCGGAAGAATAGAAGAAACCAAATTTCCTTCGACCATTACCCAC
Source organism: Erythroxylum plowmanianum (assembly GCA_025531925.1). Taxonomy (NCBI): domain Eukaryota; kingdom Viridiplantae; phylum Streptophyta; class Magnoliopsida; order Malpighiales; family Erythroxylaceae; genus Erythroxylum; species Erythroxylum plowmanianum. Next base: position 29,578,999 of record JANVCQ010000232.1, read on the forward strand.
AAGTCTAAATCAAAGCTTTTTTCACTCAAGAATCCATGTCCTTTGCTGCGTTTTTCTCACTAAACAATTATTGCACGTCTCTTTATACAAAGGAGGAGCTCAGTACAATGCTGTAACGACGATTCTTAAGACAACTTAAAGCCATTTGTTAATTATGCTTTTTTTCATCCCCGTCCTGTCATCTTCTCCGTCCTTTTCAAGTGCCTAATCCTCTATATATTTTGGGTGGGTGACACAATGGGTAAAGCCAAAATGGCTATAACAATAACAGCCAGGATTGTACATGAAGCAGTGAGCTTCATTGTCTTCTCCTTCCTCGACCTTCTTGATATTGTCCTATGTTTTCTTTACAAGTTTGCTGATCTTTTGATCGAAGCAGAGTGGAAGCCGTGCTACTGCACCTCGGCCAAGGAGGCCATCACAAGCAGTGGCAAGATCTTGGTATCTGAACAAGGTGAGTCCAAGGTTGTTTGTCTTAGTTCTAGCAAGCTGGAATGGGAGGAGATCTCAGACACTCTCTACAATCGTCCTTCGCTGGCTTCTGAGGTCTCCAAAATGACTGTCAATGAATTAAAGCGAATCAAGGTGGACAAGACCTTGGTGCATTCTTGTGAGAAGATGAAGAAAGCAAGCAGATCAACATTCAACGTTAATTCAACCATTGTTGAAATGCTCCAAGGGAAGATTGGAGGGCAACAATCACATCCCATACCAAGATGGTCTGATTGTGATTGTAAGCTTTGCAATTCCTGGACCACCTCAAGCAAAGAAAACCTCTTTGTAAGAGCAGAAGGACCGAAAGGTAACTGAAATGACAGGGAATAACCGTTATTGTTTTTCTCTTTTACTGACATTTTGTAATTGAACAGACGGGGCAAAAGAAGACGTTCTCTTCATTCATGGCTTCATTTCCTCTTCAGCATTTTGGACTGAAACCTTGTTTCCAAACTTCTCAAAGGCTACTAAATCCACCTACAGATTGTTTGCTATAGATTTGTTGGGGTTTGGGAGGAGTCCAAAGCCAGCGGACTCACTATATACACTTAAAGAACATTTGGACATGATTGAAGGGTCTGTTTTGGAAGCATACAAAGTTAAATCCTTCCACATCGTGGCTCATTCTTTAGGATGCATTTTGGCCTTGGCTCTTGCTGTTAAACACCCTAGTTCAGTCAAGTCGCTTACCCTTCTTGCACCGGTATGTTAACATCCTTTTATCTCTCATCTTAATCAACGATTATACTAATACAATGCAGCTAATCTAATTTGTACGTATATCTTGCAGCCATATTATTCAGTACCCAGAGGCGTCCAAGCAACACAATATGTAATGAGAAAAGTAGCTCCAAGGCGCGTGTGGCCACTTATCGGGTTCGGCGCGTCCATCGCATGCTGGTATGAGCACATCTCTCGGACCATTTGCTTGCTTATATGCAAGAACCACCGATTGTGGGAATTTCTCGCCAAACTTGTCACCAGAAACAGGTGACCTTCTCGCATCCTTAATTACCACCTATTCATTTAATTCGTGTCCTATATATTGCTTCAATACTTTCCTCTCGGTATATAATTAATTAAACCATTTCCTATGTTCTTTGTCGTCTAATTTCTGAACTACCCACCAAACAACCTCGTGGAAATAAATTCTTTCAAGAAATTTGGCTGACTGATTCAACTCCTTCGTGGAGTACGGTTATTTAATTTCTAATTTCCATGCATGCAGACCTCGTTTGATTCAACAAATGATATATAATGTATGAAAAAAGCCTGAAATGAGTACTTAGTTATTTGTGGTGACATGGAATACTAATTTCCTACATTATGAGAGGATAGAAATTGTCTGGCTTAGCTTAGATGCTTATTTGTGGTGACATGGAATACTAATTTTCTACATTATTAGAATTTGAGAGGATAGAAATTGTCCATCTAAGCTCTGCTTCTTTACTCTTGTCTGAGCACCAGTTGTTGAGGCTAATTAATAGGCCGGTTTGAATTTTTCACAACACAATTGACACGTCGGTGCACACTGAGTAGGTGATCTGCAGTGCAACTACTGCTTGCTTGGACTTCACCCTGATCACACGTCAACCAAATTTCTAATAAATGCATAATGCTTCTCCGATCCTTCTTTTAACAACTTTATGCATCTCCATTTGAAACTAATTAAGTTCAGAGGTTTCCCCGTAGATGACTTCAGTAACATTTTTGGAAGCTTTAAATGGCCCTTTTTTACTAGATGGTAGAATAGGTAAACGTGTAACAACTTACTAAGACAAAATGATCCACACCAACCTCGTCAATGAAACAACAAAAGATAAGTTCGGTTTTCTTTTTAATAATTGCTTATTGGTTGTTGGTTAGGTCCAAAGAGAATTATTAACTAGGCACGGTTTGGCTTGACATGCATCTTATTTAATAAGTCAAATTATTTGAAATTATAAATAAATTAAACTTTACAGTATCCCACAAAAATTTAAGTGGCAGCAAAGGAGAGATATGGTGCTATTACATGGGTGTCAGTAATGTAACTTACTGGGAGGTTCAATGACACAACTCATTTATTGCTTTGCATAGCCAGGCTTATTAGCGTTGAATTATGCCGATCGATATCATAAATGTTTTATGATAAAGACATGTATTTGCTGTATGCAGGATGAGGACATTCTTGCTTGAAGGGTTCTTTTGCCATACACATAACGCTGCGTGGCACACTCTTCACAATATAATTTGTGGCACCGCAGGCAAGCTTGATGACTACTTAGACGCAGTCCGTGACCGTTTGAAATGCAATGTCAACATCTTCCATGGCAAAGATGATGAGCTTATCCCAGTTGAATGTAGCCTCAATATTAAGGGCAAAATTCCTCGTGCTCGTGTCAACGTGATCCAGAACAAAGATCACATCACAATTGTTGTTGGTAGACAAAAGGCTTTTTCCAGGGAACTTGAGGAAATTTGGAGACGTTAAATTGGATAATGGATCTCCAGAATCTTACAAAGTCCCTTTATAAAATACTTATAGCCTGTCAAGAAGGTTTTCTTTTTTTCTTTTCCAGACTTTCGTCACATTCTGAAATTGGGATTATATCCATGTGAATGTGAGTTAGCAAAAGGAAAATATCAAATTATTAATATTATGTGTATCAAGTTGCTTCATCAGCCTTAATTAATTCATATTTCGGAAACGATGTGTCGTGAGATCACATAGGCCGCCCATATTGAACTTACGAATAAAATGGACAAGGTGTAAATAATTGCATGCATTTGTCTAACTTGTATTTTAAAGCACTGAAATCGTTAATATCGGGCATGATTCAGTATGTAAAGCATTCTCTGTAACAAATTAGGAGCAGAAGGAGTCGCGACAAGAATGCATTGTAGCTTGAGTGGGAGATTTACATGATACATATAAGTTATAACCAATCCACGCAGTTAATTCTTTTTTATACATATACACACAAATTTAGCTGGACTTTTGTACATATATATTCAATGCACTGTAGTGAAAACCTGTGATCCATGGTTTTTTTTCACTAGTCGCAAAGGCAACGTCCCAGTTTGGATTGAATAAATGGATGCTGGGCACTAGACATTTCATGGAATAATTGGTCCCTGGTACTAGAAAACAAGTACGGACAAGGGCTTTAAGATTATTTAGGATCAGGATGTGCTCTGACAAAACTGTGACAATTGCCTCTCTAAGTCTGTGACTAGCAACACCTTTGTTTAAACTTTAATGCATTAACTATGTTCATTTTCATCTACCATAGCCAGGCATACATTTACAAATTAACAACGTTTCATAGGCTTGATTGAGTCTAAATGTGAAAATGACCCAAGGTATTCACGCTTGTAGCTGTTCCAATGTTGTCTGTTAGTGTTGATAGTAAGTATTTTCACCAAGAAAATGAAGCCTCCTACATTTTAGTTGCATTCAATACTGAGTAAGACACGAATCGACCTATTTATGGGAGCTGGAGTCGGTCACAGCGCTTCCCGCTTGTCTGACAAATTCTAAACCAATTTGTCAAAATGGTACTTTCCCTCAATCAATTCCAGTGAGTTACCACGTGCAAAGCACGTTTGGCTATCCACTGGCATGGACGGTAGTCGGCTAACTTAATGGCTTAAATTTTGGGGTTTTCGAGTCGGTTTTTTTTTTTTGGGGTTAAATCAAACGTAGATTATTTGAGAAGAAACAGCATTTTGTTTTAAAAAGTTAAGTTTATTTAAATCTGGACTTAATTAAAAAATATTATTTTATACTTTTAATTTAAAAAATTATTTTAAAAAAATTATTCTCATCTTTCTCTATTGGATTTAGTTACAATGTACAAGATTACTGAAATAGCGTTCGTTGAAGCGATTTTTCAGTATAAAAAATAATCCAACTTCAGGAAAAAAAATTCATTTGAAGGTGAAATCTTAACAAAGGCGTAGAATCCCACTTTTCCATGGGAAATACAAAACAATTAAATTGCTTTGTGCACCGAATTTACAGTTAAATTAGTTATGGTTTCTTTATTAATTCTGACTTGTAGGTCTTGGTCTTTTGTAGGCTTGCAACCTTTGACACTGGCAATCGTGATCACATACATTAGTTACGTAACTATAGTATCATTGGACAGTTTTCAGAATCTTGGAGAGATAATGATTAAGAATAATGCTAAAATGATGAAAATTTTTTACTCCTTTCCGAGTACGAAAGCTGTATGCTTCTATGTCCATGCAAGGAACAAGTGTATAACACAGATCCAAAATCCCAATTTTGCATAGTAATATCAAATATATAATTAATTACACATAAAATTCAAGAAGAGCAGAAGAAAGATACAGAATCAAGTCGATCTGAGGTATTTAAATTGGTTGGTGTTGGCTAGCCTACTAAAAATAACGTTAGCTAGTTCTTGTCCCGCACGTCTAGTGTTCTGATGAGTTGGTGAAAGAAACAACCTAACACTGGCTAGCTGTGTTTTATGATGAGAAAAGCTATCATTTGCTGATGGCTCCAGTACATCCCCAGTTGAAGTATCTACTTCAGGCTTAAATGCTTAATGATTAGCCGTACTCCCTTTTTTTAAGTCTTGTAGTTAGGACAAAATATAATGCTTGTTGTGAGAAATTAGATTGGTGGGTGTTTAACTAGTTAGTACTATTAGACTTGCATGAACAATGCGAACTTGAAAAGTATGTATACCAAAATATGAAAAAAAAAAAAAAAAAAAAAAAGGACAAAGCCAATCATATGTAGCACTATTATTTCCCAAATTAATGTATATTTTCTATTCAATAAGCTTTTTTTAATACATTTTTATTCGAACCCAAGATTGCTTATTTGTTACATAAATGTCTAGAAAAACAAATCTTTTATAGTAAAAGATTTTGAATATGCTATTGAAAAAAAGTAAATCAAGAAGATTAAGTGAACCTAACCCAAGATGCAAGTTGGGCCTATTTAAACATAGTCTCATGATCTCTTACCTTCTTGACTCGCAACATGAAATAAATGATCAAATAAAAATAGCAATTTGTAGAAGGGATGACATATCCAAAAGTATTTGCCTTTTTAAAATTTTTTTAATTTAGTGCTCAAATTTTTAAAATTTTCAATTAAGTGATCAACCTCTTAAAACCTTAATAATTATGATGTGTGCTTAATTATTTATACATTTATTTCTTAACACTTAGTAATTATTGTTATAAAATGTTTAAAATACTTATTTTAATTTATATTTGATTTTAGTACAATTTGAAAGTATAAATGCTAAAATGATTTAAGAGCACATTCATTAAGCCCACATTTTGATGTCCAAACTCAATTATCCTTGTAAAACAAGAAAGAGACAGATTAAAGTGAGGATTGGACAAGAAATTACAAGAAGAATATCAATTCAACAAAACTTAGGAGATACACGACCGTGTATATACTTACATGACCGTGTATACATTTGGAAGAACATTTTTGGTTCATGTATCTAACTGTATATCTTTACAAGTTTTGCATTTAATTGATTTATAAACCTAACTTTTCATATAAATAGAAAATTTTGATGGCAATTGAAGAGAGAATCATTTTGGGACCTCTTGAAGTGGCAAAGCACTTATTCAATAGAGACCCATGGAAGGCTAAGCTTTCCTATTCCAGTTCGGAGGTAAAATCAACATCGAGGATCGCATTTAAGCATATCCTCATTATGTATCATTGTTCTTTCCCTCTTTAAGAATTGTTTACATTATACTATATCTATTGATTTGGGTATTCATGTATGGATAATCATTACTCTCATACTTGTTAGATTATTTATATATGAACTCATTGCTAGAATCTTAATATAATATGTAATAGTTGTACTAGATTTATTTGTGGCAATTAATAGTGTTAAATCATTCAGAATAATGTAGCATAGGCTAAATGACTGGAACTTGTGTGGTTAATGCATATATTGATATGTTTTCCCAATCGTAATATGACTGTTCAACTAAATCTGGAGAGCTTATTCTAGGTTGTTTGATAGTTAGGTTCAATTAAAGAGCTTGTTTTGATTAAATGCATTCTAAGAGAAAACTAAGGTTAACAGAGTTTGTTGTTAATTTATGATCAATACTTCTAAGAAAGGTGTGAAAATAATATGACAATGACGTATGTAAAATTATGTGTAGGCTGAGATTAAACCGAGAACCCAATCCTAAATGCATTCATCATTTTTAATAGTTTGTTTTCATTTACTTTCGTTAGATTAATTTCATTTTATTTTATTATTTGAATCAAACCAAACCCCCATATTCTAAACACTAATTTCTTTCATTGTAAAAGCTTTATATACACTCTATGTGGGATCGATCTAGATTTATCACTAACTAGAGTTTTAAGTTTAGTTATTTTGTATAATGTTACGATACGCTACCAATTTTGATACCATTGTCGAGGAGTGAGATGCTTTAGTTTTTTCTTTTAAGTTCAATTGGTGTTTTGTATATATATTTGTTTATAATTGTTTCTTTTAGTTACTTTTTAATCTTTACATATTTGTTAGTTTTGGAGTATGGTAGTAACAAGCTCTTGCATAGAGAACCTCTATAATTTGATCTAGGGATCAAAAGGACATTGCAAAGATTATGTAGTGAAACCAAAACAACTCAAAGGATACAACAAGGAATTGAACTTGAGGAAGCTATAGCTAATCTAAGAACTTTAAAAGAGTTGACTGCTCCAAATTTAACTTAAAGGCCTATATGCATCACTTTTCCAAATTTTGTTGAAAATGTTGCCTTTGAGCTTAAATCATGCTGAATCCATCTTTTGCCCAATGTTCACAGTTTTGCAGGCGAGGATGCTCATAAGCATCTTAAAGAGCTAGAAGTGGTCTGTCTTAGTATGAAACCTCCAGAGGTGATGGAAAAGCAGATTATGATGAGAGTGCTCCCACTCTCATTAAAGGATGCGGTAAAAGACTGACTTTTTGATCTATGCCCTAGGAGCATTAGTATATGGATCTAGATGAAGAGGTTATTTTTTGAAAAATATTTTCTAGCATAAAAAACAGTCAGTATAAGAAAGGAAATATGTGGGATAAAGCAACATAACAGCAAGAAACAAAACGCTTCTACCTTGAACATAAATTGAAGACAATGTTGTGATGGTGTGGTGTTTGCTAAGTGGAAATCTGCTTAAGAAAAATAATATGGCATGTTATGTTAGTAGTGTGCCCTAGGCCAATGGACATATGTGACTTTTGTACTAACTTTATGACTTACTAATAAGATATTATGAGGTATTCTTTTATATATGCATGTATATGGTTTACGTAATGTGATTTACGTTCCATGAATAGTATTAGGCTTATGTCTCAAGTACGTGACTTGATAGTAAAACCATAAGCTTTATAATACTATTCTAAACTATCCCTGGTCGATCGTTATTAGTGGAACAATAATGAATTAAAGCTAATATGTGTTCTGATTGATGATCATGTTTTTCTGATCATGGATATGAGTTATCAAATCAGAAACATAGATATATGTTAGAGAATATAAATTAGACCGACCTACAGAGAGAACACTACATGGTTTCATATCATTAGTGATTCTCAATATGGTTTGACTTTAGTCCTCTGACTTGAAGTCATCATGGTTCCCTACATGAAGAATTTAGTGTTTTGATATTAGATTAAGTTATCTTTAACTGGATAATAAATAGTCTTATGTTGGACATTAAATAAATCATGCGGAGGGATGTGAATGACGTAGATGGGATTTGTATTTCTCTTAAATGAGAGAGATATCATTTGAGCCTCTTGACAAGTATGACTGAAGAAATGCATGGTCATGCTCAAATGAATTGATGAGGAGTCATCAATGTCATTTGTTATAATCAGTCAACTTGGGGATCAAGAAACTATGATT
>JANVCQ010000232.1:29612037-29630668 GCA_025531925.1 Erythroxylum plowmanianum
GAGGCCAGTAACATGCTCAGTCAGTGAATGCAGTGCAATCCTATCAGTCTGTCCCAATTACCAAAATACCCTTTATACAGTAACGGGATGTTACATTGTGTGTAGTCTCCTTCGTTCTTCGATCTTCTACTCATCGGGTTGTTGCAAATCACAATGACCAAAATAGACTGTCTTGAACGATATCCACGCAGAGATCGGAGAAACTAATCGAATCAAACCCTTTGATCCAAAAATGGCTAGAACAAAGACAATAGTGCTAGCTTTCTCTTTTGTTCTATGGAGAGAAAAAATGTTAAATAGAAAGGAGAAAGAAGATGATGATAAAGCTTAAAAGAGAAGCTTGAAAGATGGTTTTTATATACTTGTTAAAAAACCTTTCTTACAAACATCAACTATCCTTTTTAGCTTTTTGTCTTTTATTGTTTTTGTTTTTTATCATTAAAAGACAATAAATGAAACTTATTAAAGAAGACTCTCATCTTCCACGTTGCACACACACACACACACTATATATACTGAGGTGGTCTAGTCACACTAGGGTCGATCCTACCGAGTTTCAAGTGCAAAAAAAATACCAGAGACCTGTTTCGGCAATATCGATGTCATGATCTCATTGGTACATAAATCATCAGAATCCATGTTCTATTGCTCTCCAATAATGGATCTCTATCCAAAACCATTTTATAAATCCTCTAAGTCACTCTTATGTGTGTAACTTATTAGGTTCCTGATTATGTTAGCCACTTAGATTAACATTTAATCCAAGCAAGTCATGAGCGACGTCTAGCAACACGTCACAACCCTAATTGATCAGAAAGTAAGTGGTTTGACGAATAAACCTGTGCTCTTCACAAATCATCTCACGACCCTCCCATAGATAATTACTGTGTAATTCATCCTTTCACCATGCTATACCTCACTTAGTTATAAGTATGGGCAAAGTGTCAACTCTCACTAGACTGACTACGTCAAATCTAGTCCAAGTGATATTAGTTCTTGTCCTAGGACTCATTACTCTATATGTCAATGAAAACATTCTTCATGACACATGTACTCTAGCCAGAGATTTCTAAGTAATGACCCCGACAAAAGGCCATAGGTATCATCTTCTGCTATCACAGAAGTGGTGGATCTTCTATTGATTACTCAATTATCTTCGAATACCTCAAGTTGTACTCAATCACTACCGTATGAGTGACCTCTGCAAGGTAACAAGGAATGGAGTCAAAGCACATCCTTGAGTACCTCAAGTCCAAGGGTACTTATACCATTGATATGATAAGATTATCACTGACATTAAAATAGGACATCCACGTGATGATCTCATAGTAGGCCGTCCAATATACTTACTAACTCTAGTAAGCATCTAAATTTTAACTCTAAAGAGGATCATCATTTTAGGGCACTACTTTAACATCAACTAATATTACTCTATTACCAATGACATGTTTGAGATCTTCCATTTCTTGCAAGTTATAAAGAGGATCATAAGAGGTCCAGTTCTTAAACTAAAAACTGGTTTGTTTTCCTTATTCAATAAGATAAATAAATTCATTCCTCAATAACTCCTTAGTTTTTAGAATAGCTTTCAAGGTTGAAGTATAGGAGGATTTAATCTTTATACTCTATAAAATTATACTTTTTATATCGATATTATGGATCCATTTACATCAAAGGGATTGCTTATCTGTCATTAACCTCCATAGCCTCTTATACATCATAACATTGTTCATTAACTTGAGAGAAATAATCCTTATACTACCTTTTTCCTTAGGTAAGCAGACTTACTTCCATTGCATTCGAGCTTTTTTGATAGTGTCTTCATTCATATTCCAAATAAACCTGTTGCTCAATGTCTCTATGAATTTGATGACTCTCTTAGGAATAGTTATATCCACAACCTAAAATATATTGATAGAGTTCAACACAAATGAAATAAGCATAGATCTATCAACAATAGATAGTGTTTTCAAACTCTAAAAAGAAATTCTATTGTTGATTTCATTAACAAGTTTTCTAAAATCAGCTTGTGTAGGATTGGTAGCTAGAATGGGAATGGTTAAGTAAAGTAAAACATAGGAAGTAGATGTGACCTAAAGCCAGTGATGGAATTAATGATTGATTCATTGCCTGCAACTGATTTTGATAAATAAAAGCAACTCTTAGAGCAATTGGTTTCTAAACCAGAAATCTTGCTAAATATTTTTAAGGCTTTCATAAGAGTCGACACAACAGTCTAATCAGCCTTAGAGAGGAGAATGAGATCGTATGCAAAACATAGATTAGTGATATGTAGATGTTTGCACTTGGAATGAAACTTGGAACCTTTTTTCTCTCCATAACTCTTTTCCAAGTTCTATTAAATACTTCTATAATAAGTGCTCAAAATATAAGGAGATATAGGGTCTCCTTGTCTAAGTCCTTTGGTACTTTTGAAGGGCTTATCATGCTAAACATTCACCAATATCTTGAAGGAAGGAGAGGTGATTCATTGTTTGATCCATTTAAAAAAGATAGCAGGAAATTCCAAAGCATGAAGAGGGTTTATAATAAATCCCCTATTTATACCACCATAGGCCTTCTTTATATCTATCTTAATGATATGGTTCTTGCTTCTTTTTTCCTTGGTATAGGTTTTGACAAGTTCTTGCATCAACCTAATGTTATCCTCCATAAGTCTACCTGGTAAGTAGGCATGTTGGAAATATTAATGTATTTGTGTAGATCTTCTTTCATATTTTGAGCCAAGATCTTAAAGATGATCTCATAAAAAATGTTAAGAAATGGTTCTGAAGTCAAAAAAATATTTTTTTTCTTCATTCTTAGGAATTTAGTAACAAAGGTGCCATTAATTTTTGATAATGTTTGACCTTTATTGAAGAATTCAAGTATGGCATCAGTTACAACATTCTTTATCAGGTTCAAGGATTTTAAGGAGTTCTCAATCTCCTAAATTATGATAGGCTTACTAAGTTCAGCTTTATGTTGACTAATCTTGTCCTACAAAATTTCATTCAAAAATATTTGAGATGAGGTAACATGTGAAGTTGTTGTCAAGATGCCTGAAAAATATTCAAAAGCTCCTTAAAGTAACAAATCCTAGGAACCAAGCACCTGATTATTTAGCTATAATGAAATGATCCTATTGGTGTTTCTCCTATGATGACTACTCTATGAAAGAAGGCTATGTTTGTATCTCCACTCTTCATCCAATCCATCCTAGATCTTTTCTTTAACAAAGGATAATCATATAGCAATGCACTAAAAAGATATTGCATGTCAATTCTTTCTTGATTTTAAAGGACAACCTAGTAGGATCATTTTGTAACTCATATTGAATTCTATCAAGAGACGCTCTAGCAGTTTGGAGAAGATGATGAGTGTTACCTATGTTGTACTAAACAACAATTTCATTTGTTGGTTAATAAGTGAGATCTTTGCATAGACAAATTGTTTGGAGCATCAGATGAATAAATTTAGAGCCCTCATAATGCATTCCTCAAATTCAGCTAGATCAGTAAGAAAATGATTTAATCTAAAAGGGAAAAAGGCTAACAGTGTTCAGTTGAGTGATAACATCATAATGATTTGAAAATTTTTGGTTTGTAAAGGTGAAGAAACTACCAGGAAAGTGGAGAACCAAAATCGATTAGCTAAACTTCTATCCTATTTTTTCCTGATAAAGTTGTCTCTCGTTTGTTTGTCATATCAAGTGAATAAGTTTCCTTTATATGGTAATTATGATAACTAAGCATCAAATATGCATTGTCTCATATTAGTGTAAGGAATTTCCAAAGATCTAACACCTTGTGTCTCTTCTAAGTTGATGAAGGCATTAAAGTGACCAATAATTAACTAGGGAAGGGAACAAGTATCTATAAGTGACCTAATATGATTCCATAAAAGGGATATTTGGTCTATTGTGCTATAAGCATAGACAAAAGTTATGAGGATTAGCTTATCCGATTTTTTATTGTAAACCTCCAAATGAATTAATAGGTCTGATATGAGTTTAGTGGTAACCCTAAAAACAGATGAATCATACATAACCATAACCATGCCATTTGGATGATGCAAGTGAGTAGAAATTAAATTCCACTGATTTGGAAAAAACTGAAGAAAGTTGCAATTATGTTACTTGGTTCAATTCTCTAAAATTCTTTCTATAGCATTTTAAGCTAACAAGCTCTTGACCAAAACCTTTTTTTGAGTGGCATTAGTCCCTCTAATGTTCCAAGAAATAATAATCACGATTTATTTTACCTAGCAGGAGCCTTTTTCTTCCTTCATGATCTTCTTTTGATCACAAGTTGAAACTCATCAGTGTGCTTTGTGATTTTGCTTAAAGTGTCTATTTCAATTATATCTTGTTCATGTAATCTTGAAGCTTTTTTGAGCTTTATACTTTCACCAGGATAATTCAGAATGCTATTATCCACACCTGGTTGAGAATTTTCTTGATCACTAACATCAACATTTTCACTAGTGTTATCACCATCAGTAACTTGTATTGTTAGAGTATCAACATTTTTACCAATGCAATTACCATCAGTAACTTGTGTTGTTGGAGTATCCAAATTAGTTTGGAGTCCCATAACCTCTTGATACTCCCCAATCCTGAATGATCTCCTAGTTAGTCTCCAACGTTTCCTTAGTTGTGGCTTGATCCATGCATATTGGCTTTCTAATAAAGTTTGCAATGTGAGACTAGGTTCACATGTAGTCCAATACTTGAGTGGAACTCTATAAACACATATCAACATAGGAATATACTCCTATTTAATGTCCTTTATTCTCAAGATATGTCTCCAGATTTATAGAAATATAGGCTTATTGTGCACATACCATGGTCCTACTTGGAGAACCTTCTTTGCATCATCCCGACTAGCAAACTTAAACAAAAATACATCATTTGTATTGATGAGAATGTATTATAGTATGAAGGATAGTGAATTATTCATAGCCCACTGCTTAATCACATGGAAAGCAACTATGTTGTCAAAGAAGAAACCAAGAAGTGTTGAGTTTCACTTGCTAGCTCTAACTCGAAGAACATCCATAGACGAAAACAATCCTAACATCAAAGGACTCAGAAGGAGGAGCCATAATCTAATCTTAAGTTATTTTGCCCATAGGACAATAGGACAATGTGATTTCAAATTTGGAGTCACCTATAATTTGAAGCCAAATGCATTTGGGAGGTGGCAAAGGAGTTTCATAGGAGGACGCTTGGAGACTGTGCTTTCTAGAGGAGGAGTTAGGAATAGGGAAGGAAGGTGGAGAAGAAGGGGATCTAATGACAAGCAAGGTAGGTAGGTGATGGTGGAGTTGCAGCAAAAATTTGACCTGGTCGAGAAGCAAGGAGGGATGGGAAAATGTCTAAATTGTCTAACATATTGCTAAAAATGGTAAGAGCTATAAGATGAGAGAAAATTTAGGGGAAAAGATTGAACAAGCCGGAGAGGAGAGGAAGAAAGAAGAAACTAAAGATTATTCAAAATCAACAGTGAAAAGAAGTACAAGTAGGGCTGTATATGAAAAATCATGCAGCGATGAAGAAAAAGAGAGAAGCTATAACTTTTCTCTCAAATGAGTTTCTCTTTATATTAATATTCATTTGATGTATTCAATTTTGCTAAGTTTAATTGGTACTTTTTTTTATTTGTATTGGTATTTATAGTAATTTTATATTGAATATACAAACCAACGACTATAAATTGCCTATTTAATTTCATTGAGGTTTCTTGCTTTTTGTTATAATTAAATGAAATCAAACGAAATAAAAGTGTTTAAATGAGTTTCAAATTTTTAAACTTTGTGGCTTCTTTGACTTTTTTTTTAAAAAGTTGATTTCTTTGTTAGTGAAATTATCTAATATTAACTACTAATAAAAAATTATGATTATTTTAAATATTCAACAATAAATACTTTACTTTAATATGTTTAAATTATTTCTAATATAATGTTTTAGTTTTATAAATTTAAAATATTCAATTTCAAAATTAAAATTATTCTTAAATTTTAATTAATTGTTGAATTTTAAAATTTTAGTTTCAGAGTTATGTATAGATACTTTATATTTATCAGTTTTAATTAATATTTATCATTTTTGATAAATAAAATTTTTTAATTTATTTAATTTTGAAATAAGATTATGATGGATAATAGAAATTAAACGAAACTAAAATATTTTTGCCAAAATAACTGAAGATACAAATGCTCTTACGTGAGCACTTTAACGAAATCATGTAGTCAAGGCATAAATAATTTACCTTCTTGTTTGTTATGAGTTTGTTATTATTATTATTATTATATATTTTGTATTTATTATAATTAAAATCTATTATTATTATTATCCGTTCTGTCCACTGCAACCAAACGCATTTTGTCCTCGAGACAGAGACAGAAATTTCTGTTTTATCTACCACAATCAAATACCTCACTGTCTCTAGTTTTTGTTTCGTTCTGTCTCCAAATTTTTGTTCCATTCCGTCTCCACCTATTGAAAACAGCAACCATACGGACAGTAAGTTTAGAGATCATTCTGATGCACATCGTGCATAAGACCGTAAAACTCTGATTGAATACAATGCATCCATTCGATTTCTCTGATACGTGAAAAAGAGTAATAAAGGAGATTCGTTTCACACTAAATTAAAAGTCCGAAAAATGAGATAAAAGTTGTAAACATAGACTTTTAGCATATGAAGACAAATAAATATAATGATTATGTTACATGTGTATGGATTGTCGATACTATAAGAGCTGTATGTATACTGTTTTGAGCATTTGCATTTTCAGAAAAAAAAAAAAAAGTTGTTTAAAAGTAACATGGTAACAAAAATTTAAAGTTAAAAATAACCAATTACACAGAATCATAGTTTGTTAGGTTAAAAGAACATAATTTTACAGAAGTATGAACACAATTTAGAAAACTTGTTTTTTAATTCATACAAAGTATTAAAAGAAATGAAATTGTCATATTTGGGACCCTCCTAAAATACCTCGTAAATTAATAAAAAAATTTGACAATTAGTCATTTCAAAAAAAAAAGAAAGAAATCGGCCAATCGCATAATTTACCGTAGTTTCTCACGACGCGTGAGACAAGTTGATGAAATAATCACGTTTAGTTATTACAGGGGAGATGAATCGGATACGTCATACTTGGCAATTACACCTCGTAACACGTTATTCATCTGGGCGGCTTCCGGTCAGCGCATTGTATCATGTGGTACTGTAGTGTGGTTTTGCATCCAAATATTTTTCACATGTTAGGCCCTATCTCCGCAATGTTCGCATTCTAATTTGCAAAAAAAAATTGCTGGTATTCTTGTTTTAGGTTGACTAATCATTCCATTTCAATTTACTTTCCACACTGTTTGATGAACTCCATATTAGCCCGTCGTTTCATGCCAAAATTATTAAGGGTTGTTATTTATATTTATTAAATTAAAACTATTTAATTTTCAAATTAGATTAAATTATTTCTAATTCTAAATAACTAAATATACAATATTAAGTTCAATTATTCATAAATTTTATTTAAATGGGCATTTTAAATTTTAATATATTTAAATGGGAGGTTTAATGATGAATTATTTCTATTATAATAAAATATATCGAATGCATTACCAACTTCGCTAGGATAATAGTAAAAGCACATATTTAGTTTTTGATTTAATCTTTCGTTAAATTATTTTTAAAAATAATTGAATTAATATTCCCTAAATTAGGGAAACAAAAGTATACAAGATAGGCATTTAATAAGTACAAAGTGTTACATGTTTTATCTCCTTAAATTATTTTTTAAATAATTTACAGTCAAAAGTTCCAAAATTTTATTATTAATAACTTAAGTTGTTCATTTCCATATTTTATTTCTAAAAAATGATTATATTGTACTAAATATTTTTTTTAAAAGTTCGGTGGACTTAAGGAAATAAGTGTAGAAGAAAATCTGGCCCAATGAAAAACCAGATCAACAAATAAGTTGCAAAAAATCTAACCCAAGTTAAGCCTAAATTTAAGCATCAACCTATTAGAAACTAGACCAAACCCAAGAACCAGTCTAGTAGAAAGACCAAACCCAGAAAAGGCAAAGTAGCAAAAAACATAATAGCATCAAGTGGAGGTAGGAGACGCATGCACCAGAAACTCTCGGCCACTAGAATCCCTTCAAAAGGGAGAGATAATCGGAGACCTATCGACGATTCAACAATGTGCAAGTGGTAGAGATCCTTTTGAGGCTATAAAAATAGAAGAGCATTAGAGAAAAAAATCAAGTAGTCCATGCAGGGTTGAGAGTTCCGAGAAGTTCTATCATATGTTAAAGGCGATTGAAGCAACATAGCTAATCAAGGAGGTGTAGGAGTGCTATGAGAGCCACAAATCCACCAAAATCTTATTGGTTTATGACTGTTGGAGGAGAAATTCTAAGCCTCTCGACAAGGAAGCCAAGATCTGTGCAATCTCGATAACATGAATGAATCTCTCTCACCCTTAATTCTCTCTGTCTCTGGCTTCCTATGGCTTAAATTGGTTTTAAAATGTTTGCTTTCAGTTTAACAATATTGGCTTGAATGAATTTGGTTAGTTAGTTGATTGCCAAGTTAATTTTAACTTTTAAGCACATTTAGGTTTCTTGATTACTGATTCATATTCATCTTGTTATTAGAGACGTCTTTTGCATAATTGAATATGAATCTACGACAATCGTAGAGTCTTTAACCTGTAATTCTTAAATACTTATCGAAATTAGTAGCATTGTTTAGGATTTTAGTTAGTTGTGTGACTAATTCTAAATGGTATTACATGATTTGGAATTTATTCACTTTAGAATAAGTTTCAGGGGTTAACGATGTCTCTTAAGGAATTTATACATCTAGAGTTAAGACTTGTTCAATTCTAGTTAGTGAAAGGAGAGAGTTAGAAGCAAGCTGGAGATCTTTTTTTACAGTTAACTTCTAATTAACTTGACTAAAATGAAATTAAAGTGTTGTTTATTCAATTGTGTATATTAGATTAGATTTAGGAGCTATTTATTTAATATTTCTTTTAAATTGGTTTTAAATCATATTAACACCCCCTTACCCATTTATTGAATTGAAGTGATTAAGAAGTTGTAATTAATTTGGATTGTTAACTTCTTATTTTGAGTGAATTTGAACAATTAATCAACTAATTCTTTCTTGTTTGCATTAACTTGTGGACTAAATTTTAGTAGTAATTTTTTGGAAGATAAATAAATAAATATCATTGAAAATGCCAAAAGAAAATCAAGGTAGCTATAAGAATATAGGAAAAATTGTTATGAAACTGTAAGGTTAGGAAACCAGTTGATGCAAGACAGGCCTAAAAATGGTTTGAAATGGATTGGGAATTATTTGAAGGTGTTTGGATGAGTTTTGGCTTTATTGGGTAAAACTGAGCAGGCAAGTTTGAAGGTGATTCTGGGTGAATTGGTTGGGAGTTGGGTTCTGTAAGTTAAAGGAGATTTGTAGAACTTTTCATGAATTACAATGTAGGCTCAAGAAACAGGTGATTTGGATCAGGGATGATTGACTTATATGGGTTGGAAGGTGGACATGTTTTCTTGGCAATAAATTGGGCAGTTAAGCGATAGACAGAAAAGATGAGAGTTTTTTACTAAGCTAGGTTTCGAACTAAATAGGGACCACTTTTGGAGATTTATAGTTCAAGAAGTGATCTTTTATCTCATTTTAGATTCACTCAATTCTAATGAACACACAGTGAGATACAAATTTTCTCGTCAGACTGGTCATATTAAAAATTATGGCGATAACAAGAACAATGAGATAATTGTGATTATTTTCAAAAAATAATCAAACCCAATAATTGTTCTTTGGAAAAACAATCAAAACTCAGACAATTCCTTGCCAAAATATTGATAAAAATCTTGATTTTTTCTTATATTTTTCTAAATAATACTAAATAGGAAACAAATGAGCTGAAATAGGAAACAAATGGGCAGCCACAAAGTCAGCTCCTCGCCTTTCCTATTCTGCAGTTTCTTTAGCTCATTAAAATAGAAATAAAACTTGTAATAAAAGTCTTACAAAATAGCTAAAATAAAACAAACCAAAAAAGTCATTTAATTGACCAAAATAACAAATCCAGGCCAAGATAAAACAAGAAATAAAACAAGTCTTTAAATCAAACCAAATACTATTTAAATTAGACCAAAATAAGCCCAATTTAAATGTGAGAAAATTTGTTGCTCCTATGCTTCGAACTTAGTATGATCAATTATAGTCACCAAATGGGCTCAACATCACCTGGAACTTTAAGAACAAGTGCAGCCCAGCTTCTCCTTCCTCCAAGACTTCAATCGACTCGTTTTGGACCTCAACTCCACCTTATGGTTCTTCTCCAAGCCCCATAACTTCCATATCTTCAATTGCAAGCTTGGATGGCCCTCCATCATCCTCTCCCTCTTGAGAACTGGCCTCACTACCTGAATTAGAGTCAATCATAGTGTCCTCCATTTAAAGTTATAGATCACTTACATTGAAACTGTTGGACATTTGGTAATGATCTGGCAACTCAATCTTGTAGGCATTGTTGTTGATCTTCTTGAGCACTTTGAATGGACCATCAGCTCATTCACTCAACTTGGACTTTCTTGACTTTGTAAACCTCTCTTTTATTAAGTAAACCCACACTAGATCACCTTCTTTGAACTCCACCGACTTCTTCTTCTTTACTTGCCTCATGTAAGCTTCATTATGCTTCCTTATGTTCTCTTGGACCTGCTCATGTAACATGACAATTTCTTGGGCTCTTTTCTCCGCAATAATACTTTTAAAAGGCCTATCTTGCACAAACAGAGTTATTAAAATAAGAGTTAATGGATTAGCTCCGTAAACAATCTAAAATGGGGAGAATTTTGTGGACCTTGAATTGGAACAACTGTAATCAAATTCTGCTTGTGGGTAAAAAGTGGTGCTAAATTTAAGTTTTGTACCTAATCTAGCCCATAAAACTCTCTAAAAGTGGCTCACAAACTTCACATCTCTATCACTCACAATACTTCTTGGAATGCCATGCAACTTAATAACATTATGAAAATACAAATCCATCATATGATGAGCATCATTAGATTTAGCACAAGGAATGAAATGTGCCATTTTAAAGAACCGATCAACAATAACCATGATGCTATCAAACCCTTTTCTAGTCCTAGGCAATCCTAACACAAAAACCAAGCTCACATCCTCCCAAGGTTTGTTTGGTGTAGGCAAAGGTGTGTATGGGTTGTGGGCTTGAGATGTCATTTTTGATCTACTATATGTGTTGCAACCACTCACAAGCCTAGCTACCTCTCTAAATATCCCCAGCTAATAGAAGTTGGAATGGGCAAGTTCATAGGTTTTCTATCTCCTAAGATGGCCAGCAAGTCCACCCCTATGGACTTCTCTCAAAATTGCCTCCCTCAAAGAACAATTTGGAACACAACAAGAACTATTTTTGAACAAGTAACCATTATGCAAAACAAAGTCCCTAAATGCACCATTATCTCTTTTATCTTAGCAAAAATCTCACTAAAATCTTTATCACTCTCATACATCCCCCTAATATCATAAAAAGCTATAACATGTGCATGCATTGAACTCAACAAAGGGAATTTTATTGACAAAGAATCAGCAATAACATTTGTGATCCCTTTTTTATACTTAATGACAAATTCAAAAGATTAAAGGAATTCAACCAAAGTAGCATGTTTTTGACTTAGGTTGGCTTGACTTTGGGCATATTTTAGTGAGTCATGATCAGTGAAAAGAATGAAAAGGTTGGCCAACAAATAAGGCCGCAAATGTATAACAACCCTATCAATTGTATAAAACTCTTTATCATAAGTTGTGTATCTTTTTCTTGCCTCATTGAGTTTTTCACTAAAGAATGCAATTGGTCTACCCTCTTGGCTTAAAACAGGCCCTATTCCTATCCCATTTGCATCACACTCAAGTTCAAATGGTGCATTAAAGTCTTCTAGCTTTAAAACAAGTGCCCTTGTGATCAAGTTTTTCAAAGTGTTTAATACAATTATGGCCTGATTTGTCAACTTAAAATCATCTTTTTTTCATGCATTCAGTTATAGGAGCAGTGGTTGTACTAAAATTCCTAATGAATCTCAAATAGATTGAATAAAAACCATGAAAGCTTCTAACTTGGAAAAGGTTAGTTGGGACCGGCCAATCTAGAATAGTTTGGACCTTTGAGGGATCCATACTAATACCATCTTGGCTAATGAAAAATCCTAGGAAAGTCAAAGAATGATCACAAAAATGGAAACTTTTCAACATTGGCATATAAGGACTCTCTAGCTAAGACATCAAAGACACATTTCAAATGTAGCACATGTTCATCTAAAGATTTGGAAAAGATTATAATATCATCAAAGTACACTTTAACAAATTTGTGAAGGAAAGGTTTAAGTACCTCATTCATAAGCCTCATAAAAGTGGATGGACAAATTGACATTCCTATTGGCATGACAAGCCATTCATAAAGTCCCTCCTTTATTTTGAAAGCTATTTTCCACTCATCTCCCCCTCTCAAATGGATTTGATGAAATCCATTGGCAAGGTCAAGTCTAAAAAAGATTGTTGCTCCATGAAGATGGTCAAGCATGTCATCAGGTCTAGGAATTGGATACCTATACTTGACTGTGATTTTGTTAACTGCTCTTGAATCAATCACCATTATCCATTTACCATTTTTCTTTGGCACAACAAAAGTTGGAACTACACATGGACTTGCAGAAGGCCTAATGAATTGCCTTTATAACAAATCATCAATAATGGCTTGCAAAGCTTCCCTCTCCTTTGGACTCATTCTGTAGGACTGTTTGTGTGGAATTATAGCATCGAGTACAAAGTTAATCTCATGTTGAAGTGTCCTCAATGGTGGCAACCCCTTAGGAAGTTATCTAGGAAACACACTAGGAAATTAATCAATTAAGTCTTGAATACTCCTACGAATTGGACCCATCGGCCTAGCATCATCTTCAACATCCAAAGGTGAAAATGAAGGAAAATCATCAACAATTGCCTTTCTCTCATCAATACTCAACAAAACAGGTTCATTTTCTACCTTACTCTTCACTTCCACCTTCATAGGAGTTAGTAGGAATTTTCTGCCTACTTGCGTCAAAGAATAAGTGTTTGCTCTTCCTTGATGACCAACATCTCTATTATATAACCAAGGCCTGCATAAAAGCAAATGACAAGCCGACATGGGAATTACATGGCACCACAATTCATCTTTATACTTCTGAGCTTGTAAGGACATAGAATGGGTTCGGTTTTTAAGCTAAGCTTGTCCACCACTTCATTAGAAACCACATTCTCACAAGCTCCACTATCAATTACCACATTACACTTCTTACCACCAGTTACACATTTTGTATGAAAGAGTGATTTTCTCTTCCAATCTTCACCTTCATTCTCACTGTTAAGAATTCTAAGTAGCACTAACGTTTCGGCATCAATGTCTTCTCCACTTGCTACCATGGTTTCATCACTACCATTCTCCTCTTCTTTCTCTTCTTCTCCCAAAGGGGCAACCTCTTCACACTCAAGTGCATTGTCAATTTCCTCCATTTCTTGAATTGTTATCACTTTTCTATTAGGGTACTCGGATTGGAAGTGGCTATAGGCTTGACACTTAAAGCATCTAAGCTTGGATTTGGGGCTTTGGCAGCTGTATGGTGTGTAGGGAGTTTATAGAGTGTATGGTGATGGGGGCTTAGGCTTCGGTTGAGGGCTAAATAGTTTTTATGGTGAGGTTTGAGGTGGGATGAATTTTGGCTTATAGGATGGTTGGAATGTGCTAGTTATTTGGTTAAATGTATGGATCAGTTTGGGTGGGAATTTGGTGACTTTTTGGTGTTTTAATTTGATCTCTCCCCTAAAAGAAAGCCTCTTCACTTCATTGAAAGTGTCAAACGGATACATCTTCACAAAGTCTTGCAAATCTTGCTTAAGGCCTTTAACAAACCTTGTCACAATCACTTCTTCCCTTTCTTCTAAACCACTCTTCAATAAAAATTGCTCAAACTACATTACATATTCTTCACTAGGCCTCTTGTTTTGAGTCAAAGCAAACATTTTTTCTAGCATTTGTTGCCGATGTTGAGGAGGCACAAATTTTTCTTCCATTTCAATTATCATCCTATCCTATCTAGTAATTTTTGGCTTCCCTTCTCTAAGCCTCTTGTTTTGTAAATTGTCCCACCAAAGGGCAGCATACCCTTTAAGCTTCATTGTAACAATTTTAACCTTTTTATCATCCAGTACATCCTTCAACTAAAAATTTTTTTCAACAGTATATAACCACTCATGAAATACATCAGCGTCAAGCTTGCTATCAAATTCAAGGACGTCAACATTGAAATTAAAATCATCATGCCTATCAATTCTAGGTTGATAAATATTGCTAACTGGTCCCATTCGTCTACCACCATGAGGGCTTCCCCCTCTCCCTCTTAGACCATTTCCTCCTAATCTAATGCCATCATCATGACCAGTAGCAATAGATTCATTTACCTCATCATGAAATTCATCATCCACGGCTTGATGAGCATGGAAAGTGTCTCCTGGTGCCTCAAACATACCCAAGGTATCCTCCTTTGTCTTGGTAGCCTCACTCTCCAGGCGAAAAGTGTCAAACTTCTCCATCTTAAGACTCATCTCATCGATTTTTGCAAATAAATTCTCCAGATCGCTTTGAGTTGGACCTAACATGTTGAAGAGTCAAATCACAGCTCAAATACCTGACTCTGATACCAAAAATGATGCAAGATAGGCCTAAAAATGATCTGGAATGGATTGGGAATTATTTGACGGTGTTTAAATGAGTTTTGGCTTTATCGGGTAAAACTGAGCAAGTGAGTTTGAAGGCGATTCTGGGTAAATTGGTTGGGAGTTGGGTTTTGTAACTTAAAGGAGATTTGTAGAACTTTTCATGACCTACAATTTAGGCTCAAGAAACGGGTGATTTGGATAAGGGATGACTGAGTTATGGGTTGGAAGGTGGACATGTTTTCCTGGGCAATAAACTGGGTAATTGGGTGATGGACATAAAAGATGAGAGTTTTTGACCAAGCTAGGGTTTGAAATAAATAGGGACCACTTCTAGAGATTTGTAGTTCAAGAATTGATCTTCATATATTTTGGAATCACTCAATTCTAATGAACACACACTGAGATATGAATTTTCTCGTCAGACTGGTCGGATTAAAAATTATAGCGATAATAAGAACCATGAGACAATTGTGATTATTTTCAAAAAATAATCATACCCAATGATTGTTCTTTGGAAAAGCAATCAAAACCCAGGCAATTCCTTTCCAAAATATTGAGAGAAAATCTTGATTTTTTCTTATATTTTTCTGAATAATACCATATAGGAAACAAATGAGATAAAATAGGAAACAAATAGGCAGCCACAAAGTCAACTCCTCGCCTTTCCTATTCTGTAGTTTTTTAGCTCATTAAAGCAGAAATAAAACCTGTAAAAAGTCTTACAAATCAGTTAAAATAAAAAACAAACCAAACAAGTCATTAAATCAGGCCAATAACAAATCCGGGCTAAGATAAAATAGGAAATAAAACAAGTCTTTAAATCAAACCAAATACTATTTAAATTAGACTAAAATAAGCCTAATTTCAATGTGAGAAAATCTGCAACTCCTATGCTTCGAACTTAGTACGATCAGGTGCAAAAACACAAGTTTTGTAGTCACCAAAGGGGCTTAACATCACCTAAAACTTTAAGAACAAGTGCAACCCAACTTCTTCTTCCTCCAAGACTTCAACCGACTCCTTTTGGACCTCAACTCCACCTGATGGTTTTTCTCCAAGCCCCATGGCTTCCATATCTTCAATTGCAAGAGTGGATGGCCCTCCATCACCATTCCTTGTAGCAAAGGTAGAATTAATAAAAAAAAACAAGCAATTATGCTCTATGGAAGAACTTAGGCTATCAGCAACTTGGTTGTTTATTAGATTCTCTCAAATCTAACCAGAAGTCCTATTTATAGCAACTTATTTGTCTGTGTGAACATCTTTGAAGATTCTTTGGTTTCTTTCAAACCAAATTGAATAGACAGAACAACTTACCATTAGACTCAGGTATTTCTTATTATCTCCAATCCTTTTAT
Organism: Erythroxylum plowmanianum; assembly: GCA_025531925.1. Classification (NCBI taxonomy): domain Eukaryota; kingdom Viridiplantae; phylum Streptophyta; class Magnoliopsida; order Malpighiales; family Erythroxylaceae; genus Erythroxylum; species Erythroxylum plowmanianum. The sequence continues at coordinate 29,628,223 of JANVCQ010000232.1, forward strand.
AGAGATTTTCAACCCAAATCAAAATATTTCCCCGATCATTTTTACTGCAGACTAAATTCATTTTGTGTTGCATCCTTGCTTATAATAGAAAACCTGCATTTGAAGAATAAGTGATTAGTAATTTCAGCCAATGTGTTACATAGGACACAATTTGATCATTGCTTCCCTTCAGTCCATCTTTGATCTTCAACCCACCTCTAGTTGCCAACTAGGCTATGAAAGAAGCTTTAGGCATTTAGTATCCTTTCCAAACTATATTATACCAAGGAATACTCAAATAATTAGGTATTACAAATTTCAAACAAAAAAGAGTTGGTGAATTCTCCATTACTACTTGTAGAATAGAATATTTTAATCTTTATGGATGAATTAAGGATGTATTTAGGAAGATAATCTTGAAATATATCAACTCCTCTTCCTCTGTTCTTCCATTCATTGTCAGTAATAATATATGAGACCTTAGTGTTGATTGTCTGTTTACCAAATAAATAGAGCATCTCAACTCTTTTAATCAATGGAATATGAGGTGTCTATTTGTTAAACCAAATGCAAGAATATTCACCATTGCCAATCTGCATTTTAATAAGGGGGTAAATATTATATCTATACCTTAAAATGTTGATGAAAGGACAAGAATGCTCCATTGTATCTTCTAACTACCAAAAATTGAAATTGCTTAAGTAGTAGGTATTTATCCATTTGCTTTATAAAGCCTCCCTATCATTGACAAGCTTCCAAGCATATGAGAATTTGGAAAGGATCTCAACTTAGATAGAACCTTGTTAAGCTTTTTCCTAATTAATGCATCTCCTTTCTGCTTGTTACTCCAAATGAATATGTTGCTTGAATATCTCAAATTAGTGGCATCAATCTTTGATATTACCCTTTCTAGTTCATTGCCTAGTTTGCAAAAGTTAACTTTGTTCCTTTGAGCTTTAGATGGAGACAAAGCACAATTGAAGTCCCCAATAATAATCCATATATTCACCATCATATTATTGATACTATATAGATCATTCCATAACTTAGCCATTTGGAACTTGAAGTTAGAAGTATAGATGATGGTCATCTTAAATACTAGATCAGAATCATCAAGCTAGTATAGGAAATGAACATATTGATCAAAAGAATTTGGCATAGACACCTTAACTCTCTCTTTATTAAAAGGATACACTATCCTTCCATTAAAGTGTTTAATGTGGTTAGAGCCATCTTACAAGCTTTTCCCTAGAAAACTCATTAAAATCTGGAGCTTGAATGCCTTGATTCTGGTTTTTAGCATTCCTATTAAGATGAATTGCTTTTCCAAAATAACATCCTTAATAGGCTACCTATAACATCCTTAATAGGCTACCTTTCCAGGGATCATTCGTGCCCATAATATTCAAAAAAATCATCTAAATCTATGAGTAACTTTACCAACTCCCTTTAGTTTTTCTCCTTTTCCTCCTTGATATTTTATTAGAAACGAGAGTAAAATTTTCATTCAGTGCTTGCATTTCATCAGTACTCCCCTGATGAGAAGCCTCATCTTCCCGATCACTCTTTAGAGGATCTGAATTTGCTTTCACTTGTTCTATAGGTTGAGCACTAGCTTTTCCTTGATCTCCAGTTGTAGTAGTGTTTCAATTATCATACTGACCCCTTTTAGCTAAGAAGGATTTTGTATAATGGGATAAGTGCTAATGGGTTTAGGTTTTAGAATAGGATCAGCTAGATCTTCCTCTAATCTTATTAAATTATTATGATCCCCTCTTATAAAAAGTCTCCCTATTGGTTTCCAGACTTTGCTAATACTTTTTTAGACGAGACAACATTGGTCCAAGATTTCCCAATGCCATTTAAATTTTCAATATTCTGTGAAACTATTTACATCTAAAGATTCTTAAAAAGTGGGAAAATAGTTTTATAATATCCTTAGGGGAGAGGAAATCCCTTTGAGTGTTTCCATGGTTAGAAAGTTACCTAAAAAACTATTTGGAGCCCCCCCAAATTTTCAGTTGGAAGGTGAGTTATTGTAAATTAATTAAAAATAATCTACAATGTCACTCCATCTCCACAATTTTTTGTAGCTCCCCTCATCTCTACTATTGCCAGGCTTGCTAGTCCCCCTCACCTCCCTCACTTGTTATTTACCTTGCCAAATGCTCGCGTTTCACTCACCTCACTAGTCGCTCATTGTTTACGGTGGTCACCTTGCCAGTCACTCACTCTAGTTAATTTCTTGCACTAACAGGAAACCTTATTTACCTTTTTTCAACTTAATACCTCCTTATGCTACATTTGTTAGGTTGATATCTATTTAAGATGTAGCATCCCACTCCCGCAGGACCCGAACCCGACATCGAAGGTGATATCCGAGTCCGCGTCACACGAAAATGGTATGCTAGAGCACTCAATTACAGTATTTACCCATCGCATATACAAAAATCTATAACCAAATTGG
>JANVCQ010000232.1:29648347-29664493 GCA_025531925.1 Erythroxylum plowmanianum
CAATTTTTGGTAATTAGGCTAGCTTAGACCTTTTTCACTAGGTTCCAATTAAGTGAGACGACCCGAGGTTGCATCCTGTATTGCAATCTTTGGAATTATTATTTTTGACCGGTTTCCAAGGATCGATCATAAGGTCGAATCGACAAAGCCGCGATCATATGACTGCTACAAAAAGTTGATTTAAACAAAACAAAAAGGAGAGCAATAAAATTGGTGAATAGAACATGACCAGATGAAGCAACAACTAGTGGAGATATATCAATGAAGAAACAAATCAATGGAGAAGTAGACAAATAGAGAAAGTCAATAAGGGACTAGATTAAAAACAAATAGAAACAAAATTTGGGAAGCGTAAATAGATGCAGTAAAGTAGCAATAAGCAAAGATTAGTGTTAGAAATGACCTAATGGGAGGATAAACATTATTGACTGATCAAGAAGAGAAATAATGTGAAGAAGAAGGGATAGGAAAAAAAAACTAGTGTGGAAGGTGTAAGTCTCTAAAAAAATATAATTAAATTTTAAGATTTTATTTTAATTTAAACATAACAAACTTAATGAACAAAATATACAAATTTTATTTTTATCTTTTATTTTTATCTATAAGGTGTGATCTCTCCTTATTCATTTCAGTAACCTGGAGCTTAAAGATTTTAATCTTAAAAACTTTATTTGCTTAAGTTGCGATCTCCCTTTATCAACTTTAATAATTTGCACAAAAGACCAAATTCTTCACTTAAACCAAAAATAAAACCTACACAAAGCAAGCAAATGAATCCAATAAATAACTAAAATGAAACTAATAAAAATTATCATATTAGGTTGCCTCCTAAATAACATAATCGTTTAACGTTATTATTGTTAATGAAGTTTTTTCTTCTCAATCTTCTAAATATTGAAGAAGTGCCAAATTAATATCCCTTAAACTTGAGATCACTACATCTTATGAAATTGTTTCAATTTATGACCATTTACCTTGAAGATCTTTTCATTATCTAAACTCTTTATATATATATTGCACCATGATCAATCCAGTAAGAATGTGACTTATATGAAATGAGCTTTAATTGAGAATTACAATAACACCTTCTTTTTGCCCTTAAATTGCTTCCTCAAAATCATATTATCATAGAACATTTTTAGTTTTCTTTTTATAAATTATTGAATTCTTATAAGCATTCGACCTTAGTTCTTTTAATTCTTACAACTGCAATCTCCTTGCTTCCCTAGCTTTGTTTAAATCCACCACACTTCCCAATAAGATTTATATTTAATCTCCATAGGTAAATGACAAAATTTACTAAAAACCAATCAATAAGGAGATTCTTATCACTATTTTATACTTTAAGCATTAAACCTAAAGCGCATCTTCTAGATGTAAACTTCAATCGTTTCTTCCTAAACTCACCGTCTTTTCCAAAATGAATTTCACTTATTTATTAGAAACTTTTGTTTATCCATTCATTTATAATATGTATTGGCTATTCAGTGTTACCCTCCATACTTTTAAACAAAGTCATAACTACTTTTTTTTTGTAAAAATGACTCATTTGATTATTAATAATAACTTGTGAAACTTTGAAGGTATTGAATATTTTATACTTTATGAAAACCTACATTAGTTGCAAAATTGTCAATTCTTGTGCCTTTTATTTTCACTCACTTGGAAACATATTAACTTCTAAAAATATATAAGAAAAACTATAGGATGAAGGAAAAGTATCTGTAAAATCAATGCTCCAGACATCAAATATCTCAATTACAAGAATGAGCATTTGTGGCATTTTATTCTATGAGACAAATTACCTATCTTTTGGAATTTGTCACAACTATTTTTATGGTTTAATACCAAATTTGTTTTTATGCATCTTTTGAGAATCTTAGATAAATGATTTAAGCAATCATCAAACGAATCTCCATAAACAGTGAAATCATCTATGAATACTTTAAAGAAATTCTCAATATTCTTATAAACTTCTCATTATACACCTTTAAAATGTATTTGGAACATTATAAAGACCAAATGACATTTTCTTAAAGTTGTGTATTATGAAAAGGCATGTAAAGGTAGTCTTTTCTTGATCTTGTTAAGCAATTATTATCAAGTAGTAATTTGAAAAACCATATAGAAAGAAGAAGAACATTATTTAGTAGTAAATCTTTTTAACATTTTATTTATAAAGGGTAATGGGAAATGATCTTTTCTAATGGCTAAGTTAAGCTTTCTAAAATCTATGCTCATTAGCCACCTATTTTGAATCCTCACTAGCACCTACTTATCATTTTGATTTCTTAACATTGTAAACCTAGTTTTCTTTGGAATAACATGAACTGGCTCACCCACTTGCTATCTAAAATCAGATAGAATACACCTACATCCAAAAACTTAGGTTCTATTTCATTACCACCTTTTTCTTTGATGGATTGAGTCTCCTTTATGTTTCCTTGATTGGCTTAACATTTTTTTTAAAAGAATCATATGCATGAAAATCATTAGAAATTTACCTTTTATATTATCTAAGGTCTAACTAATTGCAGTTTTATACTCCTTTAAAAGTATCATTGGCCTTTCTTCTTACTTTTTAGTTAAAATATTTCAGATGATCACAAGTAGTGACTCTCCCTCACCCAAATAAACATATTTTAGGTGATCAAATAAGATTTTTAATTTTAGATTTAGAGCTTGCAAAACAAAAGATAACATTTTCTTATAATTTATAGGAATTGTAGCATTTAAATTTTTGGACTCTTTTAACATTGTTAATAATGATTCTATAACTTTACAAGTTTTACTAACTTGCCTATTCATTTCTAATTTAGTGCTAGACTATGACACATTGCAAACACTTTATTTCTTAAAAATATCTTGTATAATTGAATCAACAATAGCCACATAAATGAACATTGTTAGAGTACTTTATTAGCTAAAAAATATTAAATTTCACTCTCTCTCCATCCATTAAACTCAATGGAACGAGTATCCTCATCCATATTAAATTTTTTTTAGCCATCTTTATAAACAACCTTCCTAATAAAATTACATTTGAATGTTGTACACAATCTCCATCCGTTTTTAAGATTTAAAAATCCACTAAAAATACTATATTATTAACCTGAATTAAAGCATCCTATATAACATTAATATGATTCACATAACTATGGTCAACTAGTTAAATAATCAAATTTGTTTCTTAAAAAGAATTGGGATTTAAGAATTGGTAAATTGAGTATGGCATGAAATTAATAGATACACCTAAGTTTAGCATGACATGCTCAATTGCTTTATCACTAATAACACAAAAAAGTGTAAACTTATCTAGGTCTTTGTATTTGTCTATTAATTTCCTATCTATCACATTTGACACCTTCTTAACCAAAATTATTCTCTCCTTGTCCTTTTACTTACTTTTATTTTTACATAGTTCTTTTAAAAAATTTACTAATTTTGGAATTTGCTTAATGACTTCTAGTATAGGTATATTGATTTTCACCTTTCTAAAGGTATCTAAGATCTCTCTTTCATATTCCTCTTCTTTTGATTTAGCCAACTTATAAACGAAAAGAGGTACATACGCATTAGATGATATAGGAAAAGAAAAATAATAATTACTTTTGTTGCATCTTGAGCTAGAAATTCATCTTTCTTCTTTCATGCTTTGTACCTTTCTAACTTTTTAGTAAAGAAGAGTCGAATTAAATTACCTTTATTTCCTATTAAAATTACTAAGCATTATTAGCAAGGGCCATAATAATTTCATCAAAAGACATACCTAAATTTGAAGGTTAAGATATAGCATATGTAAGTTTCCTATTAAAATTAGTAGGTTGGTATCTTTGATATTCTCCTTAATTTCCATATCTTAAATTTGAGTGATCCCTATGTCCTAAATTATAATGATTTGAATATGACCATTGAGGCTAATCGGGAAACACCCCTATTGCATTAGCTTCTTGAGTAAAGTTTTGTTGCAATTTAGGACACATATTCATAGTATGCTTAGAGAGTGAGCATACTCCATACATTCATACTAATTATAATTAGCCTACAACTATATGAAGAACTAAAGTAGTTAAATTTGAAATTTTATTCTTAAGGTTAGTAGTACTTACCTCATTTGCTTGCTTAATAAATCCATCCACCCTTGTCCCAAATTATTAAGAAATTTCAACCATATTTGTAATCAATGACTTGATCATTTTTTTTGTTTACCAAAGCTCCTCAACTAGTTGCATTTACCATACTCCTATTAATTGGTGGTAACCCTTCATAAAAGTACTGAATTAAAAGTTGCTTAAGAATCTAATGGTATGGGCAACTAGCACATAATTCCTTAAACCTCTCATAATATTCATATAATATTTCTTTAGTGAATTGTCTTATCTTATATATCTCCTTTCTGATATTGATAGTTTTTCATATAAGAAATAATTTATCTAAGTATAACCTTTTAATTTCATTCTATGGTGTCATTGAGCTAGAGAAAAGATAGTAAAACCACCTTATCTTTTAATGGGAACGGAAGGGCTTAGATATTAATTTGCTATTCTATCACTCCTTATGCCTTAATTTCAAAGTAAACAACACTAATTCTTTCAAATGTTTATGTAGATATTCACCTATAAGACACAAAAGGCAAGGAGTAAGTGCATGCAAGGAGTAAGTGCATCAAACTAGATTTTAGTTTGGAATCTATCTTAACATTTGGAAATCTTATGCATAAGGGCTATTGAAAGGACCCATCCCAGAGTTTTTCTTCCAAAACTCAAGTGGAGCCCTCTCGACGACCCCATGGTAGCCCTCCAATTGATATCTAACTCAACTGAAGGGTTTTTGTAAAGTCAAGCCTTTCAACTGTTAAAAAATTTTTATATTTTAAAAGTTAAAAATGTGGAAAATGGTGGGAGTATTTTTAAAAATTGTTTTATTAAAATTTTGGCAGTACAACGACTACATTTTGACATTCCCAATTCAAAAGTCTGTAAAATTTCAAAACATTTTTATATTCACACCAATTTCTTAACTATAAATTTTTGGACTTTAAGTCTACTCACAAGTAACCCCAAACAAATAACTCTTGACAATCACTAAAATAAACTTTTAAAATCTAAAACATTAATGCATTTCATTTAAAAGCCTTTATAAACATCCATTCTTTACACAAATGTACATATCAAAATGACACAAGCATAGTAGCACCCGATGATACAACTAATCCTACAATGAAGTTCTAATTACTGCAATATATGTACGCATACCTAAGGTAGTTTGTTTAAAAACATAAAAATAACGATGAGCAAAACAAGCTCAATGAGTGTAATTAGTTTACTAAAAAATTGAACTTTTCATAACAACATAACAATATTCCCATATAATCATAAAGCTTATTGTAAAACATTTCCTAAATGATTTATTCGTGCATCATCAAATCTAGTAATAATATAACATATAGTAAAATACAATTTCAATTTTTTTTAAAATACTATTCCAAAATGCTTTTTGACATTAAACTCATAATATACAAGTTTCCATTTTCCACTTTCCATTTTTTCTTAAACAATAAACAGTGATGGAAATAAGTTTTCTAAAAACTTTTATACTGGAAATAAGTCAACCACTAGAATTGGTACTATATGGTACCTTTTAAATCACTTTTAAAAATAAATTGTGGCAATATTTTTATTACATGAATTTTCTTACTCAACATAGCCCACCACTAGTTTTTTTATCATACGATACACTAGGCCTAAAGTCAATAAACTGATTCTGCATCGCTTACTTGCGACTGGTTAACAACTATAAATTAGTAGTTATGGAGCTAGTTCTGCATCGCTTACTTGTAACAAGTTATGGAGCTAGTTCTATATTGCTTGCCCGTGACTGGTTAACCACTATTTATGGACGCTTACCCATAATAGGTTAACCATTATAAATATACTAGTATAATAACATGTATAAAGCCTAGCGGTACCGTAGGCAAAGCAACTCTTACATTTACAACTCATCTTATTTTCTAAATCAAGTATGGGAGGGATCATAATTGAAATATTTCAATGTAACTCCCGATCATATAAAATTTAACTGTCAAATTAAAACTCATATATCACCAAAGCATACACTTATGCTAGTGATATTCCCTTGTAAAATATCATTTACATAAAGCTCAACATAAATATTCATTTCAAGATCAAATGAAAATCATTTGCATAAACTCAATTTAAAGTATACTCACATGTCATCAAATATTTTGTAAAGAATTTAGTCATCTAAAATAATTAAAATACACTTACAACTTACTAGTTTCCTTTTCACCATTTCGAAATCCTTCAGTTGGTTTCATTTTCCGATCCGAAAACCTTTGACCAAGTTTGACTAAGGCTTCATACATTAGGTTTTCTTGATTTTCTTCTCCCAGTACCATTTTCTTCTTCTTCTTCACTTGGATGGCCATGGAACCTTATTGGCTGCTTGATTGGATGTAAAAGAGCATGAAAAATGCTTTGGATCACTTCTCTATAGCCATAACCAAACCTCTCCTCTCCTTTCTCTTTTCTTTTCTTTTCTTTTTTTTCTCTTCATTCCTTTCTCTCATCAATGGTCATAACTCACCTTTCTCTCTCTTCTTTTGTGATTCTTTTTCCACTCTGACGTGCACTCTCCATTCACTCTCACAGTTATGTTAAAAAATGAAGCAAAATGTTGCTTTTATACTCATTGAACGGATTACACATGTCACCTTCTTATTTGTTATCACTAATGACTCATCACACAAATGTCATTTTCTCATTGGTTATCTCTAATGACTCATCAATCCACTAATATCAAGTAAAAAGACTAAATTACCCTTAATTAATACAAAAGAACAAATTGCCCTTTAATGCCTTTAATTCACTAACTAACCAAATTGAATCTGGAAAATATTTCACAACCAACTTGTCATCAAATTGACCGTGAAATACTCTAATTAGGGTCAATACTTATTAAAAATTTCAAATGGATTTAAAATCATTAATACCCATTATTTTCCAAAAAGGGCATACCCATTATTTTCCAAAAAGGGAATTTTAGTCTAATAATTTTTGATTACTCGAATTTTATTCAATCAACCTTCGTTTTGACCCTTTTCAATTATTATGGACTCCAATCCTAATTCCAAAGCTTTTCATCGTATTCTGAAATTATTCCATAACTTTTCAATTGCCTAGAAGAATTTTCAGATTGAATATGGAAATCACTAAATGTCACCGAAATCGTTTGGATTGCATTCAAAAATTTCATCTAAATCTCTCAAGCACATTTTAAAGCTTTTAATGCTTATTAGGACTCATTTCATAACTTTTCAAAGTTTTAAAAAATAATTTGAGAAATTTTTGATCGACTCTAGAATCATCTATAGTCTATCCGTGATCTCCATTATAACCTTAACAATACATTAAAATGCTTAAATTGCTCTAATATAGCATAAATAGAGCATTATTTATAAAATGCATGTGCAACATAGTACATAATACAATAATTGAACTAGGATATTACAAAATTCTCTCCTCCTTATAGAAATTTCGCGCTTAAACTTTTAAATAAACTTAGTCATCTAAAAAATATGGATATTGACTTCGTATCCATTCTTTATGCTTCCACTTTGTCAATCACTTTGTAGGGACTAACATATCATGGGCTTAACTTATCACATTGTCTAAAATAGATTATTCCTTTCCAAGATGAATCCCCAAAAATTCCTTAATTTTTAACTTTAAGCTCAAAATTCTTCCTCCATTTCCACACCTAGCTCTATTGTTGATTTTAGGTACTATCAGTTTAGGCCGCATACTTTTGATCTTATTTGGGATTATCTAAACTAATTCAGCTCAACTAATTTTCTTTTATTTATCTTTTCATCATATTCCAACACTCTACATAACTGTATACTTCCAGTCACTTACAACTTGATTAATTTATCAAGAGGATACCTACCCTAGATGGTTAGGAAATGGGCAGATTTTTTAATTCAATCCTTTATTTCCCATATACTATCATATTCGCTTAGATTATGAAAAATTTATGAAAAATTGCTACCATAAAATCCTTCATAATATACTTACATTTCCATTCCCAAATAGGGAGTGGCTGAGCAATTTTTATTGGTTCTTTGGCTCTTAACCTTGTTGATTTCATAAGCATTTGAACATATACCTTGCTATCACCCTCTTCATACCTTGTCGATCATAATGCACTTTCAAGGTATGATGCCTCTTTATGTTCCTCAGATGCATAGTATACACTGGTGAGTGACATAATCTAGAATTTATGTTTTCGATTCGTCTTTGTTTCGTTTTTTGTTTTTTGTTTTTCGTCTTTCTAGTTGGGATCCAGTTCTGAAATCAGGTCCCAACAATTTCTTTCTTAAGTTCAGCTATGACTAGTACACACAATTCCTGACCTAGCATTAACTTGACATTACCTCTCAATAAAATACCCTTAGAATTTGCAGCTTATCTTTACATGAAACTCTTTTTTCTAAATCATTACTTTCTCTTTCTCACTAACCATCACTTGATTCACAACTTTACGAACTTAACCATACATCCAACCGTCCATTTAACACTATCACGATTCACATTTACTTAGATTACTATTAATGAAAATTTTGATTGGGGTTCTAACAAAACAATTGTTCTCATATACTTTTGAATAATAAACATTTGCTTTCTCATTATCTCTAATTATAAACAAACCTCATTAATATTTTTCTTGTATTTCTTATGCCTCAGATGGACTTCTTAGCTTTCAAATCTCAAATCCATAATCACTAGTGAATTATATATTGTACTTTTGTCATTTCCCGTCATACTTTTTGGAAGCAGAGCAATCATTTAAGATTATATCTTAAGATTCTAACATAATGTCCTATTCATATAAAAAACATTCAATTACCTTAGAGTTCAAATTTTACTAACTTATAATGCAATTTTGAGCTTATCAAACCTAAATCTCTCTAAATGTGGAGTATACCACACACTTCCACTGCACAACTATGATGTTTAATGAAGATATCTTTACTTGTCCATTTATAATACCATAAAACAGAAGCCTTTTTATTCATCCACTTGAAATTTTGAAAATGAGATAATTGAACTTAAAAAGTCACTGTTCATTTCTAATACCATAAAACACTTATGTGATTTCAGGTAGCTCAAAACTCAATTTGGGACTTTATTGTTACTAAAATTTTTTTAATCATCTAAAATCTCAATGTCATACTTGTTCAAAGGTCTTATACATAATTCTTATCATTCTTCCAATCATCAACTATAATTATCTGTAAAATAATAGCTTTAAATTCTAAATAGACAATTCTCCATTATGGATCAAAACTTATCACTCACATTTCCTTAAAACTTTTACCGCCATTTTCACTCATTTGATTTTCAAGAAATAAAACAATTGACTTACATAAAAAGAAGCTTAAAATAACGAATGTTCAATACTTAAAATCGATATACAAATACATGCATAATTGAAAGCTTACATCAAACAGATCATTGCTCTAATAAAATGTTGTTTAATCATTATTCTTAATTAAAGATTACATCACAATGTCATCTATAACATTACTTTGCACAAATCCACAAATCACGTTACATTCAAAAATATACTTGACCTTAAACACAAAATTTTTATGCTAAAATTGATATTTATTCTAATCAATCACCCCATAAGGTGATAACATTTAAATATATCAAAATTCAGTAGCCAATTCCTTATATCAATAATAAATCCTTAACTAATTCAACCGTAATAAGCAATTTCATCCTCTATATATATTCAAAATTTACTTTTGTAGTATTAAAAAAAATGAAAGAACCTAATAAACTTTTGAAATTATTGAGTCATAGAACTAAATAACTTGTATACTAAATTCTTTGTACTTTTCTAGCTATCATAACCGATATGCTAAGAGATAGGAGCATTCTACATTTCTTGCTATATACTATATCTAACTCCCCTTATGTACCAATCCTAACTTCCTTTAGAAGCAATCCATATAAACAGAGTGTACTATTAGTCAATTTCCTTCCTAGTATGACTTCATAGTCATGGATATCTAACAACATCAACTCATTAGAGAGCTTCTAAATCTAATTACTATGTAACTACCTCTATGAACATTCTACACTACTGGAGTAGTTTTATTGAAAGTAGTTATTATCAAACGACACTCTAAAAGCTCCGACTTGATACTAATCTATCTAACAAATTATTTTATCATATACAAGTGTATAGTTCTAGGATCGATCTCAATATATTCATCACTAAGGATACCTATCATCATATTGGATGTATCCTTAGCATGCTGCTGGGTAGTTTCAATTACCTCATCCTATGCAAATGGTCTCCTTCCGCATTAGCTACACCTTGGTATTGAGCTCCTAGTGTTTCAGGAGTCTTTGGACACTGTAGGTGGTCTAATTGACCTCTGACTAGATGATATTGATTATCTCATCCTTCTGTCACTAAACCATTTAAATTTATTATTCTTATCCCGATCTAACCAAATTAGGGCACTTTCGAGGTTTATTCTCCCATTGGACAGTGCCTAACTTACAAATACTCGATCAAACTCCATGACACTTAGGGCCTCTTGTGGCTAATGCATTGTCACTGCCTGTATTTGTATTGTTCACTCAAGGTAAAAACAAAATTCCACCAACAATTTTCCCAGTCTTAACTATTTTGAACGGGGTTGATTCATAAAGGAAAACATTTTTTGAACCATCCCTATGTTCGACCTCCCGAGCTAAAGGTACTTTAAGTCCTAAAGCCTCTAGTGTGGCTTTAGCACCCATAAGGTTTCATCGGTGCATTATGCTGTGAACTCAATGATAAACTATATAACACTGGAGAATTTGTTATAAACTCAAATGCAAGATAACAAAACTTTCTGGCTTGCTCAATTCATAAAAACCATGTAAAATCACGTTATGAAATCAAATCACATATAGAGACAACTATATTCCAAAATAGGCTCTGATAACCCTTGAAAGGACCCATACTAGAATTTCCCTTCCAAAACTCAAGTAGTGCCCTCCTGGGGACCCATGGTAGCCCTCTAATCAATATCTAACTCAATCAAAGGTTTCCTTAAAGCCAAGTCGATTAACTATTAAAAACCTTTTATATTTTAAAAGTTAGAGAAAAATAGTGGAAATTTTAAAATATCATTTTATTAAAAATTTCCACAGTACAATGACTGTATTTTAACATTCCCAAAAGTTTCAAAAATCCTGTAAGATCTCAAAACACTTCTATATTCAAACCAATTTCTAAACTACAAATTTTACACTTTAAGTCCACTTACAAGCAACACCAAATAAATAATTCTCAATAATCACAAAAATAAAATTTAAAAAGCTAAAACATATTCATGCATTTCATTTAAAAGCCTTTATAAACATCCATTATTTACACAAATGTACATATCAAAATGAAACAAGCATAACAGTACCCGACGATACTACTAATCCTGTGGTAGAGTCCCAATTACTACAACACCTGTATGTATACCTAGAGTGGTTTGTTTAAAAACATAGAAAATAAGGGTGAGCTAAACGAACTCAGTGAGTGTAATCAGTTTACTAAAAAATTGAACTTTTTATAACAACATAACTGCAGTATTCTCATACAATCATAAAGCTTATGGTAAAGAATTTCCCATACCAATTTATTCGTGCATCATCAATTCTGGTAATAACATAACATTTTGTAAAACACAATTTTGAAATACTATTCCAAAATCCTTTTCGACATTAAATTTATAATATACAAGTTTCCATTTTCCTTTTTTTGAATAATAAACAGAGGTGGCAATAATTTTTCTCAAAACTTTTATACTGAAAGTAAGCCAACTATTAAAATTGGTACTATATGATACCTCTCAAATCACTTTTAAAAATAAATAGTGGTAGTATTATTATTACATGATTTTTCCTACTCAGATAGCGCACCACGTTTCTTTACCATACAGTACACTAAGCCTAAAGACATAGAGCTGGTTCCACATCACTTACCTACGACTAGTTAACTGTTATAAATTGATAGTTTCGAAGTTGGTTCTACATCGCTTACCTATAACAAGTCATGAAGTTGATTCTATATTGCTTACCTGTGACTAGTTAACCACTATTTATGGAGCTAGTTCTACATCGCTTACCTATAATTGGTTAACCACTATAAATATACAATTATAATATTATGTTTAAGGTCTAGCAATATATGATAGGCAAAAGCAACTCTTACATTTATGACTCAATATTATTTTCTAAATCAAGTATGGGAGGGTTCATAATTGAATTATTTCAATGTAACTCCCAATCATATAAAATTTAACTTTCAAACTAAAAGTCATTTATTGTCAAAGCATACATGTAAGTTAGCAATATTCACTTGTAAAGTATCATTTGCAGAAAACTCATCATAAATATTCATTTTATGATCAAATGAAAACCATTTTCATAAACTCAATTTAAAGTACACTCACATGTCATCATTTCTTCTGCAAAGAATTTAGTCACATACAACAATTAAAATACATTCACAACTTGCTAATTTCCTTTTCATCACTTCGAAATCCTTAAGTTGGTTTCATTTTTCGATTTGAAATCCTTTGATCAATTTTGACCAAGGCTTCACACATTAGGTTTTTCTTGATTTTCTTCTCCCAATTACTTCCAATGTAATAAAACATACCGATTTTCTTCTCGCTCTTCACTTGGATGGCTATGGAACCTTATTGGTTGCTTGATTGGAGGTAGAAGAGCATGAAAAATGCTTTGGATCACTTCTCCATAGCCATAGTCGAACCTCTTTTCTCCATTCTCTTTTCTTTTCTTTTTTTTCTTCTCTTCCTTCCTTTCCCTCATCAATGGCCATAACTCACCTTTCTCTCGCTTCCTTTGTTCTTCTTTTTCCACTATCACTTGCAATCTCCATTAAATCTCACGGCTATGTTAAAAAATGAAGCAAAATGTTGCTTTTATACTCATTTAATGGATTACAAACATTTTGCTTTTTAAATTTCAAAGCTTTTCGTTTAATGGATTGTGATGAGTTCTTTATACTCCAATCCTAATTTCAAAGCTTTTCACAGTATTTTGAAATTATTTGGTAACTTTCAGTTTCTCGGAAGAGTTTTTGAATTAAATCTCGAAATCACTAAATGTCATCAAAATTGTTTAGATTTCATTCAAAAGTGTTGCTTAAATCTCCAAAAAACATTTTAGGGCTTATAAAGTTTCTTTGGACTCATTTCGTGGCTTTTCGTAGTTTTTGAAAAATTTTTGAGAAATTTCAAGTTGACTCTAGAATTATCTCTGGTATATCTGTGATCTCTATTATAACCTCAGCAATACATTTAAATGCTTAAATTACTCTAGTATACTATAAATAGAGCATACTTTATAAAATGCATTTGTAGCCCAGTATATAGTACAATAATCAAACTAAGATATTACAATTATTGATTCAAATTTGGTGCAGTTAACTCCCTCAATATTCTATCATTAGGATTTACCATATTCTCTTCAACTTCTTGGAAGATAAAGTCTCTACCAATTATTAAATCTATCTCTACTTTTGCCTTTGGAGACAAATGCCTTTCTCTTTGCTTGGTCTGTTACATCCCTCCCTTTAAATGATGCACTTTCTTCTTAATCTCTAGATTATACTGCAATTCACCTGTCTAAGAAGGAAGAGTCATACAAGTTAAAGAAATTAGTAGTAAACTATAAAATGAAGAAAAGAAACAAAGAAACTAAAATATTTCCCCAGTTATTGTATCAAAATTTTGAACAGATATTAAAGTTCTCAAAATTAATCTCTGATTTACTAAAATATTGTAATAGTCACAAAATCAGGTCAAATCATAAGAGAATTAAATGTCAGTTTCTTAATTTCAATTGAAAAAATAGAATATTAGGTACGATTAATTAACTACTAAACTAAAACTAATAAGAAATAAAAATGAATGAACTAAGTATAAAAGGGAGAAATTTAATTTTACCTAACTCTAATTCAATAGAAGGATCTCATCCAATTGTTTCTCTAATTATTGGTCTAAAAATAATAATTTTTCACTTTAAGCATTTAGTCTAAAACCTATTAAGATAGTCATAATAAGTCTCAATTTTCCTATATTAATCGATTCAAATCTAACATTCAAATCAAAACTTATCATTAATTGATTTAGTATGATAGCATTCTATATCAATTAAATGTCAATAATAAGCATAATAAAAAGAATAAACCCTAGACTAAATAATTCAGAGAGCTACAACTATTTAATTTAGTTTTTTCCTAATAAGTTAGATATGCAAATATATAAATGACCTACTTACTATATATATTGATCATTCATGACAATTACGGATCATTATACTCATAGATAGCAATAAAATAATGAACATCGAATTAATTTGTCAGATAAATCAAAATTAACTAATCATGAATTTAAGAACAATAAATAAGAAATACTTGAATTAAAATAAAATTAAGGTTTAGAATAAAACCCTCTAAAGTTACAAATAGATTAATTCTCTTTTAATCTAAAACTTTAGATTTAGCTACTCATGGCTATCTTTCTAAAATAAAATAAAGGAAAGAAGACAAAAGAAGTGAGAATAAACGTATTCTTCTCCCTCCAAAATTGTAGTTTATAAATATTCTAGATATAGTGATTGAAACAAATTGGAATCCCTATATAATATGTCTGAAATAAAGCTTCTTAATTAGAACTTCTTAAATTGAGTATGCCTCTTAGACATAATTTTATCTTATAAGTTTTAGCAATTTGCCACCTTTTACTCCAACTACCCAAATTTTTTGGCTTTGACAAATAATACTCTAGTCAGATATTTTTAATCAAATTTGGGCCAATCTTAACTCATCATCTCCTAAAAGAAAATAAATATCAATTTTACCTATTAAAACACCAAAATCAAACTAAAATAAAAGAAATAATTCAAATTAATATGATCTAATCACATCTTATCAGGGAAGGCATGAACTATTAATTCTTTGCCATGTCATATTAGAGTAGGGCAATTAGTGAAACCTAATCAAGTTATGTCTAATTTATCCTTGCTCTTTATCAAATATTATTATGGATGTTAACATGGAATTCTTCAATTCCAATCCACTTCTAATGTTGTTATATACAGAATAAAAGTTGAGATAGAAAACTCTTATGTTCTCAACAGGGCATGGCAAGATTCCAAAAGTTGTTACACATAAACATTGCAAAGGATCTAGGAAAGCTAAAGTTCACAAAAAATTAGTACTATAATGACAAAATATCCTTTCGTGTGTTGCACACAATATATTCACATTCACTATAAGAAAAAAACACAATTTGCGACATTTAAAAAACATCACAAAATCTCAAAAAATATCACAGAATACAATTTGCGATGTTTTAAAAAATGTCACAAATAACGTCGCTAAATATGGTGTAGACAAAAGATTTATGTGATGTTTTCCATAAAACGTCACGAAAAACAGACATTCCATGCCGTTTTAATTAACGTTACTGAAATGTTGGTCTTTCTGCAACGTTTTTTGGAAACATTATGAAAAGTCATATTCTGTGACGTTTTTGGACATTCTGTGTGGAGTATGACTTTCTGTGACATTTATACAAAAACAAAGCAGATAGTTGTACTATTTTTTAATTATTATTATTTTTCCATTTTTTGAAATCATTTTAATTTAATAATTTTTTAATTTTAATAATTATTTTTTACAATACAAATTTTTTAAAATCTTATTTGTTTAATAACTATTCAATATTATTTGAAGAAAACTAGTATGGAAAACAAGTCAATGAACAAATCAATCCCTCGTTGGGGTTACATTTGGACTAAGATTGTCATCAAAAGAATGAAACTAGTATCTCCTATTCAACTATACAAGGTATCTCATAGGGACTTATAATACAACAACTTGACAGAGATTAGAGTCTTAAAATAATTGTACAAAAATTTAAAATAGCAACCCAAGTGTGCATTTTAAAAACCTGCAACTAGCTTTTGTACACTTTACAAAAGAGTTGCACACACACACTATATATATAGTGTGTGTGTGTGTGTGTGTGCAACT
>JANVCQ010000232.1:29664593-29687917 GCA_025531925.1 Erythroxylum plowmanianum
AATATTTTATTATATTTAACCATAAATATTCAAGAAAAAATAGAAAAAATAGAGTTAATAAAAAACGGGTAGGATATGGGCATCCATGGTTCGGGTTTTACTCTACTCATATCCATATCCATTTTTTATCACTCAACCCATATCCATATCCATATCCATCGGTTTTTACGATTTACTGTCCATATCCATATCTATTGGGTCGGGTAGTGCGGATATTAATCGGGTTGAAAACTCACTGCCATCCCTAATTGTTCACTTATGGTAAAAACAAAATTTCACTAGCAGTTTTACCAATCTTAACTATTTTGAAATGGAAAAGAAAAAAACATCTAATAAATCATCCCTATGCTTGGCCTCCAAAGATGAAGTTCAAGTGCTGGAGGCTCTAAAATGTCTTTGGGACCCCTAAGGTTTCGTCGGTGCATTATGTTGCATACTCAAAGGTAAACTATATAACACTAGAAATTTTTGTTTTAAAATCAGATGCATGAAAAATAACAAAACTTTCTCAGTTGCCTACTTCATAAATATCATGTAAAATCACATTACGAAATCAAATCACATATAGAGACAACCCTATTTTAAAATAGGCTCTGATACCACTTGAAAGGACCCATCCCATAGTTCCCATTCTAGAACACGAGTGGAGCGCCCACCCCCCGGTAACCCCATGGTAGCCCTCCAATCAATATCTAACTCAACCGAAGGGTTCTCATAAAGCCAAGTTGTTCAACTATTAAAAACCTTTTATATTTTAAAAGTTAAAATCGTGGAAAATAGTGGAAATTTTTTTAAAATCATTTTATTAAAAATTTTGGCAGCAAACGACTACATTTTGACATTCCCAAAATTTTCAAAAGCACTATAAAATTTCAAAACACTTCTATATTCACACCAATTTCTCAACTACAATTTTGGACTTCAAGTCCACTCACAAGCAACCCCAAACAAATAATTCTCAACAATTACTACAACAAACTTTAAAAAGCTAAAACATATTCATGCATTTCATTTAAAAGCCTATATAAACATCCATTCTTCACACAAATGTACATATCAACATGACACAAACACAGCAGCACCCGATGATACAATGAATCCTGCAATAGAGTCCTAATTACTACAGCACCTATACATATACCTGAGGTGGTTTGTTTAAAAACATAAAAATAAGGGTGACCTAAACGAGCTCAGTAAGTATAATCAGTTTACTAAAAATTAACTTTTTATAACAATATAACTGAAATATTCTCATACAATCATAAAACTCATGGTAAATCATTTGCATAACAATTTATTCGTGCATCATGAAATCTGGTAATAACATAACATTTCATAAAACACAATTTCAAATTTTCTAAAATACTTTTCCAAAATGTTTTTAGACATTAAACTCATAATATACAAGTTTCCATTTTCCTTTTTTCTTTTTTCTTAAACAATAAACATTGGTGGCAATAAATTTTCTGAAAGCTTTTATATTGAAAATAAGCCAACCACTAGAATTGGTACTATATGGTACCTCTCACATCACTTTTAAAAATAAATAGTGGCGACATTATTATTACATGACTTTTCTTACTCAACATAGCCCACAATTAGTTCTTTTACCATACGGTACATAAGGCATAAAGTCATGGAGCTAGTTTTGTATCCTTACTCAGGACTAGTTAATCATTATTTACGAAGTTGGTTCTGCATCGCTTACCCATAATAGGTTAACCATTATAGATCACTGGTTCTACATTGCTTAATAAGTCATGGATCTAGTTCCACATCACTTACCCGTGACTGGTTAACCATTACTTACAAAGCTGGTTCTACATCGCTTACCCGTAATAGGTTAACCGCCATAAATATAATAATAACATATATAGAGCCTAGCGATGTACTAAAGGCAAAATCAACTCTTACATTTACGACTCATTTTATTTTTTAAATCAAGTATGGGAGGATTCATAATTGAATTATTTCAATGTAACTCCCAACTCACATATTGCCAAAGTTTACACTTATTCTAGTAATATTCACTTATGAAAAATCATTCGCGTAAAACTCAACCTGAATATTCATTTCATGATCAAATAAAAACTATTTGTGTAAAATCAATTTAAAGTACACTCACATGTCATCAATTCTTTTACAAAGAATTTATTCATATAAAATAAGTAAAATACATACACAACTTGCTAGTTTCTAAAAACAGAAACCATTTTCATAAAATCAATTTAAAATGCACTCACATGGACTCCATAGCTTTCGAATTTCAGATCCATAACCACTAATGAACTATTTATTATACCTTTGTCATTTCCCATCATACTATTTGGAAGCAAATCAAACATTCAAGATCATATCGTAAGACTCTAAGTAATTAACCTATTACAGGTAAGCGATATAGAACCAGATCCGTAAGTAGTAGTTAACTAGTCACAAGTAAGTGATGTAGAGCTAGCTTTGTGATATGTTATGGGTAAGCGATGCATAACCAGCTCTGTAACTATCAATATATAGCGGTTAACCTATTACAGGTAAGATATGTAGAACCAATTCCATAAATAATGGTTAACCAGTCACAGATAAGCGATGTAAAACCAGCTCTGTAACTTTATTCCTAGTGTACCATATGGTAAAGGAACTAGTGGTGGGCTATGTTGAGTAGGAAAAGTCATGTAATAATAATGCCACCATTATTTATTTATAAAAGTGATTTGAGAGGTATCGTATGGTACCAATTCTAGTGGTTAGCTTATTTTTAGAATAAAAGTTTTCAAAAAACTTATTGCCACTACTATTGATTGTTTAAGGAAAAAGGAAAAAGGAAAAAGGAAAAGGAAATCTATATATTATGAGTTTAATGTCGAAAAGAATTTTAGAAAAGTATTTTAAAAAATTTGAAATTGTGTTTTACAAAATATTATGTTATTACCAAATTCAACGATGCGCGAATAAATTGTTATGCAAATGTTTTACATGAGGTTTATGATTGTATGAGAATATTTTAGTTATATTGTTGTAAAAAGTTAACTTTTAGTAAATTGATTACACTCACTGAGCTCGTTTATCTCACCTTTATTTTTATGTTTTTAAACCAACTACCCTAGGTATGTGTATAGGTGTTGTAGTAATTGGGACTCTAACACAGGATTAGTTGTATCGTCGGGTGCTAATACGCTTATGTCATGTTGATATGTACATTTGTATAAAGAATGGATGTTTATAAAGGCTTTTAAATGAAGTGCATGAATATGTTTGAGCTTTTTAAAGTTTATTGTAGTGATTGTTGAGAATTATTTGTTTGGGGTTTCTTGTGAGTAGACTTGAAATCCAAAATTGTAGTTGAGAAATTGGTGTGAATATAAAAGCGTTTTGAAATTTTACAGGACTTTTGAAAATTTTGGGAATGTCAAAATGTAGTTGTTGTTTTGTCGAAATTTTTAATAAAAATGACAAGAAAACTCTACTACTTATATCTTTTTGTGATGTGTTAAAGCTTTTCGATTAAAAGGAAATTGACTTAGCTCCATGGCAACTTTCTAGTTGGATCAGATATCAACCGAAAGGTCACCATGGGGTGTCGAGTGAGCTGTCTAGTAATTTCAGGATAGAGGTATGTCAGTAAGGAGGAAAGCAACCTTGTAAGATACTAGAGAATCTATTGGAGTAGTTCTATCCTCTCCTATCAATTCATATTGCATAGGTTTGATTAGTGAAAAAACATAAGATGATATTCTCCAATCATTACTAGAGCATATAGTACCACAGCTATCAAGAATATCTTACTACAAAGTCTTGCAGAAGGAGCAGTTGAAGAATAAGTCACTGACGAACTAAGGGCAAGTTATACATAACCTATAGTTTAGACTAGAATGAACCATAAGAGTTCCTCCGAATCTATTAAGAGTAAAGAGCCTTTCCCTTACTACTAGCAATAAAAGAAAGGAGACTTTAGGAATCATTAGTTTGTTAGATCAAATTGTACCAAGAAACTCTAGGATCAATATGCCTATGAATTTCCCTGCAAGATTTAGCGGTGAAATGCTTTAAGAAGTGTCCTAGCCAAATATCATTATTCTCTTTGGAAGGGTCAGGAGAGTAAGGAGGAAAGCAACCTTGTAAGATGCTAGAGAATATGTTGGAGTAGTTCTATCCTCGCCTATCAATTAATATGATCACTGTAAAATTAGTAAAGTATAAGAGTTTAAGGAATTATAGTTTAGAAGTAGGTAGAGAGGGCCAAGAGTGCTCAAACGATCATTCTAAAGGGAAATGGTAACTACATCTTTTGTCTTAATTTGTATATAAGATTGGATTGAATTCCTTAGTTGTAAAATCTAAACATGAACTTGGAAGAATCATGTTTGGCTTTGAAAGATCAAATGCTCTGGCCTCTCAAGTAGAATCCATGAACCCATTTTTCATATAAGGAGTCCCTAATTAGTTCTAGGAAAATTCCAATGATAGAAAATTATTCATTATAGGGCTTAATTGCTTTCTAATAATGAGTGACTAGAGTTATATATATCACTCATATATATATAGATTTATTGATATATTCTTGTACAAAAAGAAAAAAGGGGGTGAATTCAATGTTTTGTTTTGTTTTTATAATATCATCATCACCCAGTCCAAAGTTCCGCAATGAAGCAGGATCTAGGGGGGTCTGATAGTACGCAGCCTTACCCCTACATAGTAGAGAGGCTGTTTTCGATAGACTCACATACAAATGAGACAATAATAAGAGTGATGCATGTTACAAAGAGAAAAGGCACAACTATCACAGTAAAATATTAAGTAAATCAAATTTACACGAAGTACATAAATACGTAAAAATATAAGGTATACCTGAATTTTTTATATGCTGGTTGAAATTAGTTTGAAAACATGTAAAGCATATTGAGGAAAAGTTTCAGGTTGTACCAGCATTTTTAGAGCACATCCGTTGATACATGCCAATGCAATGTATGCAAGATAATATTGAGGTTGAAGATTAAAATCAAGAAAAAATTAAAGATTAAGTTAAAAAAAAGCAAAATCATCTTCTTTCTTCTCCCTACCTCCCTTGCACTATTACGAGTATCGTATCAGTATTAGGACTAGAGTTGGTTTGATACGGTACTATATTAGTACCGGTCAATATCAAGTAATATTTTGGATAATTTTTTAAATTTATAAAATAGTCCTTGAATTTTTAAAAATTACAAAATAGTCCTCTAACATATTTTATTGTATTATTTATAATTTTATATCAACTTTGTCTCCAAAAATTATAATAATAGAAATTTAACATAACAACAATTTATTTTTTATTAACATTACTAGTTACATATTTCACATATAAATAATAGTCATATTTAATATGAAAATATTATTTAATCATCATACAAATATAAAATTAATAACAATATAAAGTATTTAAAATATTACAATTTTATCATATAATAAATAACGATTACATCAAATAAATTTTAAAATAAAATTTGTTTAACTTCAAATTTCAAGAGACTAATGATTTGCTTTAAAATCACTAATAATACATGTCCAACAATGTTTTCATGCTTGATATATACAATTTATGAATAATTAATATGAGTTGATGACATATATAACAATCAAATTATCAGATATTGCTATTTGATAATTAAAATTGGTACATGGATGAAGTTTATAATATTTACAAAAGGATTTTGAGTTATTGATAAAAAGATGTTACATCAACAATGTTGTATATGCAAACAAGTATTTACACTACATTTAAAATATAGACTAATATATAATCGTTATGTATAATTTCAGTATAAAATTAATTTTATACTATACGTCTTTGTTTAGTCGATTTAGAAGCTTCTGTATTTTAACAACCAAAAACCCCTCACGCTTCAGGCGACATCCCAAGATCCAGATGCGTTTCACTCTTTCGTCAATCGCAATATTCCTCCGATGCAAGTTTATATCTATTCCCATCTAATTGAAGATCTTAGCTCTCTGGATTTCTCCCTGAAAGCTCTTCGATTTATCTCTTCCCAAATCCCTGAGACCAGGTAAGACGACGCAACTTTGAATTTTCATTCCTCTGGTCTGTTCTGCTTGGCGTGGTGTGTTGTGAGAGAGGACTGACTGACTGAGGAAGAGACGACGGCGGGTGTGCGTGTGCGTGTGCTGTGCGTGCGTGAGCCGTGACCGTGAGGAAGAGATGATGGGGTAGTGCCGAGTGTGTGGTGAGAGTCGCCGGAGAGGAGAGTCACCTAGTGCTGTCAATTACCATTGCCACCTACCGTTGTCAGTTGCTGTTGTTATTCGTGATAAGCTTAAGGGATCTGGATTGTTGTACTTCATATTGCTATCCTAGTTCTTTGTCACTCCTATCTGTTTCCTATTCTTATCTTGGTTTTCCAAATTTTGCTCTAGTATTCGGATCCCTTGACGTATATTGTGGTTTGATTTTATCAATGATGGTTTGATCTTTTTATAATCTTTTAATAAAACGACGTGATTTTAGTCATTAGACATTTTAAAGATTGTCCAATCCTATTCAACACCCAAAATTAGGATCCCCACTCTGCATTTGGGGCATATATAGATAGAGGTGCTTGCTTTGTTTGTGTAGAAAGGATTTGTTTTATTTTCTCGTCTTGACCAATGCGAGATTATATGAATTTTAGATATATATGTGATCATAAGTACTTTGACTGTTTTGTCAATGAAAGCTTCAAGCTTGTGTTCATAATAATGACCTTTTACTTTATTTGACCATTGGATGAAATTGTCTGGCCTTGTTATTTTCTATTCAGGGAATTCTTGAACAAAATCCCAATAATTATTATATATAAAATCTATTCTTGTGTTGCCCTAAAGTCTGCTGAATCATTCTATTGTTGTCATTTGGTCATATTAGTAATATTGCTAACCTTGTTAAGGATCAGTTTCTGCTAATGTATTAAGCTAGATTCTTTGTTTAGAAATTAGGTATTTACTTAGGCCTCAATCCCATTTGGAGTTGTTATAATTGTCAATTGATGTGTAATATTCTGATTTTTGCTCAATGTATAATATTCTCTGTTGTGTTCTATAACTAAAAACCTCAAGTTTCGTACTAAGGTGGTGGATGATTTTCAATTTCATTCTCAAATTTAAATGACAATCATTGATTGTTCACTGTAATGTAGATGGTATTATGACTCCTGTTAGATTATACCATTGATCAGCTCTCATTCTGTTCTGCAAATGCCTGGAGATGTTAAAAGGAATTTGGACTTTTGGATATTTGCTTATCTATGTCAATGCCTAATTCCCTTGACCATTTTCTGGTCTGATGCTTGCTGTGATTAGAACATTTGTTGATTTCATTATGTTTCCTTGCCCATTAGAGGTATTATTCTCAGAAAATAGAGCACATTTGTAAATGGCGAGCCTCCTTCAGCTTTAAATCGGCTTTAATTTGTTCTTTAGGGCATTTGATGTTCTGATATGTCGTAATTATGGTTTATTTCTTAACTTTTTTTGTTTATTCTCTGATACGTCAGTCTCCAATTTCTGAGATTATGGTTTTGGGATTTAGGAGTTACTAGGAGGCAATTAATGCCTTTTATGTTTGATAAATTATGTGCATGTAGTCATTATCTTATTTTCTACATGTAGTCTTTTTATTCTGAATTAATTATGTAGTCTTAGTTTGTCTTTCCTTATGATGTGGTGTCATCTCATGGTCATTCTCTTTTGGGAGATTGCTCAATTCTGTTCTTGTTATTTTTACTTTATGTAGTCAGCCTAATGGTATGTTGTTTGGTTGTGTTTGACAGATAAGTTGCCAAACATGGATACACTGCAGGGTGCAACTGTGGGTCCTGGAGGAAATGGCGGCAATGGCATACTATCTAATCAAACAAATGATACAGTTGCAGCAGCAGCAGAAACAGCAGATGACCCTAAGAAGAATCTCAACCAAGTCATTAACTCCATCCAAAAGACTCTCGGCCTCCTCCATCAGCTTTACCTCACAGTCTCTTCCTTTAACACTGCATCCCAGCTTCCTCTTCTCCATCGCATGTACAATTCTCTCAATATTAGTTTCTTCTTTCCTTTTTGGACATGTCTTTGATTGATTTGTGTGGTTTGAGTTTTTATGAGACCAAGGTATGATTTTGCAGAAACAATCTTGTTATGGAGCTGGACAATATGACTACATTGTCTGAAAAGTGTAATATTCAAGTTCCAATGGAGGTTATCAAGTGAGTACTTCCATTATGGTTCTTTAGCACTAGTTAATTGTAGCTTGGCTTTGGTGGCATTTGATTTATGGTGCTGCTTTTTAGTTTAATTGACGATGGCAAGAATCCAGATGAATTCACTAGAGACGTTATAAATAGTTGTATTGCCAAGAATCAGGTTACAAAAGGAAAGACTGATGCCTTCAAGGTAAGTTTTTAGCTACTGATGTTTTATAATCTGTCATTTTAGGTAGCTTTGTTTTGGTGTAAAATCACACAATATAAATGCATTTTGCTTGTGATTTTGAAGCATTTGAGAGCCTATGTAATTTATCGGCTTTTGTAGAGTTTGCGTAAGCATCTACTGGAGGAACTTGAGCAGGCTTTTCCAGATGAAGTGGACTCATATAGGGAGAGCCGTGCTATTTCAGCTGCTGTAAGTTATTTCATCCAATTGCAAACAGATCTCCCTGCGTGATTTCCATTATTCTTGGGATTAAACTGCATAAACATATATTTCTGCCCTTTTATCGCACTAGATCTGGATGAGCTAGTAGAATGAGATATAGGATTTGGTCTTTGCTGTAAACTTTCAATCTTTAATTCAGTCTCCATCAAGTCCTGTAACTAGAAGTAAGGTTCCTGAGAGAAATTATGGTCCTTAGAATGGACTTATATTTGATGGCTAAAATCAACTTGTCATAGTTTGGTTTTCTAATGAAGAGTGTTGAATCAACTTTGCTGTACATCGGCGGTTATTATTTAGTGTTATTCAGTCTTTGGTGGTTTATGACCTACTTTTTAACATGGGAGGACCCTTTTCTTTGTTCATTTTCCTTGGCTGTTAATATGTTCAAATGGCTAGCTGTTATATGTAAAAAAGTTTATGGCTCCTACGGAAAAGGACAAAATAAAAACTAACACTAGCTGTCCTCCTATGGATTAGGGTTTCTAGATTAGGTTTCCTTAAATTCTTAATAATAGTACAAGCCAACCTATGGTTTCTTGATTCCTTGGAGTTTTAGTGTGAAAGATAAGCTACTAGTTTAGGTTCATCTAATTGATTCTTAACCATTTTTCAGTTTATCTAATTCCTGTATATGTCTGTATAATTTTCTAGTCTTGAGTGCTCCAGCTTGACTGTGCAGTGACAGGTGTGAGTTTTGAGTGCCTGATTACGGGAAACATTATTTGTTCACCTATATGGGAGCTTGTATTCATATTATTTTTTGTTGCAAATCAGAATTTTAAGTTATTAAAGATTACGATTAAAAAAATCTGAAGCTGCCCTTGTTTGGTATAGGAGGCATATTTCTTTTGCCTTTTGCCTTTTAAGATAACTCAGGCTCTTTATTATCTTTGTAGGAATCGAAACGGCTTGCTCAAGCACAGAGTGCTTTGCCCAATGGAGACGTGAAGGTGAAAACCGAACCCTAAGGATCCTCTTTACTACTGAATCAGGTTGGCCGTTGTATTGTAATTATAGCTATTTCATATTTCTTTGGAGTGTAGAAATGTCACTTTGTTTCCTTTTCTTAATGCACCACATCCTATCTAGTTAGACCATTCAGGATACAGTTGAGCGTTGGATCAAAATTCTGGAGTGGAATTTGTAAGATTTATGGGATCGAAATATTATTGTACCGAGTCCAATCTTGGCTCGTAAAAAATGTCGTGATTTTGCATATGTAACCACAGGCTTTACAGCCGAGGAAGAAATAATAGAGTTTACAAGAATTAGGCAATAGCCATCCAAAATCCCAAGAAAGGTCTTATTAAAGTAGTGGGATGTATTAATTGCTTTTAAGTTTGTCTCTGTTCTTTCGTTTTTAGTGGGAGAAACAAGAATATTTAGTTAGGGCTTTCTTTTTCTTGTTAGTCATTGAATCAAATGCTCAACGATGGACAGGGAATGATTGAATCAAATCTCAGTTCGATGTATTGTGTTTCCTTAATCGAAAAGGCTGTTTAGGGCAAGTTAAATTTGGATCGTAAGTTTTGGACTGACATACTTTGTAGTTTGACTTATTGTTTGAACTGATTTTTTGATTTAATGTATGGTAATTTCCTTTTTTTTGGGGGGGATAAAATTGACACTTATCATGTGTTAATTCATCAAGTTTTTAGTGAAAAAGTTGACCTAATAGCTCCTCCTATTGGCTTCTACTGCACTCACTTTCTTATTAATTTTCAGTTTGACTTTTAACTTTAAAAGGAATTGTGAAAAAAGGGATGAATGTTATTTAACTAAATATCGGTGTTTTTGGTGTAGAATATTAACCATCAGAAGTTCTCTTAATTCTTGACCAATAACCCTTCGTTTTCACTCTTCAAATCAGTTCAAATGTGAGAAAGAGTAGCGTGCATATCAATAACATTACGTAGATATAAAGAAAACATCAACAAGATCAATCCACATTTTCCAAAAAACGATGCATGTCTCTAATATAAATTATTCTTCCTATCCTTTTAATATCTAAAATTATTATCTGAGAATTTGGGTATATGTATGCTTATCTATGATGTTTTAGTTGAGATTTCTTTAAACACGAATTTACTCATGTATTTACTCTTTTGTGTATCAAATTAAATATTTGTTATATGTTTTACAAATTGATGTTCTTATATATTTTTTATTATAAAAATTTGTGAAAGAAATCTACAATAATTTGTAACACTAAGGAAAACCAGTTAACTTCAACAATATTGAATATCCACAAATAATAATTATTTTGTAAAAATTATTATGTTTTGTTGGCATAATTTTACAAAATAATCACAAAAAACTTTTCATTCAAGCGACGTAGCTTTCATATTCATGTTTTTAACTAAAATTCCAATGTGAAAGCATATTGTTTATGTATATATTTTAAAGAAGTCTTAAAAGTATCTAAAAAGTTATTTGTCTCTAATTCTTTACAGTAAGAACAGACTGACTAACAAAATTAGTAGACACTTTCTTCTCAAGGGATCAACCAATCCACAATCTGACTAACAAAAGTATTATAAATTTGTTAAGAAGAAAAGGTTGCAAGGTAGATTGGTTGAAGACGGTCTAGAGTAAGGCTTTAACTCCAAGAAATTCCTTTTATCTTATGGTTGGCAATTAATAATAAGCTCAACACCACTATTAAAATGCCTTACATACAAGTTGACAAAAACTGTCCAATGTGCTTGATGCATAAGGAATCAAGGAACTATATTCTTTTTGAATGCCAATTCAACAACATCTGGGAATATGTCACTATTAAATGTCTATGACTCGATCCAGGGATTTCTCTTACAGATATTAGACAAAGATTATCTAACCGAATGCATACTGAAGGGGCTTTGTGTTTACATCTTATGGAGAGAGTGAAATCTTAAACGGTTCGTGAACAAATATTCTTCAAAGGAAGCCCTGAAATCTATGACCATCATCGAACTTAGGGAGCTAATACTAATAAAAAAATCTTAATTAAAAGTGTACTTCAAACATAGTATCTTTTCTTGTAACACCCCATACTAGGGGTTAGAATATTAAGGAAATTCAGTACATTTTATGCTTTGTATATTTGAATATTTGTTTATTGTGTATAAGCATTTTGGACACATACAATTTTTGTGCATGCATTCATGACATTCCGGGTGTAATTGGTTTTAGAATTTTGATTAAGGTGAGAATTGTAGTTTATTAGTGATGAAAATTTATTTGAAAATTATTGGCATTATTTTGGAATTTTTGAAAATTTTAGGATTTTTTTTGGAAATTTTGGATTATCAAGAGAAATAGACCAATGGTTTAATGACATATAACACTCTATGTGCATGACAAATGGCTTATATGAAATGAGCCATGAGTCAAGTTGGTAGCTATAAACGTGGTAATAACACACGTGAGTACTTGTGCTAGAGAGGAAAAATCACAGAAGCCTTGTTGTTCTTCGGCCTATGTGGGGGTTCTTTGAAAAATCACTGAATCTTCTTCACCGAAACACTAGCTTTTGGATTTCTACATTAGTATTGTACTTTACAACACAAAGAAGTTGGTCCAGCTATTAGTTTGTCCTAATCTCTCTAGTCTTGCTCCTCAACCATCACCGAAACCTTGGTGATTTTTCTAAAAACAAGGTTAGTAAGTTTTAGTTTTCTGAGTTTTATGAATGATTCCGATGATATGTATTGGAAATAAATACATGCATTAGTTGGATGATGTCTTATGTGTTGAGAATAAACACATGCATGACTTATATCAGTTGAATGGTTCAGTGAAAGTGATGATGAGATGGGTTGATAATTTTGTAAAATGGAAAGGTGGAGGTGTAATACCGATTGCATGTAGCTTAAAGAGAAACTTAGTGAAGTAGAAAGGTTTCGGATGAGTTGAGTGGTTGTGATGAATGAGTGTTAATGAAACAAATGTAGTAAGGATGAAAATACAGTAGAGAGAGAAAGCTAAAAATGATTTCAAGTGCATGCATCGGTTTTTAGTGTTTGAATATAGATTTGAATTGTTTGAGTTGTGATGATCTGAAATGGAAGTAGAAGAATTGGTTTTATTGTGTTATGTGTTCATTGAATAAGATGGAAGTGAGAAAATCTGGGAAAAGAATAGAAGAAGAAGAAGTTGATTAACGCAGTAGAGTTTGTCGCGGCCAACTCCTTTTAGTTCGCCGCGGCCAACTCAAAGGAATTTTTTTTTGTAAAAGTTCGCTGGTCGTAGAATTCTGCTATCTGGAAAGTTTGCCTCGACAAACTTTTGGCTCGCGGTGGTGAAGTTTCTTGACAGCTTAGATATACTTTGGTATTTTAAGCATAACTTTCTCTGTAGTTATCCTAATGGAGTGATTTTGATTTGGAGTAAACTAGAGACATAAGGCTACAAATTGTCTGAAGAGATTAAATTATAATTCTACCTCTAAGAATTTCATAATTTGATTGGAAGTTGAGATAAGAATTTTGATGAAGCTCAAGAATAGCCTGAAATCTTTTGAGTATCACTTTTAGTATGCTAATCCAAATTGGACGAGCTTGGTATCATTTGGAAACCTAAGAAAAAGAGGGACAACTTTCTATAAGGAAGTATTACCTAATTACCTTAACTACCTGATGAGAATAATAGAGCAATGTGGACCCAAAAGTTGAGTGTAAAATAAATCTGAATTGATAAATTGAGTTTGGTTTCATATGAATGATAAAGTGAGAAGGTTAAGGATAAGAAACTTGGAATCTGTCATGAACATACATCATACATATTCAGTATACATGAATGTGCATAATTGAATTTATAATTGTGCACAATAGTAATATGTGCTTGTATTAAATGCTATAGAGGAAAGCATTGAGCGATCGATTCCAGATATTATCGGGATGTCGAGACAATAGGCAATAAGGGAGATTTTTATATGTAATTTTAGAGGGAGCTTTGTAAGTAATTTTAGACGATATTTTTGTAAGTAATTTAGATGGACAAATTTGATAGTTTTGCTTTGACTGTCTTGTTTGCTACTGCTTTTGGTCCATTGAATGATTTGCAAAGTTGTCAGATTGATATGTTAAATTTTTAGCATGATAGCCATGATTGGCTAATTATGTTGAACATGAGATGAATTTGTTTGGTTTTAAAACTGTCAAGTCCTATTCGTGGGTAAATAGGCACGCCTAGAAGGGTCTGCAGCTGCTTCTGTGGCACTTCGATGTCTTCTGTTAATGGCACTTCGGTGTCTTCTGTTAATGGCACTGCGGTGTCTTCTGTTAATGGCACTCCGATGTCTTCTGTTAATGACACTTCTGTAGCGAAACTTCGGTCTCTTCTATATAAGTCCCGTTACCCACTTCTGTTCATAGATTTACAGTCTGTTCATAGATTTGATATGAAGTAAATCTAAAATTTTGATCTGATGGGTTAACACTTTATTTTGAAAATCAATTCTGTATTATGAATGTTCTGTTTTGCTATTGAAATGACTGACTTTAGCTTGCGAAGTGTTTTCCTTAATAAATCTTATTCTGTTTTGAATTTCAGTATGTTGAGATGCTTTTGTGTAACATATTTCAGTATCTGTTGTGGTTAAACATAGTTTAGTTATTACTCGTTAAGCTATATACTTAACACGGTGGATTTGCCCCATGTAGGTTTAGAGAGAAGGATATAAGGACTGGGACGAGTCAACTACAATGGCCAATGGAGTCTGAGTCTTGTTTTGTTAAAATTTTATTTTTGGAGTTTATTTTTGGACTTGTATCTGATGTATATGACTCCTGAATTTTTGTTTGAAGGGTTGTAATAACCTTAATTCAGGCTGGTTTATGAAATTATGATAGGTAATGTATGTTTGGTTGAGATTCTAGAAATGCATGTATAAAGTGTTTCATATGTTCGGAATGTTTATTTTTGAATGATATGCTTTCGCGAAATGTTGATGAATGTTTTGTATGTATTAGTTTTGTCTCAGCTTTGTATGCATGTATGTTATGTTGTCTACATGGCGCCCCCGTATTCTTCTAAGGGGTATTAGGGTGTCACATTTCTGCACATCCAATGTAATGCTTACTATATTTTGTCTATACTTCTTGCATTGAAATGCAAGATTTTATAATGGTACTCCCCAAAGCTTTTCATCTTGTTTGTAATACTTTCTATATCTGTTATTTAATTCCATTTCCTTTTTCATAAAAAAAGAATGCACTCTTATAAAGAAAAAAGATGAACTTTATTTTCGAGAGAGAAACTCCAACTTTTCTATACTGCATGTTTTGCATTTTATTTCTGTGCACCAATTTGTTTGAGTTTTTTCTCTTCTTCCTTTGCTACCTCCTACCTTATTAATTGGTTTTTTAAATTCATTTGAGCTTTTAATTTGCTCCCCTTTTTGCTTCAGTAACTTTAAGTTTTGTTATTCTCAGTTTTTAGTTTTAATGTTCTCCCTTGATCCTTTCCAACAAGTAATCTTCTTCTCCAACTCCTAGTTCTTCTCCTTTGTTCTTCCATCTTCTCTCTTCTTCTCCAACTCCTGGTCCTTCCTTTTTTATTGAATCACATCAAATTCTTTCTCACTTCAAACTCTTTTATTTTATTATTAATTGTTTTATCACTTTCGAACCTCATACCTTTCACTTCTTTCATCACCATGTTGAACACTAAGCTTGGTTCCTCCATAGAATTTTCTCATTTTTTTGCATCTGCTCCCTCCATTCTTAGTCCTTCTTTGGCTCTAAACTCCTCTTTAAATCCTTTGACAAAGCCATCCTCACCTAATCCTACACCCTCTCTCCTTCTAGGACAAACTAAATCAATTGATGAGTTCTTGAGTAAGAGAACATGGAGTCAAATTTTGGATGATACCTATCATTTCTTGAAGTTGCAATACCAAGTGGCTCTACTAGTTCATTTCTTGAAAGATGGTGCTTTTAAGTGGAACTCTACATCACTTAGATTCTTCTTAGGCAAGAGACCTCCCTTCCTAGCGATGAATAGTTTGGCCTAGTAAAAATGCAAACAACTTAGACTAAATGAGGTACTATTCAATGATGACAATCTTTTCCTCTTTAGATTTGAAACTGAATCTCAAACTCAAAAAATAATCAAATCAGGTCCTTAGCATCTCAATCACAAGCCAATTTTCTTATAGAAATGGAAGCTTAGAATTAAGCTTCATGAACTCAAGAAAAAAACAAGTCCCTCTTTGGATCACTATCTATAATATTCTCTCTAGAATATTTAACCATTGAGGATCTTAACTGCTTGATAAGCTTTTTGAAGAATCCTTATGCCTTAATGAAGCCACAGTAAATATAAGAAGAGTAGGCTATGCTGGGTTTATGTATTAGGTGATATTCAACAAGCACTCCTTATGGAAATTCCTCTAATGAGACTTGATGGGAATGATAACATATTTGATGAAGTTGTCTCTATAACTTACTCGTGTAGAACATAATTGAATATTTAAAAAGGAAACTAGAAGTCAACTAGAAAAAAATTCTTAACTAGTGAGTATGAAAGTTGACGTAGAATGATCCTAAGGAGAAAGCGAGTCTTGATAAAAAATAAGGGAGATAATGATTACAAGGATGTTACAATATCAAATGTTACCACAAGGGACCTCAATCCTTTAAGTAAGGAAATGTAAGCCTCAATAGCCATGATAGTACAATGGCTAATTTATTACAAGATCTAGATTCTAAAACAAATGGCATTTTGGAGGACAGTTTCAGTGGATCTCAAATGTTTATTGCCATACTTGAAATGCAAAGTATAGGAGGACATAACTTGAATCCCCTTATTAAGGCTACATTATTTGAAGAGAAGTAATCTGATATGAATAAAAGATTAATTGATTACATTTACATACCCATATTTGATGTTCTTTGCTTGTTATTTAAGAGTTTTATAGTATTATTGGTACTTATTTTTCTTCAAGTAGGTTTTTAGGTGATAATTACCTTCATAAACCAAGAGGAGAAGTATTTGGGTGAAAATATGGCATGGAATGGAAGAATTAGAGCAATTTTGGAGATACACGATCACGTATAATGACCGTGTAAGTCACTGTAAACATATGGACCTCCAAACACAAAGTTCTTGTTTATGTGAAGTTACGTGACCATCTATGTATAAGTCTCTATGACCTATAAAGTCATGAATTTATGTATTTTTAGAGATACACAGTCACCTACTTGATCATATAATTACCTATGTATATCATAGAAACCTTGGTTTATTAATGTTTAAGGATATTATAAAGGCTACATCAAGGGAGAAAAATTGAATTTAGAAAGAGGCAATTAGTTGTTATCAAAGACACCTAAAAGGGAAGAAGAAACATAAAAAGATTAGTAGATTTCCAGCCCAAGGAAAAGAATAAAAGAATTCCAGGTTTCAATCTCAACTATTCTCTTATTTCCTTGTTATTGTAAAATATTCACGATGATTAGATTTGGATATTTATTTACATCTATGGATTGTTAAATTCCTCGTTTAGGAATTATTGTTAAATTATTTGTTGAATTTTACATTCTTAGAATTTAATGAATATGTTTGTGATGCTTAACATTTTATAATCAATTTGGATTGATAGATTGTGTTGATTCACTTGCGTTGCATTGCATAAGGAGAGTTGGTACTATAATAGACTGATAAACATCAAATTAATAGTAATTGAAGAGAGATCTTAATTGTTTATTAGTTATCCATAGGGCTGCTTCAAATCCAATTGAGTAGTTACAAGTATTTTTGAGAGATCGAGAGATTGTAACTCAACTTTTATCTATTTCAATTGGGATTAATTGATTAGATCTTAAGAGAGGGTAATCATATCTATAGGATATCTAGAATTAGGAATGAATGAATCATCAGCATCCAGTTGAAGTCTGGCTAAGGCGTGGGGTCTAGGGAGGTCTGATAGTATGCGACCTTACCCCTACCTAGTAAATAGGTTGTTTTCGACAGGCCCACATATAATGTGTAATGACAATACTGAAAAACTATAAATGGATGGCATACATATAAAAAATAAAATAAGTAAATAAGTAAATCAAATAAACATAAAAAGGTAATAAAAATAATTAAATACAAAAATGTCAAAAATATAAACATATAAATAAATAAGTAAAAAGGTAAAGCAATACAAAATATTGTACATATAGAACATGTCATTGATTAGTAATAAATGGTAAGATAAAAATACATACTAGAAAAGACCCGTACAAGAGTAACTCCTACCAGGTCTGTCACTACATTAACAATGCTAAATAGGAAACCAACTAAGTTAAACTAACCAGGTGGTAAGTACGATGTAGTAAATGCAAAGGGCAAGGTTTGATATAACCAACAGGAACGTGAATGCCCTCTTTAAAGGAGAACCTTTACATGTATCCTAGTACACCAAATTTTCTTACTGTCGACCAAATCCTTAGTAAGATCCAACTTAGCCATATCATTCTTGATCACTTCCCCCTAATTCTTTTTGGGCCTTCCTTTTATCCTCTTTCAGTCTTTAAATATTATTTTCTTGCATCTTTTCACTAAAGTGTCAGGGTGTCTCCTTTTAAGGTATCTGAACACCTGAGCCTTTTCTCTCTCAATTTGTCATTACTACTAGCCAGCTTTAATTTGTCTCTTACCATTAGACTCTTGAGCCTATCTCTTCTAATAATGTAACACATCCACTGGAGCATCCTCATCTCCATCACCAAAAGAATCTAAAGGGAAAACAAAAAAGGATATAAGTAATT
This sequence comes from Erythroxylum plowmanianum, assembly GCA_025531925.1. Lineage (NCBI taxonomy): Eukaryota > Viridiplantae > Streptophyta > Magnoliopsida > Malpighiales > Erythroxylaceae > Erythroxylum > Erythroxylum plowmanianum. The sequence goes on from JANVCQ010000232.1 coordinate 29,683,013, forward strand.
CCTAGCTTTCATTATTAATTGATCATTTATTTTCACTGCTACCTAATAAATAGTTGTATATAGTTTATTTATTAATTCTTTTATTTCAATTTAATTTTCAATTAATCTTCTTATTGTTTACTTTAAACAAAGTTTATAAGAATTGTTGGGTGACTATATAATCCTTATGGGAACGATATTTTTTATACTATAAGCTATGATTTGTATACTAGCAATATTAAAAGCTTTTCTATTTAAAAATATCAATAAGTTTTTGACACCATTTTCAAGGATTATTGTAGCATCTACTGTATTTTACATTACTTTGATTTAAGAATTTTGGTACTTTTCTTTTGTAATTGTAGGTGAATGGACACAAAAATCACAAAGAGCAACTAAGCAACTTGCATACCTCCTCTTCTAACCAAGTGAAGGCAATATAACATGGATGTGAGTTACTTTAACATATATAATCTTGGGTGGAAGAACCACCTAAATTATTCTTGGACTAACAATGCAACAATAATATATGAGTACAAGGTTTCCAGCAAGATAGGCTTGGATCCTTGAAGTCAAAGTTAAAAAAGTTACTGGACATGCCAGACTCTAAGTTTGATAGCCAAGATAAAAGTCAAAAGAGGATGGAAGTTAAATTTGATCAAATAATGAAGAACCACTCCTCTTCTCTTTATAACTTGGATGTTCAAGTTGGGTAACTTATAAATGCATGTCAACAAGGAATATGGGGAATCTCTCAAGTAACCTAGAAACTGAATTGATATCCATGTTATACTTTGACATTTGTGAGAGTAAAATCACAATCATAAATGTCAAGTACCAAACTATATATGGGCGCATCTATATTGCATGTGAAATTGGCCTCATAATAAACCATATGAGCATGCTTATAATTCAAAGTGGAGCAACTTTTACATTGATTCATCGAACGATTACACTTCAGATGAATCTTTACAACAACAACAGTAAGAAGAACTTCTTATAGATATATTAATGGAAGACCTTGGGAAAGGTGAAGCTAGTCATTGTGATTCTAAGAGAGATTTTCTTCACCCGAAGATATTAAGCTAGATGCAACATATTATTTGAACTTATTAATACCTTAGAGTGAAGAGGAGACAGAGGAAAATGTCATGAATGAAGTTGAAATAGAATTAGAGAAGGAAACCTCTTCCTAAGAAGAGAAAGTAGAAGAGTGGACAAAGGTGACTGAGGAAGAGAAAGCGGAGGAGCTAGATATGAAAACTGTTGATAAGTCATTAGTAGTCACCTTAAGTATAGATGGTTTCCACAAGCCACTAAACCACTATATGGAGAAAATGGTGGAAGCAAGCCACTAATTATAGACCTAGGTTAATGGTAAACATGAAGTGTGCGTCGAGCTAAAGACATTAAACAAATATTACTTGGAAGGCTATCTAAGAATTATGATAAATTTCATTTTATTTCCATTTTTATGTTAGCATAGAATTTTATTGACTTTTGAAGTGTTTTATTTTAGGATATAAATCATCCTAAGGTGATTTTGCATATTTATGATGTTTTTGGCATGTGTGTTAAAGTTTCATAACTTTGAGTGAATAATTTTTAAGTTTTTCTAACTATTTTTTATGGTATATGCAATCACAAAGACTTTCACGGTCTCCAAAATAGTCGTGCACATTCTAGATTTTTTAAAAAAATTTCACACACCTTTATAGAGAGACACACACTTATTAGACACACTCATGTATACTTTCACAGTCAGCTACTCAACAATGTACATAACCATGTAAGTCCACAAAAACTTACAAGTCCTTGTCCCTTAAATTTTAATAAGTTTTTAACTTACATGGTCAGCTACACGGTCATGTAACTAACTGTGTAAGTAGCGATAAAGGTTTAAAGTATTCTCTTCATTTTCTCTCATTCTCTTCTCTCTCTGTGCAACCTACCTTCATATTCTCTCAACTTCCCACCTAATTTAGTGTTTTTCTACTCAAACTACAACACCCAAGTAAGTTTTTTCATTAATTTCACTTGTTTTATGCTTGAATTTTTTTGGAATTTTGCAAATTTTGGGGGTTTTCACTCCCAAAATGCTAGGGTTATGGTTGTTGTGATTTAATGTGATTTTCAATTTTTTTATGCTTGATTTTGGTTTAAAAGTTGAATTTTATCCTTACCTATGTGATTTGTTAGATTAAATTGATGAACTGCATGCAAATTAGATGAAATTTAAAATGGGTATGCGATTTTGTTCACTATATGTTGAATTGTGATGATTTTGTATGCAATTAGGATTAATTCGTTGTTTTTATAGTTAATTGAAGTTCTTTACTAGTTTAATTTCATTTCAATTTTGAATTTTTCATGAATTAGATGCTCAATTTTGTTAATTTTGGGTAATTATTAGATTAGTACGTTATTTTAAATTTTATTAGATTAGTATGTTATTTTAAATTTTATATTTAAATTCGTAATTGAATTATTAGATTAAATTCATTTGTTAGTTTCCATTATTTTAATTTGATTTTTTGATATTTTCTAATTATTTTATTTTTATTTATTTTATATTATTTGTTTTTGCTTTCATTATGTGTTTAATTTTACTTTTAATTGTGTGTTTTCACATTTTAACTATTTATTGAGCATATAAACCTAGTGTAGGGAACATCTATTTTTTTACACTTTTATCTGTTATTTTCTTATCCTACTTTAAGTTTCAGGCACAATGATGGGACAATGAAGAGCAAAAAAGGTATTGAGAAAGAGGCAAGGAGGAGAAGGGTATTCTCCAATTGGAGCTCAATAGTCACAAGAGTGCGAAAAATTAGTTTGTCAATTGGAGCGACCCAATATGTTATTATTTAATGTCAAAGCATACAAGGAGCAATACCAAACGCTCAAAGACAAGACGTTCAAGACCAAAAGAAGCATTGATTGGGAGGTGCTGGAATAGATTGATTTAGTCAAGCATGTTTGAGAACTCATCAACGTTGGAGCATAATCTTGCTTCTTCAATATCATGGAGCCCACATACTAGGAGCTTACGCTTAAGGTGCTTTTCACGTTCTTCTTTAAAAAAGGCACAATGATTGGGATCGATTAAGCATAATCCAGTTCTAAATGTTTGGGGAGACTATCCAGATGAGTTACTTAGAGTTCTTCATAATAATGTGTCTTCACGACCAGGAATTTATGGAGATAGAAGACTAAGTAGCAATACGAATAGACTTTTCATGTAGGATGTCTCCTCAACACTTATAGAGTACTAGTAGTATAGAGGATGGGTATAACCCTAACAAATCCAAAGCGTTAACTCTTTAACACCTTGCACTTAGATACCTATATGGGATCCTGAGTCATGCATTAGGGTGACAATTTTGGAGTTGTCAGGAACTTAGGACATCATTTATTTATGGAACATGAGCAAGAGAATGACAATTCACCGAGGTAAGCCTTTTCCTAATTCATCTAGCGTTAGAGTGAAGAGAAGAAGGTCACGACCATATGCATCAAGCCTTATATGACATGACTAGCATAGAGGATGTCCATCTTCGGGAGGTTACTAGCGATGCAGTTTGTAGGCTAGGATCTACATGAGACATCTATCACCTATTTGGAGTTCTAGATAAGCCAGTCACATCAGGAGCAGATGGGGTTTCCCCTATTCTAGATTAATAGCCACCACAACCGAGCTCACAATCATTTTAGATAGGAGGCGTAAAACTAGAGGAGCTTACTGTAAGAATGCCCATGGCATAAGCACCATCGAGACATTAGGACCAACTAAAGATAACTTAATTGGAGAAACATAGGGGGTTGCATCTTATGTGTTATGTGAACTATCAAAGTATAATAAGTGGCATTGCTAGAGTAAATAGAGAGGAGAGAAACATATTATAGATGAATGGAGGAGGTATTGATGTACATAGCTGGACATTTTGGGATATATATCCTACCTCCACCATCTGGAAAGGCTGCATCGTCTTCAACTCTACAATATTTTGAGGCTCTATGTTTTGAGAATCCTCCAATAATCGACATACTTGATTTTCTTTTAATATTTGTGTATTTTTATTTTCCTTATTATTTTGTTTTGTCTAAAAATTAATACAACGTTATTTTATGTTATGTTATTTATATTTCCATGTTTCTTATTTATTTATTATTTTATTTTAACTTTACATATTTTTTTGTTTATATGTTTTTAAGGATGGATGTATCTAATATCAAATAGACTATTCATCAAATGCAAAACCTCGTAAATATTATGAGTAAGGGAAGTATCAATTCAGACCCTTTCTCAATTTTTGTGTTTTATTGTTATTGCAATTTTATGTCCTTCAATTGTGTAAGTTAGAGACAATGCACAATTTTAGATACGGAGAAGGGAATTCAAATGTCTTAAGCTTGTTATAATCTTTTCTATTAAAATCTGTCCAAAATACTTTAGATCGTTGTTGGTTATCGAATTAAATTAGTATGCAAAATGATGAAAGTTAGAATATATTTGTTTTTATTTGTTATATTTTTAGTAACCATTAAGATAAATAATTTGAATGAAATTACATATTATTTACACATAAGATCTTGTTTATGAGCTTTTGTACCTAAGAGCAAATACATCATTATTTAAGGCTTTTTTATTCTTTTATCTATGCTATCATGCATAGTTAGATAATTCTAGATTTTACTTTTATTATTCATATAAGACCACATTTGTTAAATTAGAAGCACTAAAATGATAAAGGCATTTAGATTCAACCTTTTGTTTAGCCTATTTCCTTGATTATTATCTTACCATGTTTGATCCCTTAAGCATAATGATATGTGCTTAATTGTTGACATTTTTAATTATTTACACTTAGCAATTATTGATATAAAAATGATTAAAATACTCACTTTAACTCATATTTTATTTTA
>JANVCQ010000232.1:29696943-29707444 GCA_025531925.1 Erythroxylum plowmanianum
ATGTATTTATTCTTTTTATTGATTCTTTTTGTTATACATCAAAATCATATCTAAGTAAAGTCATTTGGACTTAACAAATTCTTTGTTTAGTAGCACTGATGTCATACTACCTCCTTAAATTATCTCTCTATAGCAACCATATGACCCTCAAGACGCTTGTTACTCTCTTCCAGTTTATTGAGCTCCATCTCCCAACCTTCTTCTTAATCTTCTGACTCTCCAATAAAGGATTCTTGTTGGTGTTGTTATGGTGGTGTAGAACTAAAGCTCACCTATCCTATCCTGTTCTTACTTTTTGATTTGGAGCTAGGATTGTAGGGTTCCATTCTATGGGACTCCAAGATCTCAGCCCTCCTAAAGTAAGTATAATTTAATCTTTTATGCAAAACAAGGGTTAGTCCATCCAAATCAACATCATGGAATTGAGCCAAAGTAGTAATTAGATAAACCATACCTAAATAGTTATTTTTTTAAACGTGAAATAACTATTGTATGAAAATATGAATTGTTATACAAATATTAATTTTATGATCGATGTAAAATAAATCCTTTTTGGATCGTTTATTACTTTGACTTTTTGCAAACATAGTATGACACATAAATTAATGGAGAAACAAATGTTCCAAACTTGTATAAAATTATTTGGCACATTATATGGTTCATATGTGTTCAACCTAGTCAATTTAGTCTAATACGCAGTAGCATGGAAATCAATATTATTTTCAATAATTTATTATTTCGAGAAACCAAATTTAGCTGCCAAATTTTGTGCAACACTATCGAATGCGTTCATGAGAGAATATTGAGAAAGGCGTGCCAAAATTATCTACCAATTGTTGTGCACCACTTTTGAATGCCTTTTTTCCCCTTTTGGTTCAAACTTGCAATCATTAACTCTTGGTTCCATCCTAGTGAAAAGGCTACAAAAATGCACAAAAAATATAAAAAGATGATTTCCAGTTAAGAAACACTAGATTTGAAGGTATGGAATCTTTAAATGGAAGAAAAGTAAATGAAAAGTGTGAAATCTTTATGAAACTTGTGTGAAATTTGAGAGAAAATAAGAGAATAGAGAAAGGGTTTGCTAACTTAAAGAGAGAAAGATGTGAGAATGAAGAAGAAAAGTGGTTTAAATAGGGTAGGGTTTTGTACTGGAGGGTTAAAAAGGGAATATATTTGATCTTACAACCCTTTATATGGTCGTGAAATTGGGCAAAAACCACCCTCTAACATGATTGTGCATAGGTTGTATGATTTTACTAGAGGCCAGGAAAAAAGTGTGCATAATCGTGTCAGTGGGTTGTCCCTTTATAATTGTGAAGTTATGCAACCGTGCTATCATGCAACCTCTTGAATATTTTTCCTAACCATTTGACACACTTCAAATTATGAACATCCATCATTAAACTTACTACAAAATAAACATAAAACATAAAAATAACAAAGCACTGTCAAAATGAAATTACAAAAAACCTAACTATACATAACATGCTAAGCTTAAGGTCTTTAACTTGCATTTCAACTCAATTATTTTAACCAACTTCTCTTTTGAATATGAAGGTCCTAAGCGTCTTCACATAACTACTTGTGCTCCTTATGCCAAAATTTTCTCTCTCATGACTCTCATTTGTTTTATAATTGTCTTCACTACTCTCTTTTCTTGTTCCCTTTTAGTTTTTAACCCTAAAAAGGGTAGTTTCTTAATTCTCACTAAGATCTCTACCTTTAATGGATCAATCAATTGCTCATTTCCTAATTTTCCTTTATCTTCTTCTTCCCTAACACTCATTTCTTCTTTGTAGCTCTTCTCTTGCTCTTTTATATACTCATCCATTATATCTGTCTTCATGCCATAGATGTTTCCCTTCAAATTCTTCAATACTTTATTCATATTAAATTTAAAATTGGTCATCACCAATCTGAAGAATGAGTTTTCTTTTTATAAACATCCATCAAAGCAATTCCTATATTCATAAATGGTCTATTAAGAATTAATGCACAAATTCAATCCTCTTCAAAGTCCAGCACTACAAAATCTACATGAGTAATAAACTTGTCCACTTTTACTAGCACAATCTTTAACATGCAAAGTGATTTCTTTATAAATTAATCTACCAACTAAATAGGCATTGATGTTGGCTTCATATATCCTATCCCAATTTCCTGAAAATTTATAAAGGCATATAATTAATACATGCACCAAAGTCATATAAACATTTAGCAAATTCTAAATTACAAATAACATTAGGTATAGTGAAACTCCTTGGGTCCTTTAATTTTGAAGGCATATGGTTGCTAATTATAGAGCTATAACTTTCAATTAAAGAAACTGTTTGATCCTTTCAAGTTTGCCTATTTGATAAGTTGTCTTTAAGAAACTTCACGTACTTAGGTATGCTCTCCAAAGCTTCCATAAAGTATAAGCTAAGATGTAATTTCTTTAACTTCTCCACAAACTTTGCAAATTGCATATCCATTTGATTCTTCTATAACCTTTGAGAAAATGGAATCTTTGGTGCATATAAAGGGGAAGGAATATAGGGAGTTCCCTCTTTCGTCTCTTCTTTCTTGTACATTCCCTTTGATCTTCTACTTTGCAGGATTCTCCCAACTTGCTCTCACTTAGAAGCAAATATGGATGGAAGAAGCAAGATTCTTCATAATTTGTTCAAATTTATCTTCCATCCTCTTTTGGTTCTCATATTGGCTTGTGAATTCGGAATTCAAAACATCCATTAGCTTATCCATCTTTGATTCCAAAGAATTGAGCCTGTCTTGCTAAAATCCTAATAGACCTTAAGCTCTCATTTGGTTTCCTACATTGTTAAACCAAGAAAAAATCAGGTGGTTTTTTCACTCAAGATTGTAAGTATTAGAATAGGGATTATTACCCCCTAACCATAGTATGCTCCCTTGAAGTTGAGCTACTCTATGTTGTTAGTTTCCACTATGAAGTAATCAACTAAGACATGATTTTCTTATCTACATAGTTTGCATCCATAACTGCCTTGAATGGGTTAGAAAAACTGGCTTTTAGGCTTTGTAATTGTTTAATTAATTTTGCTACTTCAGCCTGTGATGTTGTTACTAAATCCAAAGCAAGTTAGCTTTTTTTTAAAATCTCTAAAGGTTGGTTGCATTTTACTTCTTTTTGATGTCCATAGATAATTTTTATTTGTCATCTCTTCTAAAAAATCATATGCTATTTCAACCATTTTCCTTACTAAAGAGCCACCAACTGTTACATCTATGGTGACTCGTGTGGGTGAAGGCAAACTTAGAATGTTTGAAGAAGGAACCCCTTTGGCAAGTTATGATATGGGCAGCTCCTTTGCAACTCTTTAAATCACTCTCATACTTCATATAATGAATCCCTTCTACTTTGCTGGAAATTTGAGGTTTCTTTTGTGAGTATAATGGTCTTTATTAAGGGGAAGTATTTAGCCATAAAGGCTTTTTCTAACTACTCCTATTTGTGACATTCTTTAGGTTAAGAAAATTCAATCTTGCCTTCCAAATGAGCATTAGGATCCTTATTGAATAGTACATAAACTGGACGTTGGTTTGCAACATATTTAGCAGTGTTGGATTGATTTCAAATGTGTTGGTTTGTAATAAGGGTCTCATCATTCCTTGTTGATTTGCATTAAACCTTAGCCTCATAAAGTCCATAAGAGTTCTTTGGTGCTTTCCATGATTCTGTTCCTCCACCATTTTTCTTTCTATCGCTTACTGGCATGTCACTTTTTAAATCTCCCTCTTTTGCTTAGTGATGTCAAAAACTTGTGTATCATTTACTTTGCTCAAACTCCTTGTAGATCTTGTGTTCATGCACCTACAATGGTGTTAAAATCGTTAAACAAAAGTAACTTGAACTATATAGATGCTATAAAAATCCCTAGAAATGATGCTAAAAACTTAAATAAGTTTTAATTGAAAATTCTTTTAACTACAAGTATACATATTGTAACTTATAGTATAAAAGATATCATCCCACGAGGATTGTAATAATCACCCAACAATTCTTGTAAACTTTGTTTAATATAAAAAAAATAAGATGAATAATTAAGATTAAACTCAAAACAAAGAATTAATAACTAAGCAATAAACTAAACAGTAGTAAAATTGATTGATTGATTAGTGATGAAACCTAGGAATTACTTCTATCCTTATTGTTTTCACTTTACCTTCTTGATTTAATCATACTAGATCCTAGATATCCTATAGTTATGATTATCTCTTTCAAGATCTAATCAAGTAATCCCAATTAAAATAGATAAGAATTAAATTTTAATCTCTCAAAACTCCTAATAAATAATTGGATTTGAAGCAATCTGATGAATAATAAATAAACAATTAAGATGTCTCTTCAATTGCCTATTAATTTGACTTTTATAGCTCTATTGAGGTACTAGCTCTAACTGTGCAACAAAAAAAGATGATCCAATACAATATCTCAATTCAAATTGAATATAAAATAATAAACGTCACAAACATATTCATTAAATCAAGAATGTAAAGTTTAACAAATAATTCCTAAAAAGAATTTAGCAATACATAGACGTAACTAAATATCAATTTTTAATCATTATTAGTATCTAACAACAGCAATGAAATAAGAAAAGAGTCAAGAATTGAATTTGGAAGTCTTCTCTTCTTTGCCTTGAGCTAGAAAATTTATAGCCTTGCTATTGAGAATTCTTCTCTTTTGATCTTCTATAATTATGTTTATACAACTATCTTATGGTTTGTTTCTCTTCTTTATATACTCTTGAGTCTTCTAGGATTTTGTCTAGGGTTTTACAAGTGTATATCTTTCAAAAATAGTTCCAAAATGTCAAAAGTATTAAAAAACTTGCATCCTAGAAAACACCATGCATGACCCTCTACTTCCAACCTGTTAGGCCATGCATGATTGTTCCTAGAAAACGTAGTATAATATACACTTATCAACTTTTAAACCTAGGTGTTAATAAGAAGAAAAGCAAACTTTCCATTAAAAAAAATATATAAGAGAGCGACCATTCAGTAGTGGCTTCAGTTGAATCATTTACGATTTGGCTCCACAATTTCCTTAGGAAGTAAGTTACTGGAGTAGGTTTAGCAGAGGAAGACTGTCGAGGCAAGGCCTTAGAAAGAGGTGGAAAGTAAGAAGCTTCTTGTTGCATATTTGGTTAGACAAGAGCCTAAGTATTTGGTTAGACAAAATCCTAAGAAAGGAAAAAAAAAAGGTAACTAGATTTTAGGACTAGTCAAAAGACTATTGCCATAAAATGGTACAAAATGCAAAAAGCGGGAAAGAGGATTTACCATGAACTGGTAGAAGTAGCACAAAAAGAGAGCTAGCTAGGCTGGCTTAGCCAAGAGGGAAAGTTATAAGAAAACCAACGAGAAAATGGGAACACAAGCATGAAATGGAACTGTAGAGGAGTCAAATCCTGGGAAACTCCTACGTAAAAACCAAACCCAAAAATCATAAGGAGAAAGTAGAAAAGGAAAGAGAGGTAGACAAAAGGCAAGATTAGCAAAATAAACAAAAAGAGAGAAGAAGACTGACCATAAATCTAGAGCTGGAAGAGTTGGAAAGAAGAGAAAGAGAGGACTTGGACTTTATCACGTTACACTAGATAATTGTATAAGATAAATTAACTTTATTATGTAGATTAATATTTGATTTTTTAATCTAATGTTAAATATTTGCTAATAAATGCTAATTATAAAAATGAAAGAATGAATTCAATATTCTTATATTTCTTAAATGTTCATTTTCATAATAATAATAACATTTATAATTATAAATTATTTTATTTTTAGTTAGATTAAGATTATTAAAATTATTCAACTTTCTTTTATATAAATAGCTTTATATATTAAATAAAATATTTTAAAATATTTATCATAGTGATAAACTAAGTAAAATATTTAATTTTCATTGTTAGATAAGATATATTAATAGATTCAATATATTTTATTAGTAATAAAAATACAAATTGCAAATTAAAAAATTGTAATTCAAATCATTTGAAAATAATTTTTAAAAATTTTCATTAAAATAAAAGATATGAATTCTAAAAAATTAAGTATTTAAAAATTAAAATTTATAATTAAAAATTTTGAAGTAACTTTTACAAATATCACTTATTCTACCATGAATTTACAGAACATTTTTAGTTTTCTAAACAATTTTATTCTAAAATAAAGTTATAATAGTTTAATGAATATTAAAAATTCATTAATACTTATCTTAATTAATAATAAAGATCTACTCTCATCTAGAGAGTATGTGATAACTCTTTTTCCTTCTCCTATTCTTGAAGATCTTAGAAACAATTTCATTACTAATGTCTCAAGAGATTAGGGATGTTTTTAACTCCTTTAATCCTAACAAGGCTCCTGGTATTGATGGTTTTAATGGTTTTTTCTTTAAGCAAACTTAGCATATTGTTGGTAATGATATTACTCTTGCTATTTAAGATTTTTTCGGCATGGGAGGCTTCTTAATGAGCTTAATTCTACTTTTATTTCTCTTATCCCTAAGATGGATCATCCTTCCACTGTTTATGATTTTAGACCTATTTATTGTTGTAACATGATTTACAAAGTGATATTGAGAATCATTGCTAATAGGCTTAGAAGCCTACTCCCTCACATTATTAACCCAAATCAATGTGCTTTTATCAAAGGCCGCCAAATAGGGAACAATATCATGTTGGCTTAAGAGATCTTTAAGAATTATCACCTTTTCAATAATCATAAGTGTTGTGCCTTTAAAATTGATATGAAAAAAGCCTATGACTCTATTCATTGGGATTTCCTCCTTAATGTGCTCTTAGTTATAGGGTTTCCTCCAACTTACATTAAGTGGATTGAAAAGTGTGTTACCTCACCTTTGTACTTTATCTTGATCAATAGGTCTCCTTCGAAATTCTTCCGTGGTAAGTTTGGTTTAAAACAAGGGGATCTATTATCTCCTTATCTCTTCATTCTTTATATGGAGGTTTTCTCTAGGTGTATGGATGCTTCTATTGCTCGAAGTAACAATTTTAAACACCATTGGAGGTGTACAACTCTTAAGCTCTCTCACCTTTTGTTTGTTGATGATCTTGTGTTGATCTACCATGTTGATGTTAGGTCTATCCAAACTATTTTTGATTGCCTGCACACTTTCTCTAATTTTTTTGGGTTAGAGATGAATCTTAGTAAGAGTTAGTATTTTTTGTCTATTGATATGGATCATTTTGTTCATCAACTAGAAACTTTAACTGGTGTTCACAGAGGTCACCTTCCTATTCGTTACCTTAGTTTGCCTCTCTTAATAAGTCATCTATCTAGGAGAGATTGCATGCCTTTATTGGATAAAATTGATGCTAGGGATAATAAATGGACCTATATAACTCTTTCCTATGCTGATAGATTGCAGTTGATTATCTTTGTTCTCTCTACTTTTCAAGTTGTATTGGTCTAATTGTTTCATTCTTCCCTCTTCCATTATCAAAGATATTGAGACTAAATTAAGGAATTTCTTGTGGTCTGGTAGTATTGCGTCAAATTCTTATGCTAAGGTTAAATTGAGTTATCACTGTAGACCTAAAAGAGAGGTAGTTTAGGCATTAAACATTTATCTACTTGGAATAATGTTCTTCTAGGAAAAAGAATTTGGTTTTTGTTTAATGATAATAAAACGTTGTGGGTCAAGTGGGTGCATACTATTATTCTTAGACGTAAACATTTTTGGAGTGTTAAACCTAGTAATAATAGTTTTTAGAGCTAGAGGAAGTTGTTACAAGTTAGGGACCTTATTTGGAACCATTTTAGATTTAAGATAGAAAATAGGGTTTCTACTCTCTTATGGAAAGATCCTTGGTATCCTAGAGTCATCCTTGTGGATCTTTCGATCCCTTGATTGATCAATGGATCATACTTGCCTATAAGTGCAAAAGTTTCTGATGTTATCAGGAACAATGTTTGGACCTAGCAGGAGGCTACAAATGAGACCATTTGCACCCTTAATCCTTTGCTATACCAACCAGTGTGCTCTCTACCTGACAAATTGGAATGGCTGGCTAGATCCTCTAGATTCTACACAAATGCTTCAGCCTATACTATTTTGAGACCTCTTAATCCCCTTATTCCTTGGCAAAAATTGGTTTGGCACAAAAGATGTTGGACCCCATTTCTAGTGTCCAACATTCGAAGTCGTAAAATGTGAGCATATTATCCTGTAGGGTTCTTTCAATAAACCCTCATTGGCCATCATCAGTTCATCTGCATGCCCTGATACCATAAGTGTTAGGCCCTATTTCCTCGCAAGACACGTGCCCGACGTCCTATGTGACATCTGAACATGCATCCCACAAGGTGGCATGTTCACACTAGTTAGTCACCACAATTTCAAATAGACTTCTTTAAAATAATTGTAGCCCTATGACTCTAGTTTATATTGAAATAAGAATCATCTCATTTGGAGCTCTATAGATCAAGATATGATCAAAATACCTAAGTATATTCAGTAAAAATAAAAAAAATTCATGCTCTTCCAACCAATTCCCTCAACTTCTTTCCATATATATTTTTCAAATCAACACCAAAGACTAGAAATTTTTATAGAGAGATAGATAAATGTGTTAAGAATTTGTTGCTTCAAAAATCAGGTCATTTGGAAGTCAGATGACAAAGTTATGGTCAAAAGAGTCAAATATGTTCAGAGTTGGAAAACCCTTCGGGTGCGATCGCAAGGAACAAAGGTGCGATCGCAAGGACGAGGGTGCAATCTCAAGGAATGACGATGCAATCACAAGGAATAAGGTACGATCACGAGGAGTGCTGGTGCAATCACGAGAGAGCCTGGTGTGATCGTGAGAGTGCCTGGTGCAATCGTGATCGAAGCTGTCCCGCACAAACATCATATGCCACATTACTAACTTAAAACGATTATAACTTTCAACTTTGATATCCAAAATTTTCATACTATATATCATTGGAAAGCTAGAAAGATAAGCTACAACTTTTATGAAGAAACTTTGTCTAATTCAGCCTAGATCAATCCATTTTTCCCCTGAAGATAGAACACCAATTTTTACCCCTATAAATGACTTGAAAATGCAATGTACTACTTGGAAGGTCATAAGCAAAACGCAATCATATTTCATTAATGAATCCAACAATGTTTGAACAAGCTTTACTTACATATATCATACACATCAAAAGCTTAATACAAAATGCAAAAGGATGCTTAATGTTGATATGCCTATAAAGCTATCCAAAATGTTCACTAACTTAGTACAAAAGATCTCTAACTATCTTGGAGTTTCCAAATGCCTTGCAAGGATCACTAACCTTCTCGTTCTACACCTGAGGAGTGGAAAAATATTGGTTTGAACTATAACGCTCAATTGCTAATATATTTATAGATATTGGAAATGAGTCACAGAATCAACTATATATATATATATATATATATGTACATCTAGCAGTTTAAGCATTCTCAATTCTAATTCCTAAACTCAAAGTTAGGCATTTTATCACATAGAAAAAATCATATATCCAACCATCTATGCACAATACTTAATTATTCATCATGTTCAACAAATCAAATGCAATGCACAAACAAATGGTTCGAGGGTTCCATGGAACAAAATGGAGAAATTGAAGTTTACACCATGAACAAAATGAGTTCATTTTTTAGAGCTCATATGCCACAAGTAGGTAGCCAGGAGAAGGCTCTTGTCAACGTGCACGTGACGAACAAAATGATTCTACTTTAACCTAAACAAAGACACGTATTCATGCTCGATTCATTTCATCATATTCTCATATTTTCATGATTTTTCTTCTTTTCATTCAATTCAAAATGTCATAACCTTTTTCAAGGTATAACATGGTCATAATTCATCATGTATTTTCAAATCCTCACAACAATTTAAGTTTAAGCAATTTAAGCATAAATGCACAAGTAGAGCATTTGTCTATCACACAACAACTATAAACATAGTACCCACCTGTTTGTTTGAAATTTTCCGAGTTCAAATTTGCCCTTCCCCTTGATCTTAAGTAAGTTTTCTTGATTCCCTTCAAATAAACCAATTTCTATGCAAACAATAATCTAACAAAAATCCATAAACTTCAATAATCACATAAACAAAATAACTAACAAAATGGACTTAAATTTAACCTACCCATAGTTTATCTAAGCTAGTAAAACCAAAACCCTAATTCAAAATCCATGAAAATAAAAAATGGGTCTCACCTTCCTCCAACACAAACTCATTCTCTACTTCTTTCCCTACCTAATTAAGAAAGAAAGATGAACTTATGTTAAACTTAGCCCAAATCTTCTTCTTTCTTCTTCTTTCTCCATGATTTTCTGGTAAAATAGTAAATTTGACATAGGATGGAATAGATTTGGAGTGCATAGGACTGTTCACGCATAATAGGATTGGTCCACAGTCACATTTGTGTCTATGAAATTACTGTGCATGCATACATGATATTCCCGGTTTGC
>JANVCQ010000232.1:29712839-29734038 GCA_025531925.1 Erythroxylum plowmanianum
CATACCCGCCCCGTTGCCATCTCTACTTTCAACTCTGATATCTAAAAATTTCATACTATATATCGTTAGAAAGCTAGAAAGATAAGCTATAATTTTCATGAAAACAACTTTGTCTAATTCAACCTAGATCAATTCATTTTTTTTTCTTGAAGTCAAGACACCAATTTTTACCCCTATAAATGACTTGAAAATGCAATGTACTACTTAGAAGGTCATAAGCAAAACGCAATCCTATTTCATTAATGAATCTTACAATATTTGAACAAGCTTTACTTACATATATCATACACATCAAAAGCTTAATACAAAATATAAAAAGAATACTCAACGTTGACATGCCTATATATATCAACATTCCTTCAACATTCCTTCAAATGTGTACTGTTTGCCGAGTGAGAATTAAGAAAGATACAAAGTGACATCTAACCAAATTGGAGCGACTTCACTAGCAACAACATCGAGGAAAACACAGAAACGATAAATAAAATCCACGTGTTAAAAACCGGAAAGTGGGTCAAGTTGGATAGTGAATATTAGAGTCATCGTTAGGCCCAAAAAACCAGGAAGACGGGCTAGAACCCGCAACCCGTTTCTTTACCATTCTTCTTCACTTACTCTCTCCCTCTCTCATTCTGTCTGCTAATTAGATCTTGGCATAGCTTTTCTGATTTCGGAAGGTACCAGCTACAACAACAACAATGGCGACAACCCCCGGAGAAGACGATTTACAAAACGGAGTGGAGCCAAAACAAGCTCTGCCAACAGCTTCACAAGATTCAAATTCAGAGTCGACGACGGCAACGATTACGGGTAATGGAGATGGAGATCTCAAGGAGGAGGAGCGTAATGGAACGACATCAAACGGGGCTGATATGAGCAAGGAAAAAGGCAACAAGACTTTCACAATGAGAGAATTGCTTAGCGAATTGAAAAGCGACGAAGCCGATGGTACCGCTACCCATTACAGGTTTTATTTTATTTTCTTTTAAGGTACTTTTATTGAATTTAGCTTAAAAGAAATCTCGCGGGTGTTTAACGTTGACGACGATTTGTTAGATTTCGGTTACCTCTGTGTTGATAGATCTTTGGTTGAATTTCAACTTTGTGCTCTTTTCAAACTAATTTTCAGTCCAGAAAGCACGCAGCAACACCAAGTAGAGAGTAATGCTGCCATGCAGCTGATTAATAGCGTTACTGGTATTGACGAAGAGGCTCGATCTCGTCAACGCGTTCTTACTTTTGCTGCTACAAGGTCATTTCTACCTTCACATGTTTAATTCAAGATTTAGGAAAATCATAATGATCATTCTGTTGTATTTTGTAGATATGCTAGTGCAATAGAGAGAAACCCAGACGATTATGATGCGTTATACAATTGGGCATTGGTGCTTCAGGTCTGAAAATTTTTCCTTTACTCTTACAAAAATAACAAATTATTTTTATGCATAATCTACATTTGTAATTTGCTTAATAAAATAATAGAACCTGCATCTCTAACTCCACTTTCAACCATTGCAATTTTTTTTGCATTTCATTTAGGTGGAAGTTCTCTGTTCTTATTATGCTTTTACATGGACTGCAGGAAAGTGCAGACAATGTGAGTGCAGATTCTACTTCACCATCTAAAGATGCTTTGCTTGAAGAGGCTTGTAAAAAATATGATGAGGCTACCCGTCTGTGCCCTACGCTTCATGATGTATGTATGCTTTCTATATATTATAATGATCTTTATTGAATAGATACTTATCCGACAAGGATCATAGTAAGCAGGTTAATTGCTATCTTTACACGAGTAAATCAAGAAATTTTAATACTAGGGAAGCTTACATCTTTTTTTGAGTGGTTGTGATGCTTGCGTGTATAACCTTATTATTTGTAGAATCTTTCATATTCTGGAAATTATAGATTGCATTTGATGCTTGTTTTCTTTTTTTTTGATCTTTTCATGTGTTATGTGAATTAAGAAAAGGGATGGGAAGAGCTTGCAAAAATCAGTAGCTCTCACTCCCTTTATATACTAGATTATCTTATTCATATAGGGTAAGTTACAATTATAATCTCTAAAGATATTCAATCAAATCACAATCGTAATCCCTGAAGATAATCAAATCATAATCTCTAACACTCGCCCTCAAGTTGGAGCATATATCATGAGCTCCAAGCTTATTATACAGTTGTGCTACACGACTTCCAACCAAAGACTTGGTAAATAGATCAACAAACTTGTCCTCAAACTTCACATAATTGGTTTTTATCACACTTTGTTGCACCTTCTCTCTAACAAAGTGATAGTCTACCTCAATATGCTTTGTCTTTTCTTGAAAAACTGGATTTGAAGTAATGTAAATGGCTGCTTGATTATCACACAATAGCTCCATAGGTTGTGTTAGTTGAAATTTAAGTTCTTACAGCATATGTTTTACCTAGACAAGTTCTTGAGTTGTATATGCCGTGGATCTATATTCTAGTTCTACACTTGAACAAGAAACCATCGATTGCTTTTTGCTTTTCCATGAAATTAGACTGCCACCAACAAAAACGCAATACCCTATAGTAGAGCATCGACTAGTCTTAGAATCAGCCCAATTCGCATCACTATAGGCCTGAACTGAACAATGCCTATGGTTCTTATATATGAGTCCTTTGTCAAGATTGCACTTAAGGTATTTCATGATTCAAATAGCCACATTCCAATGGCTGGTCCAAGGGGATGGCATAAATTGACTCAACACACTTGTACTGAATGAAATGTTGGGCTTAGTAATTGTAAGATAGTTTAATTTCCCAATCAAACTCCTATAATTTCCTGGATCTTTCAAGAGTTCTCCTTGGTATGCATCAAGTTTGACCTTGGGATTCATTGGAGAATCTACCATTTTACATCCCAAGAAGTTAGCTTCTTCTAGTATAGATCAAGAACATACTTGTGTTGCGAGAGACAAATACCATCTTTAGATCTTGCAACTTTGATTCCCAAAAAAAAAAAAAATTCAATAGACCGAGATCTTTTCTTAAAAACTGTTGTCGTAGGAATTCCTTCAATTTATGAATTCCATTTTGATCATCACTAGTAATAACAATATCATCAACATATATAATCAAAAGAATTTTAACAGATCTTGTGTTGATAGAACACTAAATGGTCTACTCCACATTACTTGAGACCAAATTTCTTCACAACTGAACTAAACCGTCCAGACCATGCTTTAGGATATTGTTTTAAACCATATAAACATTTCTTCAATAGGCACACTTTCTCAAACTCTCCCTGAGCAACAAACCCTGGATGTTGCTCCATATAGATTGTTTCTTCTAGATCACCATGGAGGAATGCATTTTTGAAGTCAAGTTGGTAGAGAGGCCAAGAATAAGTTGCGACTAAGGAGTAAAAATATGGGCTGACGCCATTTTTGCCACAGGAGAAAAAGCTTTAGAATAATCAATATCATAGAATTGTGTGTATCCTTTAGCAACAAGACGAATCTTGAGTCGTTCGATAGATATATCGACAAGTGTTTTAATTGTATATATCAATCTACAACCAACAATTGAGGCATCAGGAGTAGTAACAAGCTTCCAGGTGTCATTTGACCATAAAACATCTATTTTCTCTTGCGTAGCTTGCTTCCACCTAGGGTTCTTATGGCCTCTTCCAGGTTTGATAAAAAAGAACAAAAGGAGGGTAACACATGATTATAAGAAACAAAATTAGAAATCAGGTGATTGGTATAAGATTTCTTACCTTTACGTAATGTAATAGGCTAGTCTAGGTCACTGTTTTCGGCATTGGCAGGAAATTAGGCGCTGGAGGAAAGGGCTCATTTGGATGGCCATCTACCATTCGACGAGGTCGTCGAGAATAAACCTACAAGTTTGCTCGAGCCAATTTATGAAGATAAGAAGGATTAGAGTTTGTAGGTGAATTGTTTGTACTTTTAGGCGAATTATCCAAGGAGTTTTCAAAAAGTGAGGGTAAACAATGATGGAAGCTTTTGGCATCTTGACTCTCAGAAAAGTATAAGGTCACATCTATGCACACAAAGAATCTTTTTAAGTTAGGGATTGTAACAACGATAACCTTTTTGTGACCTTGAGTAGCTAAGGAAGATACACTTGATGGCTCGTGGAGATAATTTGTCAACTTCTAGATGTAATTAGTGGACAAAACAAACATATCCAAAGATACGAGTCTGAAGAGGAAACAAAGGGGTATTAGGAAACATAAGGATATGAGGAATTTGACCTTTTAGAGTAGTGGATGACATTCTGTTAATAAGATAGCAAGCAATGAGGACAACATCACTCCCAAAACTCCTTGAGAACCTTCATCTCTATTAGTAAGGTTCGAGCAACTTCTATGACATGCTTGATTTTTCCTTCAACAATACCATTTTGTTTTGATATGTGAGAACAAGAAGATTGGTGAATCATACTACAATATTTTATGTAAGACTTAATGGATTTAGAAAAATATTCTTTAGCATTATCACTTCTGAGGATACTAATAAGACAAAATTGAGTTTTGATTTCAAAGCAAAAGGATTGGAAAATAGACAACAATTCTGAACATTCTTTCATTGCATATAACTAAGTCATTCTAGACCAATCATCAACAAAAACAACAAAGTAAAGATAACCATGTTTCAAAGTCACACGAGATGGACCCCAAACATTAGAATGAACTAACACAAAAGAGCTTTTGGCTTTATTATTAACTCTGGATGGGTACAGTGATGTTTCCTAAGTTGACAAGACTCACAACCTAGATGAAAATTATAATTCAAATAAGGTATCAATTTTTTTTTATGACTATGGATTTAGAGGGGTGAAGCAACAGTTGAGCAGGCTGTTGAACGATTGTCAAAATTGTAGAGACCTCTAGATTCACACCCCCTCCAATCATCTTCTTTGCCTTACCTGGATAACAACAGAATGAGGGAAAAAAGAGAAGAACAGTTCAATGATTTGGTTAGTTTAGTAACATACATTAAGTTGGACGAAAATTTTAGAATATATAGTATTGCTAGTAATGTCATTGAAGGAAGAAAATGTAGTGCCAACCCCACTTATACTAGTAGTGGAACCATTAGCAAGAGTAAGTTGGTGGGAGTTTGGTATAGGGGTAATTTGATAAAATTTTTTTGGGTTATTTGCAATATGGTCAGTGACTCCTGAATATACAACTTAACATTTAACAGAGGAAGATATAAGTTGTGTGATTACCTAGGTGAGCAAATGATGCAATAGTTGTGATTGCTTGCTTGGATGCTTGATACTAAAGAAAAGCTGCATATTCTACTTCATAAACCACTTGTTTCTACTTGTTGAGGCAGAACCACTACAATCTTCCATAATATTAGCAGATTGAGAGGGCTTCGAGTGTAACTCTGAGTGTAATTCCAACAATAGTCTCGAACATGCCTATGCTTGCCACATTAGTGACATTTCTTTTGGCCTCCTCGGCCCCTTCCTCCATAATCACGACGACCGCCTTGGTTACTTAGGCCTCCATTACCTCTTCCACTATTGTGAACAGCTAGAGCAGACTTGTCACCACTTTCTTATGTTGGCCCCTTCAAGGATCGAGATACTTGTGAATATATCTCTGCAAGTGATGGAAGTTCAGTGCCATCGAGTATCTGTGCCCTAATTGGTTCATATTTTGGTCTTAAGTTAGCCAAATATCTCAGCATGAATAATTCTTCGCTTTCCTTCATAATTTGATCCTTATTTGTTATTATGAGCTAAGCTGCTAAATGTTCTACAAATAAATTCTTTATTTTTGAAAAATACTTGATGTGGTTCTTCTCTTGCTATGGAAAATAAAAGTCTCACATACTCCATAACTCCTTTGCAAAGTTTACATGTTGATTCATGTCAGCAATATTTGGCTTCATGGCGTTCCAAGGGCTTGTCATTATTTGATTCTCATATTGTTCCCACTTCTTATACCCTGTTGACTTGATACTAGGAGCTGGATCTATGAGATGCTTATACCTACCTAGGCCCATGAGGTATATAATGACCGTGTTATCCCAAGCAACATAATTCGTTCCGTTCAATTTTTGATTTGTGATTTGTTGAACCATAATGGGTGGTTGTCCTTCAATACTTTTAGTTTTGAAATCACTTATGATGCAACTGTTGCAGAAAGACATTAACAAGAATCAAGTGAACAATGATGCAAAAAACGAAACTTCAAATATCAACAACTGTGCAACAACGAAAGAGGCACTATGACTACAATGAAACCATTATGAGATACAACTATGACGGAACTAGTGACGATGGTTAAATACACCAACCCAGTTTCCAACAATTAAAAGTAGAAACGCACATCACCGACTATGGTTAAATACACAAACCCAGTTTCTAACAATTAAAACCAGAAAACCACATCACCAAAGGTTTTTGGAGTTGGTGAGACTCAATCCATGGAAGTAGGGTCAACAAAACTTCATCGGAAGGTGACACATGGGCGACACACATTGGTCAAACAACGGCTGCCAGCGGCGTGTGTGGGCTTGTGGGATACTTGCCAGTGTCGCTGATCGTGGTTTTTTGATGTGTGTAGGCTCTAATTAATAACTCGATAATCCGCAAGCGTACAGGTCGTTCGTGTAGTACCTAAGGTGTTGATCCTACGAGGAGGGGTAATCTAGTCCTAAAATCTAAGGCCAAAACAATTCGTAGTAATTCAAAATGTAACAAAACTAAGACAAGAATTTAATTCAATCATGCAACACAATCTCAAGAATCAATTACGAAAATATTAACAAAGTAGCAGTTGCAACACGCACTCAAGAATCACTAAAGGAACTATCAATTGAGAGAAAGGAGAGTTTCTACCTATCTTTAACGCAAACCTAATTGATTATGAATTATTGGGTTATTGGTCCTAGATGATCGTAGGGTTGATTACTCTTTCTCGAGTTATAACCATTAACCCTAAATTATTAACCCTAATCAGATTATGGAAAATTGCAATTTCTCAATTAACAATCTATTCAAAACTCTAATTAGATCTGAAGTTGTCCAATAAACTATCGGGAATTTATATGATATCTCTCTTCACACAATTATCCGATTTGATTAATTTCTCGTTCTTATTAAATCACCTAACTCTTGTTAGCTCAACTCAGTTACTTTTCATTTGATTCACTCTCTCAATCTATTACCGAATTATGCAATCACATAAATTAATCACAATAAATCCAATAAACATAAAACAATCAAATTTTATTAAATCAAAGATAAAAAAACCCGAAGGTGAGTATAGAATATCTCAACATTCACAATCCTATCATCAAACTACTATTCCCAATTCTATACAATAATAAAATGGAAAATAATAGGAAAAACGATTCGAAATGGAGATAAGAGGCAGTGACATTGGGAAACTCCAAATTCGGAAAGTACGTTGATGTCGGCTTCTCCTCCGCTTCTCTCGTCCTTCCTCTATTTCTCAATCTCTCAACAATTCTCTCTTGGGTTTCTCTCCAAAGTGGCTGATGTAGAAACTCCTTTTTGTTCTATTTATGTTCTTTTGTGTTTAGGGTTGAACTATGGTTTTTTTTGGGGTCTGAAAGGTGCAAAAAACCCTCAAAATGTGAAGTTTGGAAGTGGTTGTGCATTTGCCCGATGCAAGCCACGATTGTGGCATACTTCTAAGCCTTTTGTCATGATCGTGGCATGTCGTGGGCCATTGTTTCGGCCCGAATGTCTCTAAAACTTCTCCGTTCTTTGATGTTGACCATGAAATATTAGCAAATACATCAAGGTGTCTCAAAAATATAATATTTAAGCTCAAAGACTTGTACTAACCTATAAAACACTTACAAAACAAATAATTAACAAACTAACACAATTCTAAGCTAAACACATACCAAATGATTGAATTAATAGCTAAATATATATCAAACTATGCCTAAAGCATGATGTATTTTATACTTATCAGTTGCCTCTTTCTCTGACTTAGTCGCCGGTGGCTGCTTGAGGTGTTTATGGTGTTAGATTGTTAAGGTTAATCTTATTGTTGTGAGAAAGGTTTGGGTATGGGTTTTTGGTTGTGAGAGGAAAAAGGAATTAGAGGTAGGATTAGAAAACCTACTTTGATCCCATGATGTGAATTAAGAAAAAGGATGGGAAGAGCTTGTAGAAATTGGTAGCTCTTACTCTCTTTATATACTATTTATATAAGGTATGTTACAATTACAATCGTAATTCCTAAGGATACTCAATCAAATTAATATTGTCTTTTAGGTTTTCTTAATTAGATGGCACCCAATGGCTCAAATATGTTATTTTTTACTTATCTTCATTTTATAGGCATGCTTCTGTATCTGTACAAGTATATATCTACTATATATTAAGAGAGTGTTTTGATTGGTATTTTCATCCCTTCAACTCAACAGCTCTACCCTATGATTTCATGACAGGCATTTTACAATTGGGCTATAGCAATTTCTGACAGGGCGAAAATGCGTGGTCGTACAAAGGAGGCTGAAGAACTTTGGAAGCAGGTTGAGTTTAAAGTTCATTTGTTCATGAATGAAAGCGGGGGTTCCTAAAATGTAAATAAATTCAAAATGAACCATTTCTTTTTCTGGAATCTTTTTTGTTAAATGTCAACTATTTGCTGCAGTTAACTTAGAGACTGTTCATAAACAAGTGGTAGGGTCTGACTTATGAGTAATACTCTGAATGCAACACGAAGTCATGAGTGGTGACATATGATGATATGGGGCTTGCTTTTATTACCTTACTTTTCTTAAGATGTATATACATCATGCTCACTAATGTATAGCTATTAGTAAAAATATATGACAATCTTATTTTGCAGGCAACAAATAACTATGAGAAAGCTGTTCAACTTAACTGGAATAGTCCTCAGGTATGTTTGATGGGTGTTGGCTTTTCAAATTTCTCATAAGCTTGTATCCTCAAACTCACCATTTATATCCTATCATTTTTAAATCCGTCTAAAATTCTTGCAGGCACTTAATAATTGGGGACTTGCTTTGCAGGTACTAATAGATTTTATTTTGATTTTGACTTTTGTCTATCCTTCTCTATTTTGAACTAGTCTTCTAGAGAGCTATTTTGTCTTTGAATATCTCCATACATTATTGTTTATGCAAATTTTTTTGGATAATATGATTAAATACTATGTTTAATTCTCATTCTAGGAACTTAGTGCAATTGTTCCTGCTCGAGACAAGCAAACAATTGTTAAAACTGCCATCAGTAAGGTACTAAAGTGATTTGGAGACATTCGAGTGCTTGGATTTATGATAGGAATTAGCCACAAAGAAACTGAACATCTGGTATATTGCTCTGCAGTTTCGTGCAGCTATACAGTTGCAATTTGATTTTCATCGAGCAATTTACAACCTCGGAACTGTTTTGGTGAGTTTCATGTTCTCCAATGAGTTTGGATATCATGATTTTTCTTTAAAGTACAATTTTAGAAAATATCTTTCTGGTCTCCTTGATTATCTCCATGTAATTATGGTGACATGCTAAAAATTTCCATGTCCTAATTACAGTATGGATTAGCAGAGGATACTCTAAGAACTGGGGGGTCAGCCAATGCAAAAGATATTAATCCCAATGAGTTGTATAGCCAGTCTGCTGTCTACATTGCAGCTGCTCATGCTTTGAAACCAAATTACTCTGTAAGCATTGTGTAATTTCTTTTTTGATATTAAGTGAACGGGTTGAGACTGACGTATGACTTGATTGAATCTTTATATTTCTCATACATCTTGATGATTCGATTCATACGGTCATAACTTTAATTTCCATCACTATTGTGCTCCAAATGCATGTTCAAGGATTATATCCTAATTTGTTAACTGAATTATGGTTTTGGAATTGTATTAACAGGTATACAGCAGTGCCTTGAGGCTTGTACGTTCCATGGTTAGTATTCAGATTTATTAAGCAATATTTTTGGCGTTACTTACAAGTTTGCCGGCAGTGTTTTATGAGTGTTTTTACCAGTGTGTCAGTTCTGGGATCTGGAAGTTGTTCTTTTCTCTTTTTTCTTTCACCTGCTCTGTTTTTTTCATGGACCCTTCAAATTGTCTTGCACAGCCCTTATAACCTACTTGAATACCCAGAATATCGGTTCTAATTCTTTTTGTTTTTGGTTAATTTGTGAAATCACTAGATAGCATAACGGATCCAATTTGAACTATTGACAGATGTGCAACCATAGTTTCATGCTTGTTTGGGTAATAGCAATGAGATTCCTCACTAATGCTTCAAATAGCTAGGATTGCAAGAAGAAGATGCATTCATTTAATAAGAATTAAGAAGGAATATAGAAAATTTGAGTGGCTGCAGCTGAAGCAGTTACTTCCAGATTAACAAAAAGAAAAGCAAAGACTGGAGTGGAAGAGAGAAAGTCGAAAAGAAAAATTCCCAACTTCTTTTTCTCGTTCAAAACTATCCATGAGTCTTTCATCTCACATGGCTCCTCAGTGATTCAGTTTGCACTGGGAATCAACCCACAGGACCACCCTAAACTACCATTTCTTAAAATTGATGTGCGAACAAAGAGAAAACTCATGATAACTAAACTGGCCTTCTATTGGGTCCAAAAATGGAAGAGCTAGATACTAATGTAGTCATGTGTAGCCAAAATGAAAATTCACGATACTTAAACCAGTTCTCCATTAGGTCTGGAAAATGAAAGAGGAAAATGTTAATGTAGTAATAACTACTCTTGATTGTAAGTCATGTGGTTGGAGGGATTTTAATTATAAGATCTCATCGGGTCCAATACTTGGCAGTTACCATTACCGTACCTTAAAGTTGGATATCTGACTGGACCGCCTGCGGGGAAACCCATTGCTCCCCATAATGATTGGAAGAGATCTCAATTTGTTTTGAATCATGAAGGCCTTCAACAGGTAATATATGATTGTTTCAAGTTGTGCGCATTTATCCAATGAGATTATAATCATAATTCTCAATATATATCTGGAAATGGAAGTGATTTCTGGTAAGGAAAATCTGCATTGTTTTCTTCCAATCATATTAGTTCCAATCTCTGACAATTACAGATTTGTCAATCGTCAGGATGAAAAAGTTATTCAAGTGGGTGTTAATTTCTACTAAGCTTCCTTCCTCGGTAGTAAAAAATCTTATGTTATTCTTGCAAGGAAAATCAGATCGAATCTAAAGGATTTTGTAGGGAAGAAGTATGCAAAATACACGTGTTCAACATTTTTACTAAATCATAATGATCCTTGACCTGCTGATTTAAAAGTCTTTTATCTGTTTTTGTAAAAATGATCTATGAGATGGCAAAAAAGAGGCTATATGCTCATTTGACAATAAGTCACTAACATGAACGAGCATGAGATCTTTTGGAAATTGCTTCTCATAGTTATCTGCCACTTTTGAATTTCTTTCTCTTTATTATTTTAGATCGTGATAAATTCTCCATTCAGGTTAGCAAATTGGAGCAAAAGCAGACACCTCAGAATTTTTCAGGGAGAACGGGAGATTTAACAAATGGTGACAAGAAGCTAATCAAAATTGATGTTCCAGATATTGTATCTGTTTCAGCATGTGCTGATCTGACACTGCCACCCGGTGCAGCCCTATGTATTGACACAATTAATGGACCAGTTTTCTTGGTACGTCATGTACTGATTTATATATTTGTATTGTGCTCAAAGGTTAAGCTTGCATCTTCTTAACCTTTGAAAAGACATATCTTATGCTTTAACTATTAGAATCAAATTTGACTTATCTAACATTGGCAAAAATATGATTGTTGTACTAATGAAATTATTGTAAATTCTTATCCATTAGCTGATTTATAATTCATCGAGTTCCTCATAAACTAATTGTAGATATGTATTCGCTGCTTTTAAAACTTGTCTGACCTTTTACACTTGGACATACGGGGAATGCTAATTATTTTGTAACCCTCTCAGCAATAACACAGGTGCTGATTATTTCAGCCCCGGCCATGTGAGCCATTTGTTTGCACAAAAATGTGTGCCACTGATGAGTTTCCGATACTCTAATACAAACATAGTTCGTTTTATCAGCATCAAGCAGGAAACTGGCTTTATTTTGCCCGACATGATTGTTAGGAAAATGACAGATTTTTGGCCTTTTCTTTCCTTGAATCTCCTTTCATGTTCCTCAGTATACAATGCATGTTGATTTTCTTTTCTTTTTTTTTTTTTATTTGATCTCTGATAACACTTGTTGGTTGTTTGTAGTGTAGACATTTATAGATAAATGTAGCGGAAAATACAATGGGCAGTAGAAAACATGAAGAGTAGTAAAAATGAATTGCTATGGCAGAGCAGAATATAGATAATGAGTTTTTGTGGCAGAGCCCAAATACAATGATCTGAGTTGCTGCGGAAGAGCTCAAAAACAATTCAGTTTTGAAGGATTTCTTAGTTCCTTGAATTTATTTATTTATTTATTTTTTGTGGGATGCTATGAGCTAATCCATCCATGACTAATCTAAAATGTATGTAGAGAACTTAAAATGAGTTTTTCCTATTTTTAGGACTTCAAATATAGTTCATTTTTGGCTACCTTGAATGACTTTGGGAAGTGCATTAAACTGAATTTTGAGTTCTAGGATACACAAATAACTATTGGTTGATCTTCGCAATGATGTTGCAGATTGCTGACTCATGGGAATCTTTAGATGGATGGCTGGATGCTATCCGCCTAGTTTACACAATATATGCTCGAGGAAAGAGTGAAGTTCTGGCAGGTATTATAACAGGTTGATTACTTCTTATGTATTACCTCAGCGAACTGCAGAGTTGTATCAAGAGTAATGATTGATGTATTGAATTTGATGATCTAAATAAGGGTTCTGTAGATTATAAAATTTTTGGAATAGCAATATGCTCTCTCATACGTTATCAATTAGATGTACATTTACTTGTATTCTCCTACTCACTAGAAATTTTCCTTTTTCAATGAAGTAGAATAGGTGGAATTAATTTGATCTAATGTTCACTCCTGACATCCTAAGGTTTTGGAATTCCTTTAAAGGGAATTTGGTGCTTGCACATTGTGTTGATATTTGCAATTTAAAGGGAATTTCACTAATGAAAAATCACTGGTTGAAGCTTTGATGCACTGTTTCATCGTTTGTGCTGTTTGTTATAAAGCATCGTTGGTGAAGGGAATGAAATGATGAAATATAAAGGCACTAACCCATTCTTGGGAACGGCTTCTTGATTCGTTGCTTGTGTAAGAAATTACGTTAATCGTTCCACCTTTTGAGACTATGACCTGATGCAATCAGTTAATTTCATTAGCATTTAGCTCGTTTTATTAGTAGTTGGTTAATAGTGAGTGAGATATATAAGTTGATTTAATCAGAGGATAATATCAGTTATTTGTTAAGATTAGCTGTTTATGTATAACTGTATAAAATGACTTATATAAATGTATGATTTTTTGAAAAATTATAAGAACATGAACATTTTATTTTAATATTTTTTGAATATTTTCATAAAATTTTAGATTTTAGATATTTAATTTTATAAAACTTAATCTTATAATTATAATAAAGATATAGATCATATAATAATAATAATAAATTAATCAATTTTTAATTTAATTAAATAATTTATAAATTAATTAAATAATTTTAATAAATTAAATATTTAAACTTTATATTTTTATCTTAAAAATTTTATGGAAAAAATTAAAATAAAATTGATAAAATACAAAAAAATCAAAATAAGTGTCCTGACTCCTCACATTTATTTTAGTTTCTTTTTTCTTTTTATTATTTTAATTTCAAATTTTTTTATAAAATTAATAGTAGCATAATTATAATTATAGTTAAATTTAAATTTTTTATAAAGCTGACAGTTGTATAATTAAACTAAAAATGATAAAAAAAAGAAAAAAATAAAAAGACTCACAATTTCTATTACAGATTTGATGGTTATATTTTAAGGGTAAAATAGACGATATAACTGACTTTTTGTATATCGGTTAAATCTGTCAATCCAACCAACTTTTTACTAAATATTTCTAAGTTGTTTTATCTGTGCAATGAGCGAAAAGTTTTGAAATAAGCTTATCAAAGGAGGCCCTATGTTTGACTTCCCTTTCCATGTTTTCAGCTTCCATTCATAGTTGTTGTTTCTTTCTTTCTTTCTTTTCGTTTCCTTCCTCCCACAACTTCAATAAAAGATGAGTGTAAAAGACACGGATACTCAACTGATGGTTGAAATAGCAAATGGTAAGAGAAATGTTAGGTGTCAATTCATGGCACCTATTTTATACTTGCATTGCATTTATATGATTCTTGGGTACACTGGTGGCCTGGGTTTGTGTATTATGGGGCAAATTTCATGCACATTGGTGGCTTTATTTTGGCCAAAGCTAGAATAGCGGCAGGAAGAGTCCAGAGCCCTTCTCCACAAATCAATCCAGAGGCAACTGCTGGAATCATCAACTCTGCTCTCTTGGGGTCGCGCTTTTGCCACGCGAATACAATCAAACTTCCCACACACATATCAATGGCAAAGTAAGCTCCAATTAGAAAGGGAAGAGCCATGACCATTGGAAGTGGCATCCATTGCCCCAGCTTTGGTGGTGAAATGTCTCTCACCAGATTTACTGTTACCGCAAAAGCAAAGAAGCCGTAGCAGAGCTGCAAGCAATGGCGGGGCAGAGCTGAGAACCCTTCAACACCTAGAATTGCCATGTTCCTGTAAATTAATGCATAGGGAGCTTTGAACTCCCCGTTTGGGTTTCCAACGTCAAATGCCTTATAGTACAGGAAGAAGCTGAGAGGAGTAACAATACAGCCGATTGTAGTACCAATAACCTGGCTCAAGAACATAGCCCTTGGAGAGGTATACGTCAAATGGCCTGTTTTCAGATCCTGCATCAAGATGCAAGCAACCGAAACAACTGATTTAATGATCCCACACCCGGCTAGTGCAGCCACGACGCCGTTTTCTTTACCGGCCAATGCAGCTATTACAAAGAGAGCCACTTTGCCATAATTATACGCCATGTTCATATCAGTGAGGCCAGCTCCATAAGCGTTGCAAAAAGCCAGGGATGGTGCAAGAATGTAAGCAACAACAACGAAGTACCACTTGAGCTGAGGGAATATGATTGGCACAACAACTATGGACATAATTGAGAAGACTATGTACCCAACCACTCCTATCCACATGGGTATCTTCTCTCTGAGGAAGAGTTCGTTTTGTTTTAGATCTTCAAGACCTTTGTTTTCGTCGCTGACGGCTGATAAGAAGTGATGTTCTTGAATAAGGATGGTATAATTCTACAACGTTAATCAATCTTTAATTACCTGATTTCCTTTTGCTATGGATATTGATGATTGTATAACCCATTATCTTAACGAAATTGTAGAGCCCATCTCCCAGGATGAGAGCAACCGATATAAAAACCTGTTTAAATTGGTTAATTCGGTAAGAATCATAAATTTTGTTTTATGTAAACTCGTGTGTGTGTAAGAGAGACAGAATGAGGGACCTTGTAACCATATATGCTCTTCATGCTGCTTTCTTCCAGGCTATTAGGAAACCAGTGTCCCTTAAGTTGACCAATAAGTGGCCACATTATCCCATATGAGAGGACAGCTCCTATAAGCAAAGATATGTTCACTAGATGGGAAACAATCATCCCAGCTCCCACAAACGTAGTGCTAAAATCGGAGTAAAATCTGAGATGAAAAAACAATTAGTCACAACAATGTATATGGGTATGACATAGATATGCTAATTGACACATACGTGAACTTGCGAGCTTGCAACCCCAGTACAGGAAAGTCTGCAAATCCACATGTTTCCAAGCCTTTCCCGGAATAAAACCACTTGAAAAGTGCCCACAAAAAACTGATTGAGAAGTACTTCATGAACCCACGGACTTGTTTCCTGCAATAAGGAAAACGAAAAGCAAGGGTTTTGTTCATGGTGATGAGTTGGTGGTAGATCAGTGAACAATTTATTCCTATCGTAAACTTTGGTTACCTGGCCATCTTGTCGCTTCGGGTGTGGAATCCATTGATAAGGACAGCAGTTGCCATGCCAGTTGGATAAGTCAACCCTAGGTCTACTATCATGATCTGCCCCAACAGAACCATCTCAAATCGTTCAATTCAATAAACAAATTAAAAGCAAACAAAATATGTTTAAGAACAGAACATGTTGAATTCAAATAGAAATGTCTGCTGATTCATTGATTTGGGTGAAAAAACATGTACTTTCAGTTTATCACAGTAAATATGTACTTCTAATTCAAAGCCAATTTATGTAGTGAATTATAGCGTTAAGGAATTAAACTGTTAAGCCATGATACCAAAGATCCCCACTGTTTCTCCACTACATAGTATCTTCAAAGAAACAGTGGAAAAGGCATTTGGAAGATCCTATAGTCAGGAATGTATGTGGCGAGCAGAAGGTTTTAGAGTTTTAGTACCTTTCTGAGTGGAATTAAGACAAAAAGTCCAACAAAACAAACTACGAAAATATAGCCGGTCATCCAACCAAACTCTGGGTCCTTTACAGCATTTGGGGAGTTCCCTTCAGTTTGAACTCCTGACAACTCATAAGTCTTCTTGTTTAATCCCAGAAGATAAGAACCAAATCCACCTGTACTCCAAAATAACAACTAGGTAATCTTCTGAATTAGAGAATCAAAGTTCTACTGGGCGTGCGTCTGTGTAAATTGTAAATGTCTTATTAAGCCAAAGTTTCAAAGGTCAAACCTCCAACAGCTATGCTAAAGCAGGCAGCCGCACTTGTCTGAATCATAGCATTCTCTTGGCGAGTGAAGGGTTTGGTGACATATCCTGCCTTGTGTGCCAGCTTTGTCCATGTTCGGACAACAACAAAAGCAAGAAGAGCAGCAGAGACGTTTAGATTTGGAACCATCCCTGTTGAGAGGTTCAACTTCATGACTATAACACTGTAGATGGCCCCTATAAATATGCTTACTATCACTCCTCTCACTGTGATTTGCTCCGTCCATGGTTGCTGCCTTCTTGAAATTTCTGGTTCAACTTGAGGTTCGTCCACGCCAGACTCTCTCTCGTCATCAATCTCCTTCTTCTCCCTTTCTTCTTCCACGTTCATGGTCTCCAGCTCGGGAATCTGAATATATAACCAATAAATATCAGATTAGAACCACGAATCTGAAATGGAGACACTGATTTAATAGATAACTGGTAAAGCATTTAGAGTCAATTTGCATGGTTTCACAGACTCACTTTGTTTCTGATATTTGCTACTTCTCTTCGGTGACCAAGCTGAACACACTAGAAATCATGACCTATCTTGTGAGTTGGGCAGCTTCTGAGGTAGGCTGCTAGCTTATCGATGTTTTTAGACAAGTTGGGACAATGGCCTCCCCTCAACTTGTCTAACATATATATAGACTCTCCGCAATGAGATTCTCGTCACTAAATTTGTATATATTTCTTTAATGAGAAGAACTAGTTAGATAGCCATTTTAATACTTTATATTTAACTTGATCATCAAGATTTTAACCCACCTCATTATCTAAAACTTTAACCCTTTTGTTTGTAATATATATAGTAAAGACTAGCAAAAAGTTGTGAAGTATTAAATACTCAACTAAATAACAATATACCTAGGATTAATGAAATGACACGGAAATTCGGGAGGAGGAACATGAAGGGATATCGAAATAACAAGCAACAGGAAGCTGTTTTTAAGTAAAAAGTCTTCAGAGCCATTGGTCAGCATGAAAAGCTGATCTTGTGGGCTTCTTTATTTCTCCTCCACACGGCTGTTCATGATAGTGTTTGTCAGGAGGTGCGATTCTTCATTTGGATAGTGAAGTGGGGTTAACACTTAACCGTTGAAAATCTAGCAAGATGTTGCATGAGGTGGGTCATTTCTTAACTCATGCAATGCATTGGAGAAGTGATGGATAATATTGCTTCGATTAGTTTTGGTTCTCTTTGCCTCTTTCGCTTTCAGTTCACTCCACGCCCTGCTCTTTTTTCCCATCGCTAATTTCTCCCTCAAGTCAAAGTCCACTTCTTTAAAGATCATTAATAGCATAATCCCATTTTGAGATGATACAATAATATATTTTCATTTTGCATGAAGACGAAGACCAAGAATTCATGGTAGGTTTGTGCTTTATCTGTCTCTTGTTTTGGCCTTAGCATGCCCGAAACAATCACCAAGCAAGCTGCCACTGCAAAGTTTTAACAAAATTCTTATGTCAATTCTAGACGTCGTATACCTATATGTCAAATATTTCACTTCTCAGAACCAACACAATATAACTTCTTCACTACCATTCTTACTATCAACAGATACGTGTGGGTGGAGAGATTTCTTGAGCCTAAATTTACTAAAATTTTGTCACATCAATTAACAAAAACTCCCAAGTGTAAATTTAGAATTTGCTTCCTTGGTGTCGTTCTAATTAATTGATGTCAAGTTTTTATAGAGGGGAGGTGGAGTGATTAAAAGCCAACATAACATGTGAAGGTCATGTTTTGATTAATAATAAGTGAATAGTGAATGAGTGAAAAAGAGAAATTAGTTGCTTTGAAGAGACGAGTTGGAATTGTAGGTTGACAGGCTCCCCCTCCATCGATCCAACAGCCTAGTGTTGGATATAGTGATTGCTGCCTCCTTTCCTACAGCCCCTACTTTTGGCACACCCAACTGTTGCGCTTTCAACATTGCTTGCATACTTACTTTACTGATTAAGCTAAACTAATTAGAATATACAAATGTCAGGAGTTAAACTAAACTAATTAGAATATACAAATGTCAGGAGTGGACTCAGAAGTATTGTACTTTTCCAGTTTTAAATATATCAGATGCAAATTCCCATCACCTAACACATAATCTAATAATTGTCTAACAGAAATCGCGCGCGGGACTTTCAGTGCTAACATCGTATCGTGTATACATGTTTTATGTACTAATGTACATGTCATATCATCATAAATAAAGTAGGTTCTACTAATCCTTTTGATTAAGCACGTCTTCCAGTTTTATATTTCTTAATTTGTCCAGGGAATACTCACAGCTTTGAATAAGACTAATTATAGTTCATCTAATTGGTCTTAGGAATCTCATGACCTTTGAAGTCTACATTACACTAACTAATTCTTTACCTTTTGTCAGCATTAGAGAGAATCTCTTTAATTACAAACCAAATCACATGAAAGAGGACAAGTCATCTGGATTGAAAGTACGCCGACCTATCTCCCTGGCAAAGCCATCATGAGTCATCTAGACCATACGGTTGTATGACATGGCTTGCTTTGGTTCACAAATAACGTCCCAAAATTCATCCTTATTCGTTGTGGTTATGTGATCTCCATTTGGTAAAACGTCGTTTGTACACTACAACTTTTTGGAAAATTGGGTTGAGATGTGATCTTGCCTGTAGCAAAATATTCACAAAATTTTTTCGTGATATTTGATTTTTTGAAAATTAATATCTATTTAATTTTATAAAATAATTAACAAAAATAATAATAAAACGTAATTTAATTCGTACTTTATTCCGAAACTTGATCTTTATCTTGTTGTATCTTTCGAATTGTTTCTAAAATCGATCCGTCTCAATCACCGTAGTCGCACAAGTGTTTGGCTTCTAACAATATTCACAAAACACATTGAGAGAACTCTGTAACTCTTACAAAGAGGGTTAAACAAGAAGTGCTAGATCCGTAGAGCTTAAGCCTATTTATAACAAACTTTAAACTTTTTAGTAATTTAATTGAAATTACAATTAAACTTTAATTATAATTATTAGAATTACAAATAAATATAATTAAATACCAATTATGCCCATATAAGATTCAATATCTCATATTGATCTTTATTTATTAAATATCTCATATTTAATCACAAAGTTTCTCAAACTTTACAATAAATTCTAACTTGATTAAATTAACTTTGCTTTCTTCAACTCATTCTATATATGAGACTCATTAGGTTCCCAAATATGTTGGTAATGATTATAAATTATAATTTTGATTCATAATTAAAAAAATCTAATTCTCCAATTAATCATAGATCAAGATTGGTGTCTAGCAACGCATCATGATCACCCAAATATTAAGAAATGTCAAAGTGGTTTTGACAAACCTTTCCGTGCATAATTTTTCTGTATAATTCAATCCTTTCATCATACAATATTTCGATTAGACATAGAGTATGGAATTAATGTCTACTCTATTTTGAGTCTAATCATATTAGTTCTCTTCTATTAGCTATTGATTCAATTAATGATATTTGTACAAGTCAAAAGATTACTTATACAATCATCATAGTGAGAATTCCATAGACATACAAGTAATGTTCCAAATGAATTTTTCATATTGGGTCTGTTCAGTGAATTTTGTTTTCTAGCAAACACCCACACGTTTGTTTAAGTATCTTTATACTTTAGCCTATGAGATCAACTACTTCTTTCATAAGGAAAAAGAAAATGTATGTTAGTCTTTTTATATTCTATTAATGTCCAATCTTAATAGAATAATGACTAAGAACATTTAGGAATAATTTATACATGCAATATGAATATGATAATTATAATTTTATTATAATTTCATTTGCAATGTACAATTCTCCCATGGACTTTATCATATACATCTAAATATGTACAAGATAAAGAATACCTTTAAATAATTTGTCATTAAACTATAACCAAAGCAATTGGCTATAGGGCATAAACCAATAATCTCCCACTTGCACTAAACCAATCGTTTAAGTATCTTATACCATATCACCATATGATGATTATTCTACAATTAGGGCAGTGACTTAATGAGAGAATTATACAAAACTCTCTATAGTGAGCACTTGATTAAATCTTACAACTCCCATCTTAATTATTATCATAATTAAGAAAATTTGCTTAAACACATTCTTGGATCTTTGATGAGACATTAGCTCCTTATGTATGTCCAATGGCTCTACTGTTCTATAGTAAATTACTGTCTTGAACAATGCAAAGAAACTATATCAAGTTCACTAAAGAACTTGTTGATCTAATTAATCATTTTCATTAAATAAAAAATGTATTAGGCTTAATTAGCAACCAATTGCTACATTGGAACTTTTCCAAGCCTAAATGATATTGTTCTAAGTAAATAAACCTTAATTAGGATTTACTTCTAAAGTTATATCCTTATCATCTTGAACT
>JANVCQ010000232.1:29743591-29753638 GCA_025531925.1 Erythroxylum plowmanianum
ATTTATAGGATCTTAACAAGAAAATTCCTATCAATCAATAATAAAGATAATAAAGAAAAGAACAGTACGGCTTTATTTCATGTATTCCATACAAATAAAAATAATACCAAATCAAGGAAAAGCAAAATGGGTAAATAGAAGATTCAAGAGGCCTATAACAACTAACATCAAGAGATGAATGAGTCGACTTGATATTTTGGCATTATAACCACAAGGAGGAGTTTACAGATTTTTCTTTTTTCATATCTTTAGAAAATATTGTTGAATCATACAATTAAGAAATTTATATTCCACATACATCCGTTTCAACTAGTATTTTGGTTTTTTTGTTTGAGTTGTACGAGATGAAATTCTCATATACAGTTCTCAGAGGGGGAGTCCCTTTAGTTTACCTATCTCGATAAAGTCTATAATTGGTTCGAAGAACATCTCGAGATTCAGGCAATTGTAGATGATATAACTAGTAAATATGTTCCTCCTTATGTCAACATATTTTATTGTTTAGGAGGAATTACGCTTACTTGTTTTTTAGTACAAGTAGCTACGAAATTTGCTATGACTTTTTACTATCGTTCGACCATTACTGAGGCTTTTTCTTCTATTCAATACATAATGACTGAGGCTAATTTTGGTTGGTTAATCCGATCAGTTCATTGATGGTTGGGAAGTATGATGGTTCTAATGATGATTTTGCACGTATTTCGTGTTATCTCACTGGTGGCTTTAAAAAATCGCGTGAATTGACTTGGGTTACAGGTGTAGTTCTTATTGTATTGACTGCATCTTTTGGCGTAACTGGTTATTCTTTACCTTGGGATCAAATTGGTTATTGGGCAGTAAAAATTGTAACAAGCGTGCTGGAAGCTATTCCTATAATAGGATCGCCTTTGGTAGAGTTATTGTGTGGAAGTGCTAGTGTAGGACAATCCACTTTGACTCCTTTGTATAGTTTACACACTTTTGTATTACCTCTTCTTACCACTATTTATGTTAATGCACTTTCCAATGATATGTAAGCAAGGTATTTCTGGTCCTTTATAGTTTATAAAGAATATAGATCCTAGATATTTGGAATAACTCAGTGTCAGACTTCTACTTCGGGCCCAGTTAAAAAGAGAAAACAGTTTGATAAGTTGAGGAAGTATGGGGTGGTGGACTTTTATGAAACCATTGATCCCGAGGAAGCTGAGTCCTTGTTAAGGAAGACCGAAGGGATATTAGAGAAGATGGATTGTAAGGATAATGAGAAAGTTGTGTATGTTGCAAGTCTATTACAGAGAGATGCTTTGCATTGGTGGGAAGGTGTCCCAGGGAGTTAGATGAAACTGCTAGTGTTAGCATGGAAGGGCTTCCTAGTTGCCTATAAGAAGAAGTATATGTCTGAGTTTTATATTCAGCAGAAGCAGAGAGAATTTTTGAGTCTCACCTAGAGGAAGATGATAGTAAGTGAGTATAAGCACCGATTTACGTAGCTATCCCAGTATGCATCTAAGATAATGATCAGTGAGGTAGCTAAGTGTTATATGTGTGAATCGAGATTGCATTTAGCCATTAGAGAAAAAGTGGTGTGCATAATTTTTGTGATTTCCAGCAGTTGGTTGAAGCAACACTCAAGATCCAGAATGTGGAGAACATCAAAAGTGCAATGAATAGAAAGAGAAAGGGAAGAGAATAGTTTCAGAGGGGAGATGGTACTCCTACATTAGAAAGGAGTTCTAGGACTTTCCCCATGCAGTCTGAGGTGAGGAGTAATGGTGCAAGTAGATCTAGACAGTTGACAATCATTTCTCAACAGGCCTCAATGGCTGGAGGCAATAGAAAGGGAGGGGGAAATAAGTCGTCCATCCCTAAATTTGATAATTACAGGAAACTCCATAAAGGAGAGTGCTACCGATTGATAGGAGCTTGCTTCAATAGTTGAGAAAAAGGGCACATGGCTAAAGAGTGCCCTTAGTATGTAAGACAGGAGAAAACTCAGATGCAAGCTTCAAGGAGGGCTAAAACTGGGGGATAGAAGATTGCAACTGAAGTGGGCAGTTCTGATGTGACCAAGAAGGTGAACCCTCCAGGAAGATTGAGGGAGCAAGCACTAGCTAGAGTGTTTACGATGGAATGAGAGGACGCATAAATCGTTCCAAAAGTTGTGATTGGTACAGTTTAATTATTTGATAATGATATTGTTGTTTTGATTGATCTAGGTTCTACCCATTCATTTATTTCATCAAGTAGAACTGTGCATGGTGAAAATCTGAGCCCATTGGATACTCCTTTGATGGTTAGTACTCCAACTGGCCAGTATATTATTATTAGTCAAGTCTATAGAGATTGTAAAGTATGCATTGGTGGGGAGCACTTAGTGGTGGACCTAATGTCATTGAAGATGGGGGGATTAGATGTCATATTGGGCATGGATACGTTAGAAAAGTATAATGCCCATGTGGATTGCAAACAAAAGGCAATGGAGTTTGAATTGGATGAAGGTAGAATGGTAGTGTTTATGGGGGACAAGAAATCAAGTCCGCCTAGAATTGTTTTGGCTCTGACAATCGAGAGAATGATGAGGAAGTGATGTGAAGCATTCTTGGTTTATGTGGTAGACACAAAGGTAGATAGAGGGAAGTTAGAAAAATTTTTGGTGCTCATGGAATTCTTGAAGGTCTTTCCTGAGGAATTACCAAGACTACCGCCATCTAGGAAAATTGAGTTTCATATTGAACTTCTTTCAGGTACTACATCGATCTCAATTCGACCTTATAGAATGGCTCCGGTGGAATTGAAGGAGCTTAAAGAGCATTTAGAAGAATTGTTGGAGACAGGGTATATTAGGCCTAACTCTTCACCTTAGGGAGCTCCGGTCCTTTATGTGAAGAAGAAAGATGGATTGTTAAGAATGTGTGTGGACTACCAGAAGCTCAATTATGTCATTATTAAGAATAGATATCCTCTTCCATGCATAGATGATTTGTTTGACCAATTGCAAAGGGCATAAGTCTTTTCCAAGATAGGCTTAAGATTAGGTTACCACCAGTTGAGAATAAAGGAGTTCGATGTGTCAAAGATTGCTTTTAGAATGCGATATGGGTGTTTTGAGTTCTTAGTTATGCCTTTTGGATTAATGAATGCCCCTGCAACCTTTATAGACTTAAAGAATATAGTCTTCAAGCCTTTCTTAGATTGATTTGTCACAGTCTTTATTGATTACATATTGGTTTATTCAAAGAGTGACAAGAAGCATGAAGAGCATTTGAGGATTGCCATGGAGACATTGATAAAGAAGGAGTTGTATGCCAAATTCGATAAATGTGAATTTTGGCTAAAGAAAGTAGTGTTTCTCAGATATGTAATTTCGAAGCAAGAAGTATATATGGATATGAGAAAAATAGAAGCTGTGGTGAAATAGGAAGCACCTAAGAATATAGCAGAAGTGAGGAGTTTCTTGGGTTTAGCTGGCTATTATAGAAGGTTTGTAGAGGGTTTTTCTATAATAGTGGCCCCATTTTCCAAACTGAGGAGGAAGAATCAGAAGTTTGTGTGGACAGAAGAATGTTAGAAGAGCTTTGAGGGATTAAAGAATAGGTTCATAATTGCACCAATTTTGATTTTTCCTTCCAGTAGTGATGGGTATATAGTATATAGTGATGCTTCAAGAAAGAGTTTGGGCTATGTATTGATGTAAGGAGATAAAGTGATTGCCTATGCTTCTAGGCAATTAAAGCCCTATGAGATGAATTATCCTATGCATGACTAGCTTTTATAATCTTTGTGTTG
Source organism: Erythroxylum plowmanianum (assembly GCA_025531925.1). Taxonomy (NCBI): domain Eukaryota; kingdom Viridiplantae; phylum Streptophyta; class Magnoliopsida; order Malpighiales; family Erythroxylaceae; genus Erythroxylum; species Erythroxylum plowmanianum. The sequence continues at coordinate 29,747,360 of JANVCQ010000232.1, forward strand.
AAAATATGGAGACACTACTTATATGGAGTCACCACTAGGGCATTTACAGACCATAAGAGTCTTAAGTATCTGAGAAGCCATAAAGAGTTGAATTTGAGATGGAGAAGATGGTTAGAGCTACTTAAGGATTATGACTTGATGATAAACTATCACCTGGGGAAAGCTAATGTAGTAGCGGATGCACTAAGTAGAAAATTGACTATGGCACATTTGGAGACAGTGTATTTTCCTTTATTGAAGGAATTGACCAAACTCAGGGTGACATTGAAATAAGCCAAATCTACTTGTGTATTGGCTAATTTTAGAGTAAGGCCAGTGTTGAATGAGAAGATTAAGGAATTGTAGGAGCAAGATAAGCATTTGAGCAAGCTTAGGAAGAGATTAAAAATTGTAAACCTTCTAAAATAGAGGTAAGAGAAGATGGATTGATGGTTATAGCTAACAAATTGTGTATTCCAGACATGTTAGAGTTGAAGGATGAGATTCTCGATGAGGCACATAACGCTCCCTATGCAATGCACCCAAAGAGTACGAGAATGTACCGAGATTTAAAAGAGCACTTTTGGTGGAAAGGAATGAAGAAAGATATTGCAAAATATGCTAGAAAATGCTTGGTGTGTCAGGAAGTTAAAGCAAAACATCGATTGTCAATTCCTGAATGAAAATGGAAGAAGATTACAATGGATTTCTTGATGGGATTGCCAAGAACTAGTAGGAAGCATAACGCAATATGGGTAATTGTTGATAGGTTAACTAAGTCAGTGCATTTCTTGCCAATTAGTCAAGTAGATTCTTTGAATGATTTGACTAAGAAATATGTGGATGAAATAATTAGACTACAGAGGATTCCAAATTCGATAGTCTCAGATAGAGCTCCCAAGTTCACCTCTAGGTTCTGGGAAAGTTTACAAGAGACTTTGGGAACAAAGTTACATTTTATCATAGCTTTCCACCCACAGACTGATGGACAATCAGAAAGAACAATCTGGACATTAGAGGCAATGTTGAGAGCTTGTGTTATAGATTTCAAAGGCTCATAGGATGATCATTAGCCTTTAATTGAATTTGCTTATAATAATTCTTACCACTCAGGAATTCAAATGGCACCTTATGAAGCTTTCTACGATAGGAGGTGTAGAACTCCTATTTGTTGGGATAAGGAAGGAGAAAGGAGGTTTTTAGGATCTGAGTTGGTGCAAGTCACAATTGACAAGATTAAATTGGTGAAAGAGAGACTCAAAGCAGCTTAAGATAGGATGAAAAGTTATGCAGATGCACATAAAAGGGAGATGGAATTTGAAGTTGGGGACGAAGTGTTTCTTAGAGCCTCTCCATGGGAAGGAGTTTTGAGATTTTGTAAAAAGGGCAAGCTTAGTGTAAGATACATAGGCCCTTATGAGATCATTAAAAAGATTGGGCTTTTAGCTTATAGGATAGCTTTGCCACCAAAATTATCTAAGATTCACAATGTTTTCCATGTATCGATGTTGAGGAAGTACCGATTAGATCCTTCACACATAGTTTAACCTTCAAAGGTCCAATTAAAGGAGGATTTGACATATGAGGAGCAACTAGTGGAGATCCTAGATTCGAAGGAAAAGGTTTTGAGAAAGAAGATGGTAAAGCTGGTTAAAGTCTTATGAAAGAACCATGCAAGAGAGGAGGCAATGTGGGAGCCATTGGAGGCAATGAAGGAGAAGTATTCGAACTTTTTCAATGTCTCAGGTAAGATTTTAGAAGACGAATTCTTGAAGGAGGGGGAGAATTGTTGGACCCTGAATTTTTTGAATTATTATTGATTTATTTGTTTAATTATTTTTAGAATTGAGCCATTTAATTTGGTGAGTATAAGTTGAAATTAGAAATTTAGAAAGGAAATGTTAGAATTAAATTAGAGTATGGTATGATGTTTGAGAAGATTAAAGGTGCTAGTAGATGGATTAAATAAAAGAAGGGGCAAAATGGGAAGGACAAGGTAAATGGACGCTAAAATGTGAAAGATCATCTAAAATGGTCTTAAATTAGAAGAAGAAAAGAGGAGAGTCGTAGAAGAGAAGAAAACCTAAAGGGAGTAGAGAGGGAAAAATGTGGAGAGAAGAAAAGAGAAGAGAAGAGTGCGTGGAGTGTTAGAGAAGAAGGAAAGAAGAAGAAAAAGAGGAAGAAGATTTGTTCAAGGTAAGCTTCATTTCTTCTTCTTGCTTTGTTAGAGAAAGAGTTAGAGAGAGAAAGGGGTTTTATATTGAGAATGAATGGTTTGTGTTGGAAGAAGATGATTTAAGAGACCCATTTGATTTTTGGGTTTCTAAGCTAGGGCTTTGGTTTTACTAACCTAGACAAAATATGGGTACGTTAGTTCAAGCTTGATATTTACTTTTTGTGATTTTGAAGCTTTATGAATTTTATTGAATTTGGATTAAATGAAAATTTGGTTTGTTTTAGGAAACCAAGAGAACCTTATCCAAGAGCAAGAGGAAAGGTGAGCTTGACTTGGATTTTTGCAAGCCAATTAGGTGGGTATTATATTTATAGTTGTTGTGTAATATGGGCAAATCGTCTTGTTTTTATATTGTATGTTAAATTGCTAAATTGTGAATTGTTGGGATGTGGAAAATGATTTATGATGTGTTTTATGTCATGCATTCAAAGGTGTACAACATTTGGATATAACTGAATTATGCTTATGACCACGTTATGCCTTGGAATATGTCATGACAATTTGTATAAATGAAAAGAAGAAAAAAGTATAAGAAGCATGAGAATATGAAGTTGTAATTGATTGAATTAGGCATAAATTTGGTTGTGATTGGGTAAGAGAGGAACCCATTTTGCTAGTCACGTGCACGTTGACCTATAACCTTCTCCCGGTGCCCACTTGAGGCACACCAGATCCTGAGAATCGGACTCATTTTGTTCACAGTGTAAACTTCAGTTTATCCATTTCGTTCCACTGAACTCTCGACTTATTTGTTGTGCATTTCATCATTGATTTGTTGAGTATGATGCATAATTGAGCGTTATGCTTTGATAGATAATTACAAGATATGTTCTAGGTGAAGATATCTTGTTAACTATGAGTTGTGAGTTTGAATTGTTGAGTGTTGAATTGCTAGATATATATGCATATATGCTTGAATATGTGGCTTGTTACCGTTGAATATAAATATATTAGCCACTGAGCTGTGTAACTCACCCCACTATTCCCTCCTCAGGTGTAGAACGAGAAGATTAGTGATCCTTGCAAGGTAATGAGACAAACTTTGAGATAGTTAGCATTTTCGTACTAAGTTAGTTTGATAACTTTTGAGTAGTTTTAGCAGCATATCGACCATGAGCATCCTTATGTATTTTGTATTAAGCTAATGATGTAGTGTGGATATGTAACTAAAGCTACATTTAAACACTATTTTGTTTAAGCAAGGATATTGGGTATAAAAGAAGTTCTTTTATCATGTTGATAATGAAATATGATTGTGTTTGGCTCGTGATTCTCAAAGTTGGTATATTACATTTTTTAGCATTTGTTCTAAACTTTAAAAAAAACTATATTATTCTAGGCAAAATTATACAAAATTGTCTTCATGAAAGTTATAGATCATCCTCTTAGCTTTCCAATGGTATAAAGGTTGTAATTTTTGGACTTTGAATGAAACAGATATGTCCTTTACACATTAACATCACTAGTGTTGGCAGAAGCTGCAACACTATCCTTAACATAAATTATATCATGATTTCAATGATTAAAATGCATTGATCTAGGCCAAATTATACAAAGTTGCCGTTTGAATTCCAACGGTATAAGGCATCAAATTTTTGGACATTTGAGTTGAGAGATATGATCATTATAAGTTAGAGATGTTGCACTCAATGTATAGTGCGATCGCAACAAGGAAAGCTGCGACCACACCTTGGGAGCAGCCTCGGGTGCGATTGCAACAAGGAAAGGTGAGATCGCACCTCGCAACTTCTCTAATGTTTTGCCATCTGAAGGGTTTTCCAACTCTGAACATATTTGACTCTTTTGGCCATAACTTTGTCATCCAACCTTCAAATGACCTGATTCTTGAAGCAATAGATTCCTAACACATTGATTAAGTTGATTTGAAAAATATTGATGCAAAGGAATTGAGGGTAGTGTTTGGAAGAGCATAAATTGGTTATGAACATACTTTGGTTTTTTAATCATATTTTGAGCTATAGAGCTCCAAATGAGATGATTCTTATTTCAGTGTAAACTAGAGTCATAGGGCTACAATTGTTCTAAAGAAGTCTATATGAAAGTTTTGTGACTAACTGGTGCGAGCATGCCACCTTTGTAGGATGCATGTTCAAATGTCACTTACGACGTCGGGCACATGTCTTGCGAGGAAATGGGGACCAACACTTATGGTGTCAGGGCATGAATATGAACCGATGATGGCCAGTGAGGGTTCATTGAAAGAACCTTATAGGGTAATACGCTCACATTTTACGCCTCCAAATGTTAGACTCCAGAAATGGGGTCCAACCTGTTTGGTATCAGAGCTGGACTACTAATTTAGAACAACTTGAATTATTGTGTTTAAAGTTAAATTATTTATGAAGTTAAAGTCATTGCCTCATTTGTTGCATTGTGTGTTTTGTGTTTTGCGTTTTTTGCTTTGTGTTGTTTGTTATTTTGTTTGTTTAAGGACAAGCAAACATTTAAGTGTGGAGATGTTGATAGGTGTGAAATGCACCGTATTTGAGGGTATAGTTTGATATCTATTTAGCTGTTTATTCGATTGTTTAGTATGTGTTTAGCATATATTGTGTTAGTTTGTGATTGTTTTAAGTGATCTATGGGTTAGAACAATCTTGTGAGCTTAAATATGATATTTTTGAGGTACTTTGATGTGTTTGGTAGTGTTTCAGGGTAAAGATCGAAGAACGAAGGAGTTTTAGAGCAAATTAGGGCCAATTGCATTGCCCACAATCGTGACAGAAATGCTTGACATAGGCCACAATCATGGCTTGCATTAGGCAGACATGTAGACACTTCCAAGCGTTGTCTTGCTAGGGATTTTTCAAACCTTTCAGACCCCGAAAAAACCTAGTTCAACCCCAAACACAAAAGAACATAAATAGAACAACAAGAACATAAAGAAAAAGCTTTTGCATTAGCCACTTTTGAGAGAAAACTCTAGAGAGGATTATTGAAAGATTGAGAAAGAGAAGAAGGAAAAGAGAAGTGGAGAAGAAGCCGATATCGACACACTTCCTAGATTTGGAGTTTCTGACGTTGCTGCCTCCTATCTCCATCCAAGATCATATTTCCTGTTATTTTCCATTTTTATTATTGTATAGAATTGAGAATAGCAATTTGATGATAAGATTTATGAATGTTGAGATATTCTATACTCACCTTCTGGTTTTTTTTATCTTTGATTTAATAAAATCTGATTTTTTATGTTTATTGGATTTATTGTGATTGATTTTTGTGATTTCATAATTCGGTAATAGACTGAGAGGGTGAATCGAATGAAAATAATTAAATTGGGCTAATGAGAGTTAGATGATTTAACAAGAACGAGAAATTAATCAAATTGGTAATTGTGTGAAGAGAGATCTTGCATAGGTTCTCGATAGTTTATTAGGCAACTTTACATCTAATTAGGGTTCTTGGATAGATAGTTAATTAAGAAATTGTAAATTTTCATAATCTTATTAGGCTTTATAATTTATGGTTAATGATTATAACTCGAGAGAGAGTAATCAACCCTAGGATCATTTAGGACAGATAATCCGATAATTCATAATCGATTAGGTTTGATGGGACCCGATTTCAGGACCGGATCCCAATCGAAAAGAACGGAAAATGAAAAGCAGAAAATGAAACAATGTCCAATCGAAAGCGATTCGAAAGGTTCGGGATTGACGAAAATAGGTCGGAATCAAAAGCAAAAACATATATCGAAAAGCGGAAACATAAGGCGAAAACAAATCGAAGACGAATCGAAAATAACAAATCGGTTTAATCGAACTGAACAAATTTCCGACATCCGAGAACAAATATCTTAGAAGACTATCGCGTTGGAAACCTTAGACTAAACCAACCCGAAACAGGTGCAAATTTTTTTCTTTTGTTTTTTTGTTCTTTTTTTTCTCATTCATGTATCAAACTCATACAAAGCAATCTAATTTCCCCTTTTGGAAATTCATCCTCAATCAAAACTCACTGTTTTTTATTCTTCATATTCAAAACATATCTCATCAATTTAATCAAAAACTTATTATTCTATTCTTTTGCCAATAGACACTTAA
>JANVCQ010000232.1:29753738-29764617 GCA_025531925.1 Erythroxylum plowmanianum
ATACACGACACTTCTCCTCTCCTTCTTTCTAATTCATTAATTTAAACCACCAAAAGCCTATTCCTCCCAAAAATGCCCTTCACTTACAAGGACTTTCCCATTTTGCCCTTATTTTGTCTTATATGGCTCTACACTTACAAGCCTACTACAAATTATTCTAACTTAATCCTAACCCTTAATTCTAATTTCAAATTTCTAATTCCCATTTCAACCTTGCTAATTCCAAGACTCAACTATCAAAAAATATAATAAACAATTAAAGCAAAATAGAGAATAAATAAAAGTAAACGAATAAATAAATAATAATAAATAAAAAAAAATCGGGGCCCGACAAAATCACTAATAACACAAGGAATAGTAAAACTCCTTGGATCCTTAAGCTTTGGTGGTAGCTTTCTCGACAATATAGCCGAACACACCTCATTCAACTTCACCGTGGCATACTCCTTAAGCCTCCTCTTATTAGACAAAATTTCTTTTAAAAACTTAGCATAAAAAGGCATCTACATTATGGCCTCAACAAAAGGAATGTTTATATGCAACTTTTTAAATATCTCAAGAAAATGACCAAATTACTTATCTAATTGCGTACCTTTCAACCTTTGAGGATAAGGAATCTGAGGTCTTACCGGATGTGTAATGGGGTCAGCAAATAACCTTGGATGATCCATTTTTTTAGCTGGTGCTTCCTTGGCCTCCTTGCCACTTTCCCGACTCTCATCTTCTTCACTTTTTTCCACTTCTTTATCCTTCTGCTTCTCCTTAACTTCTTCAAGTTGTCTGCCACTCCTCAATAAAATAGCCTTTGCATGTTCTCTTGGGTTGGCCTCGGTAGTGCTAGGCAATGAACTCGAAGGTCTTTCCTTTAATAAACTTGCAATCTGGCTCATCTGATTCTCCAAATGTCTTATAGAAGATTCTTGGTTCTGCATTCTAACCTCGATAGTAGAGATGTACTTTGAGAGTAGATCTTCGAGATTAGATTTCTCTGGTGGTGTAGGATTAGGAGCCTTAAAACTTAGGGGTGGAGGTGGCTGTCTTTGAACATTGGGTGATTGTGTTTATGCCACCTGATCGTTTCGCTAAGAGAAATTTGGATGATTCCTCCACCCTGGGTTGTAGGTATTAGAATATGGGTCCCCTCGCTGTCTGTTATAATTGCCCACATAATGGGCCTCTTCTGTTTCTTGAGCAAAAGGATTCTCAACTTGACACTCAAAAGATGCATGAGAATCTCCACCACAATGCTCACAAACAACACAATTCCTTAATGAAGAGCTAGCTCCTGCTCTTACACTGTGCATCAAATTATCCAATTTCTTCATCAAAACATCCATCTGAGCATATAAAGCAACTGTATTGTCTACTACACGAGCTCTTGTAGGTCGTCTGGGATGCCTTTCTGTATGATATTGAAAACTGCTAGTGGCCATCTCGTCAATCAACTTTTAGGCTTGATCTAGCGTTTTCCTCATTAAACTACCTCCTGCGGCAGCATCTATGGTACTCCTGGTCGATGGGTTCATTCTTGTATAAAAAGTACTGACCTGCTGCCATGTAGAGAACCCATGACTCGAACATTGTGTTAACATATCTCGAAATCGCTCCCATGCTTCATATAAATTTTCATTTTCATATTGAGTGAAGGAAGTGATCTCATTCTTCATCTTTGCAACCTTGTCAAGAGGGAAAAATTTTGCCAAAAATAATCTCATCATCTCATCCAATGTAGTAATCAATCCCGACTGCAAACTAGCCAACCATGCTCTAGTCTTATCCCTTAAAGAAAATGGGAATAACCTTAATCTAACCGCATCTTCTGATACTCCATTCTGCTTGAACAAATCTCAAATATCCAAAAATGTGTCCAAATGGGTATTTGGATCCTCTAAAGGCAATCCTCCAAGTTGAGATGCCCTCACCATGGATGTAATGCTATGAGGAACCTCAAAACTTGCAGTTGTGATCGTCGGCCTTATAATGGGAGGCATGGGTCTATTGTTATGCCCCATAGTCAAATCCATCATAGTCAACTCCCTTCTCTCTTCAGTATGTGGCATCAACCTCTCCTCATGCTGTTCCATCTCTGAAAACTGCTCTTCTCTAGTCCTTACTTGTTAGTAGTTTTTTCAATCTCAGTATCTAGTAGCAAATTCTCGGGCTTTTGACCACGAGTGAGCATAAACAAAATGTAATAAATAAAAAGTAAATAATAACAAAACTAAGAAGGGAAAATAAACCACATCGAAATAAAGCAATCAAGCAAAAAACTAAAACACGCAAATAAACAACGAAGCAAGAATTAAATCTGAGACAATTAATACTGTCTAATCTAATGACTCACAATAAGGAATTTACTCCCCAACAACGACGCCAAAAACTTGTTATGGTCTAAACAAAACAATATAAATTAAATTCTATATAGACCAATTAGAGGCAAGCGCACCCCGTCGACAAGTAATATAGATCGATAAGAACCCGATATTGTACCTAAGGGAAAATTTCCAACATGTAAGACAATTAAATTAAACGATGAAAAATTACTCAGACAATCAAGAATTGATTGATTTGAAAATAAAATAAAATAAAATAAAATAAGTAAATCAAGGAAATATGAAAATTGCAAGGTATGAATTAAAATGACTAGATTTAATCAAATGACAAAAATCGGTTAAGGTATTAGATTTCAATTGGATTGGACACTAAAATAAAATTGCAACGGTGGATTGATTTAGGAAATACTTCACTTAAGCAAGTCGAACCCAATGTTCATGGTGTTCCCTTTTCTTCTAAATCCGAGTTACTACTTGGTTCATAGATAATTCGGAATAAAAGGCGTTAAATACAAGAACCCTAAAATTAAGTTCATTAATCCTGGGTATCCTCACACAAAATCCTAAGGTTGGTCCACAATTTAGTCTCAAGTATGTCGCTTGATTAATTTTTTGACAAATTAAATGCCATTGTTTGTGACATTCAATCATCTAAGGTCTTAATTTAGGTGATTAAGTTAAATTAGGACTAAATATGTATTCAATTAAGCAAAAATCAATACCACAAAAAATATCCTAATCCAATATCAAACTTAACCTTAACCGAAAAGAAAAACTTACTCACACATATTCATCAATGTAACATAAATCATGGTCATAATATATGTTTGCAATGATCCACACAATTAAAATAAATATGGAATTAAAAAATTCAAAAACATCTAATAATTATTTTTCTCCCGCAGCTGCATTTTTTTTGTCGTGTCACTAGCTTTGGTACGTCTTGGCGAAGGCCCTCTAGTCTCTCCACGCTAGCTTCTTAAAAGCCCACCTTGCCGTAACGTGTTTCTCTTAAGCCACCAACTCACTTTATTTCTTTTTTTCATCTCCACCTACAACAACGTTGTTCTCTCCCACTAAGTGTCTCGTTTTGCTTGCACAAAATGTCTCCTCCTCTAGCTAAAATTTAATCCTTTCATGCATCAGCTGTCTCGTTGTGTGTGGAGTGGAGAATGTATAGTGATGATGCAACATTATTGGCTTCCACCTCCTGTTTTCTCCACCAGCTGCAGCATGAGTGCCTTCTTCATATGTTTGTGGAGTAATAGTTTAATGAGTGCTGCGTTGTGTGTGGAAAATCTTAAGAGAGGGGGGTGTTAACGTGTCTTTCTCTTGTGGTGTAACGTGAGTCGTTTTCCCCCCTTTCCACCAGCTGCTTCAACGTCTCTTTTGTCTTCAACGTCTCTTTTGTCTTCACCACCAGTTGGAACATTGTATGTTTCTTTTCCTCTTCCTATTCAATGTCCACGCCCATGTACTGCCGCCACTTGCTTTCCTTTTCTTTTCTATATTGAATGTTTTTCAAAGATTTTTGGTCCCACGCAAATTCATGCTCTTTGTCCCTCTCTGTGCACGCCTCCAGCATTTTTTTCACGCCACTAGCATTCTACGTGTTTTTAGGAGAGTCTTTTGGTCCACTTTTTACGCTACCTTGGTTCGCGCACATTACTGTCTTTTTTTCCCTTTTACGTCGACACCACTTTTCTCTTTTTTGCCTCACCATACTGAATAAATTCCAGCCCTCATTCACGCCTAACCCTCCTACTTTTCAACTCGCTTGCGGCAACCATTTTCTTTTGTCTCTTATGTATTGAAAGTCCATCATCTCATGCTCTCTGGCTATCCTTTTCCCACTCCTTTTTAACTTTAAACCTCCATTCTTTGTCTTCCAAAACATTAACATTTTAGGTGGCTAAAATGTTAACCTTTTTTGCCCAAGCTTCTTTGAAAGATTTTTTTTCTTGATTTATGATATTAGATGTTCCAAATCAAATTTACCTAAAATCAAAATAAATAACTCTTAATTAATGCAATTTAAACATTAAATGGACAAGAGTTTAGAAAATTATGTCTCAAAAATTAATACAAAATGCTCATTAACAAAACACTTTCCTTTGGTGTTCTCTTTGGCTTTTTTTTTAATAGGTTGGGCCTTGACCCCTATTTGGGCCTTCTTTTTTATTGGACCCTTCTTATTTTGCTTACCATTACCCTTGGGCTTATAAGAAGTTTCTACATTATCTTCTAGCCTATGAGCCTTGATATTCAATATCACCTCTGTACTTTGAAGAGTATTCATCAACTCACTCAAGGTGTAATCCTTGCTGTTGAGCTTATAGTCCAACTTAAACTGCTGAAAAGAAGAGTTTAAGCTATTAATGATCATAATCATCTATGTGTCTGCATCCATGTTCGCCGCAAGCATCTCAGCCTCAGTGACTACAGAGATTACCTTAAGCATGTAATCCTGCACTGGTTCACCAGGATTTTGTCTAGGATTGTGAAAGGTTTGGATAACTTTCACCTTTGCAGAATTGGTTCTCACACTAAACATCTCACATAGGTAATGGACCATTGCACTAACAGTTTTCATACAAGCAATTTGCTTTTGCAACATACCACTGACAGAAGCTAGAATATAACACTTAGTAGTCTTATTAGCATTCTACCATTGCTCATATTGTTGGACTAGCTCAAGAGTTGAATCTCCACTTGGAGGTGTAGGCTCATTTTCAGTTAATACTCATGAAATTCATTCATATTGAAGAACAATGTCTAGGTTATGTCTCCATTCATTAAAACTCTCCATTTTCCAATTTGTTATTTATCAAGAGCAAAGTGAGTGGATTCATTTTGTGGTGATTACGTTTAAAAAATAAATTATTAAAAAACGCGCATACTAGTCAACAATATGGGAACTTTAGATAAATTCATGATCCATATATGTATGATGATAGATTTAACAAAACTTTAAAATAATTTAAATCTTTATACAACCATTATTTTTCTTATCTATAACGGACTAAGTGATGGTGGGTCATTTTATCCATTAAAAGAAAAACTAGGACCCTCTCACTAAAAAGGCTACCAAGCATCTTCATGCCTATCTTTTAAAGAAGCATCATAATTTGGTTCATACATTTTTCAATAGAGCTACAGTGGGCAGGATTTTGATAAATTATGTTGAGTGTATTAACCATTTGATTCATCCACTAAAGGTACTTGCAAATCATGCCTCGGTGGGAGGTCACATTTGCTACCAATAGGTGGACTTATCCTTAAGGAGACACAAACCATGCAAGATCTAGGATTCATGCCCTCCGGTGGAGAGTAACACATCATCATATGCAAATAGGCCATCATATAGAGACCATAGACTCTCACATGAGCATCCTCTCCCACTCAATCTTTTTGGGCTTTAAGTTTTAATATGTACCATCTTGTCTAGATGCAATTTTATTATCCATCCTATATTGTTTCATTATATATCTCATACATAATGAATGCATAAAAAAGCCTAGGGCTGGCAATTTTCTAAATGACATGCAATCACATAATATCACATATTATTTGCATTCATTTATCCATTCATCTAATGAACTAAAAATCCATATTTGATTGTCCATCCCAGAAACATAAATAAAATTACAAGCCTTTTAAGCCTAAAAATTTCTTCTTGGACTTGGATCTTCTGCTTTGAACCTTTCACTAACATGACTCGACCCATTCGGTAAAAAGTGTGTAATGACTTTTCTTTTTCAACAAAAAATTTGATTTACATAAAATCAAATTTTTATCCAAAAGAAAACAAAAATCTGCACTTTTTTTTCACCAAAACCAAAACTTATGCATATGACATAAAAATTCCAATACCTGTAAAAACCAAAACTTTGTTACAAAAATGTTCATACAACCGAAAATTTGTTAAAACAACATTCCAGCACTTTTTTTCTAAAAACCGAAATTTAGCCAAGACACCATAATCAAAACCAAAACTTTACCTCTTCATTTCTTCATCCATGGCTTCTTCATCTTCATCATTACATGATCTTGTACATTACATAATCAAAGAAAACATAAAAATGAAACAAAGGAGGAGATATGACAATGATAGGCCACCCTCCTTCTTACAAACCAAATGAAGAAAGCTTACAAGAGAACTTTAGAATCTATAGACAACCAAAAGAGCAAAACATACACCATATATATTGCTATCACATAAAAATATGCTGCATACAAAAATGATTGCCGACCCATGCATCATATATAGGACCCAAAATCATGCATAAGAAAACTGGCTTTGATACCAATTGTTGGATCAAAAACATAAGCATGCTGTATTTGGATGAAACGATAGATTTTAAAAATTTTTAGAAATCATAATTGCAGCAAAAGCAATATAACCAAAACAACATGCCAAGCCATACATGATACGGTATAAGGAAAATAATATACATAATAACAAGGTAGAAATTCTACTGACTCCTTCGCTATAACTTTATCTCCTCGCTGTGCTATCCTATTCTCGTCAATTTATCCACTACAAGGTAATGAATCCTCTTCATGTTATTGTATCCTTGACTAATCCGATCTACCACTTGTTCTCCTTGGACAACTTGGTTAACAAGATCCTTTGGTGGGAAAGGAGCAGAAACACTTGAAGAGATTTTTCCCTAGAAGAATGAAGCCAAAGAGGAGACATCTCTCATGCAATTTTCAGCTAACACATGCAAGATAGGAGAGAGAGATATAAAAATTCAACAACACCTTGTCTTCCACCTCATAATTTTGATTAAGCCTCAAAGGAAGAAGTGAAGTGCAACTAATGCGTCAGATCCTTCCTTAATCAATCATAAAGAAGCCAATAAATGAGACTCTTCTCATTTATTTTAAGATGGCTATATGAAAAGACCAATAACCTAAAAATTACATCTCATTTTCGATTTTTGGTGATAAAAGAAGGAAGATGGTCCATCAAATACACCAAAAGACCAATAACCTAAAAATTACATCTCATTATGAAAGAAGGTAGATGGTCCATCAAATACACCTCTTTCTTCTTTAATCCAATGAATGCGAATAGGTTACATGCTATCATTAAAAGACCACCATTAAACCATTTAATGATAAGACCATAACTCCATTTAATGATGATAAAGCATGTTAAAAATCATCTTTAATATAGCAAACCAATGTTAAATGTACTACTACACATTTAGCCCATTAAAATCGAAAATCCACCTCCATTTATCTTTAACAACTTTGTTTTAATTTAATTAATCTAATTAATCAAAATAAACAAAAATCTAGCCCATTTCTAAATGTTCATATAGGTTTCTAATTAACAATTAATTAAAGTATGCCCAACATTCAATTATAGGCTTTAAAACCTCTATTTGTATTTCTTAATTTGCTTGATAACCTTCCTAGAAGCCAAATGAGGAATCTAATTGGACATATATAATTTAAGCTCCAATAAGCCCATAATTAATTTAATCTCGTTAGAATTAATTCCAGCTTATTAACTAAATGTCATTCCACTAAAGACAATTAGTTAAACTCTTGAATTACTAAATATTATGAGAACACAAGTTTGAAACAAGATGTCCAATTGCAAACTCTAATATGAACCATATTATAGCCATCCACATAATAAAGTGTAAAATTATCGTTTTGCCTTAAGTTGATTTTTTCCTTCTAGATCTCCTATTTTACTCTATATGGTGATTAACACACAAGATCTCATCTTGTTGTTAAGACTTGATGGGTAGCTAGTCCCTCAAACTACTGGCGCCAGTTTAATCACCAATTTTCGTAAAACATCTAGAAGTGATAATATCACTATAAACTCTTTATTTGAGTAAATGTTCCCTAATACATGTTTCAATTAATAATTCCAATATGCAGACCTTTGAGTTTCAATTAATAAATTCTTTATTTGAGTAAATGTTCCCTGATACACTTGCTTTTCAGGGCACTATATTCACGTAACTCCAACAATAGCCACCTCCAAGATTTAAGCCTCCTAATCCTATACCACCAGAGAAATCTAATCTTGTAGTGCTACTCTCGAAGTACATCTCTAACATTGATGTTAGGATGCAAAAATAAAAAATTTTGAGAATCAGATAAGCTAGATTACAAGTTTGTTGAAGGAAAGACCTTCGGGTTCATTGCATAGCACTACTAAGCCCAATCTGAGAGAATATGCAAAGGCAATCTTATTGAGGAGTGGCAAACAGTTTGAGGAAGTTAAGGAGAAATAGAAGGCTAAAGAAGTGGAAAAGAGTGAAGAAGAGGAGAGTCGGGAGAGTAGCAAGGAGGCCAAGGAAGCACCAGTTATTAAGGAAGATCATCCAAGGTTATTTACTGACCCTATCACACATCTAGTAAGACCTCGAATTCCTTATTGTCAAAGGTTGAAAGGTACGCAATTAGATAAGCAGTTTGGTCATTTTATTGAGATATTTAAAAACTTACATATAAACATTCCTTTTTGAGGCCATATAGCAGATGCCTTCTTATACTAAGTTTTTGAAAGAAATTTTATCTAATAAGAGGAGGCTTGAGGAGTATGCCATGGTAAAGCTAAATGAGGAGTGTTTGGTCATATTATCGAAAAAGTTACCACCGAAGCTTAAAGATTTAGGAAGTTTTACTATTCCTTGTGTTATTAGTGATTTGCATATAGATAGAGTTTTAATAGATTTGGGTGCAAGCATTAACTTGATGCCTCTTTCTATTTTTAGGAAGTTAGGATTGACGAAGCCCAAACCTACTACTATTTTGCTTCAACTGGCATATAGGTCGATCACTTATCCAAGGGGAGTCATTGAGGATATATTGGTCAAGGTTAAGCAGTTCATCTTCCCAGTGGATTTCTTAGTCCTTAACATTGAGGAAGACAGAGACATTCCCATCATTCTTGGGAGACCTTTCATGGCCATTGCATGGACCATCATCGATGTGTAGCGTGGAAAGCTCATCATAAGACTTCAAGATGAAGAACTAGTGTTTGATGTGTTCAATGCTATAAAGCATCCTTATACTGTTGACTCTTGCCATTTTATTGATATTTATTCTTCTGATGCTAATAATTCTTCTATTGTTTGTGCATATTTGTTACAAGGGGGAGTACAAGGAATGATCAAAGAGTTAGAGGAAGAATTGCAATAAGAGTTGGAGGATATTATAGTTGAGATGGAGCAGGCATGATGGAAAAATTATGGAGCATACGAGTCCCTCCAATGTCCAGCCAAGTTATTTTCAAAGCCTTCAATTAAAGAGCCTCCTTTTCTTGACCTTAAACCTCTTTCAAGTCATTTGAAGTATGTTTATCTTAACCCACCGGAGCACTTACCAGTTATCATTTATTCTTGTTTGACAGGTGCCATAGAGGAGTAACTGTTAAGGGTACTGCGGGACCACAAGAAGGCGACTGGGTGGTCCATTACAGATATTAAGGGTATAAACCCTTCCTTTTGCATGCACTGCATTTTCATAGAGGATGGAAGTAAGGAGATGGTGCAGTCCTTGAGGAGACTTAACCCACACATGAAGGAGGTAGTGAAAGATGAGGTAATAAAGCTTCGAGATGTAGGTATTATCTACCCCATTTCTAATTTTGATTGGGTTAGTCCTATGCAGATGGTGCCAAAGAAAGGAGGCATCACTGTGGTTGAAAATGAGAAAAATGAATTAATAGCCACTAGGAAGGTAACTAGGTGGAGAATGTGTAGATTATAGGAAGTTCAGTGATGCCACTTGGAAAGATCATTTTCCTTTGCCTTTCATCGATCATATGATTGAGAAATTAGCTAGACATGACTTTTATTGTGCCTTAGATGGATATAGTGGATATTTGCATATTCTAGTAGCCCCGAAAGATTAGGAGAAAACAACTTTTACATGTCCTTATGTTATATTTGCATATAGATGCAGGCCATTTGGGTTATACAATGCTTCGGCTACATTTCTAAGGTGCATAATGGCTATCTTTTCTAACATGCGTGAATCTTGCATTAAAATTTTCATGGATGACTTCTCTGTGTTTGGTACTTCATCTAGTGCATGCTTAGATCACTTAGAGAAAGTCTTGATTAGGTGTGAAGAGTTAGTGCTTAATTGGGAAAAAAGTCATTTCATGGTCTAGTAGTACATTATTTTAGGTCACAAGATTTTTAACAAAGGTATAGAGGTGGACCCAACAAAAATTGATGTCATTAAGAAACTTCCACTACCAAAAAATGTTTGATTCATTAGAAGTTTCTTAGGCCATGATGGTTTTTACCGTAGGTTCATTAAGGATTTTTCTAAGATTGCCAGTCCTTTGACTGAGTTGCTTAAAAAAGATGTTGTGTTTGCTTTTAATAATAAATGTTTGACATCTTTTCAATTATTAAAGGGTATACTTATGAATGCACCTATTCTTATATCTTCTAACTAGTCTCTTTGTTGGACCCCGATTTATGAGTAAAAATTTGAATTATGAAAATGAAATTTAAGGAGTGTTTTGTGTATGTATTGTGTAATAGATGACTTAAACT
>JANVCQ010000232.1:29764717-29788971 GCA_025531925.1 Erythroxylum plowmanianum
TTCGGGAACTTCCCGGAACAAAAAAGTTTTGTTTTCCGCACCGTGGGCATGTGATGCTCACACCGGGATTTTCCTACAAGAGCAAGGTGGAAGAGCAGCATGAAAGATAAGATTTGAAAGGTTAAAACCTAAGAAGAAGAGAGCTACAAAAATGATGGAGGGAGCCAAATAAAACACCAATGGCTTTTAAAGGGGAGAGCATCGTGGAAGCCAACAAAAAAGGGGGGAGGCTTTTAATTAAAAAGGGTAGTGGGCTTAAGGCTTTGTTTGGCAAGTGAGGTTTATCACTTTCCACATGTCCAATTTCTAAAATATTTGATTGGTTCTTTCATTTAACTAGTCCCATGAATTTCAATTTCTACTCCAATTGTTCCCCAATTTTCATTGACACTTGACAATAAATCCTAAAGTCATTTGTCAAAATTTCCATTACCATTGGACAGTAATTTCTACTACCATTTAACAGTTGTTTTGCCACTCGGCAATTTTCCTAGCTAAAATACTCAACAATTTCCAAAAATTTCTCCAAAATTTCTAAATCAATTTATACACTCCCCAAATCAATTTTAAACATATAAAAACCACATTTCTTAGTATACTCACATTTATAAACAATTATACCTGAAAATTGTCATTGAATGCACATACAATTATTTTTATGTGCAAAAATCACAATTCACGTGTGTGTGTATATGTTGTCATTATGCATGAGCATGAAATAGATTTTATAAATCTCTCTTTGATCTCACATATATCAAATTTTACGGTTCTAACCCCTAGTATAAGAACAGGATGTTACAAGAGGAGTAGATAGTATGACAAGCTCTGCAAGTATGAAGCCGTGGATTTCAATGGAACTACCAATACTAAAGAGGTTGAAGCATGGTTGAAGGGGACCGAGAGATAATTTAGATGAAGTGCTATGACGAAGAGAAACTGGACTATGCGGTCAGCTTGTTATGGGGGATGTGCTCTATTGGTGGGAGTTAGTGCCCCACAATTAGGACATATTGCTGGTATTGACATAGAGGGACTTTTTAGAAGCTTTCAAGAGGAAATACTTCTCAAGGATCTATCTCCAAGAGAAGGCTAGAAAATTTCTAAATCTCATATAGAGGGATATAAATGTGAGTGAGTATGATTTGAAGTTCACGAAGCTCTCCTAGTATATGGCCAACATTGTAACGAATGAGGAGGACAAGTGTCGCAAGTTTGAGGGAGGACTTCATTTAGGGATTAAGGAGAAGGTGTTGATCCATAATTTTTGAGATTACCAGTAGTTGATAGATGTTGCACTCTAAGCCGAGAAAGTGGAGGATATTAAGTATTAAGTGAATAAGAAGAGGAAGAATCATAAGAAGTCTTCCAAGAAGGAGATGAGTGCTCCAATGCCTAAGAGGTGCATGAATAGCATCCACACACCAAGTGAGGTGGGAAGTAGTGCTTCTGCTAAGAGCAAGCAGAAAAAGACAGTGTCAGTGCAAGCCTTGACTATAGGAGGCAATAGAGGGATGGAGAGGAGTAGGAACATGAACCCCCCAATGTGAGCATTGTGGGAAACTTCACAAAGGAGAGTGCTTCGAGTTACTTAGAGCATGTTTTTGATGTGGAGAGAAAGGACACATGATCAGGGACTGTTCCTAAGTAATAAGGCAAGGGAGGTCACATTTGCAAGTCCTAATGAGAGCAAAAATAGTGGGAACTAGGCTAGTCACTAAGGTGTGCAGTCCTGGAGCTGCAAGGAAGGCTATTCCTCGAGGAAGGCCAAGGGGTCAAGCTCAGGCAAGGGTATTCACCATGTCTAGGGAGGAAGCTATAGCCACACCTGAAGTTTTCACTAGTATAACTCAATTATTTAATTCTAAAATATATGTCTTGATTGATTCTGGCTCCACTCATTCATTTGTTTCAACAAGCGTGATTTTACATGATGTTAAATTGGTGCTATTGGATAGTCTGTTGATTATTAGTACTCCTTTAGGGAGGAAGGTGATGATAAGTCAAATGCATAGAGATTGTGAACTGTTCATTGAGGGGGCTAGACTGGTAGTGGATTTATTGTCTTCAGAGTTGAAAGGTCTAGATGTTATATTGGGAATGGACACCATAGAGAAATATCGTGCAAAGCTAGACTATAGCCTCAAAAAGGTAAAGTTGGATTTTGGCAATAGAGAGAAGGTGACTTTTAGAGGAGATAGAAGAACACCGTCACCTAGAATGATTTTAGTTTTGTTAGCTGACAGGATGATGAGAAAAGGGTGTGAAGTTTTCTTTGCACACATTGTGGACATCGATGGGAATGAAGGGAAGTTAGAGGATTTTCCATTTGTGAGGGAGTTTCCAGACATGTTTCCAGAGGACTTACCTGGTTTGTCACTTGTGAGAGAAATCAAGTTCACCATCGACTTGATTCCCGAAACCACACCCATTTCTATACCACCATATAGAATGGCTTCAGCTGAACTGAAGGATCTCAAGGAATAGTTAGAGGAACTGTTATAGAAAGGGTATATAAGGTTGAGTTCGTCACCATAGGGAGCATCTGTTCTGCTTGTTAAGAAGAAGGATGGAACATGGAATATGTGTATTGATTATAGGAGACTCAACAAGCGGTTTGTTAAGAACAAGTATCCTCTGCCCTAGATTGATGATCTATTTGACCAACTACAAGGAGCTGACATGAACAAGATAGCCTTCAGGACACGTTATGGGTATTATAAGTTTCTGATCATGCCCTTCAGATTGACAGATGCTCTAGATACATTCATGGATCTTATGAATAGGGTTTTCAAGGAGTGTCAGATTGATTTGTCATAGTGTTTGTAGATTACATTTTGGTGTATTCTAAGAGTGAAGAGGAGCATGAGGGACATCTCAGGATAGTGTTGTAGACACTAAGGAAGAAAGAACTTTATGCCAAATTCAGCAAGTGTGAGTTTTGGCTTTATAGGGTAGTATTCCTTGGACATGTGATTTCGAAAGATGGAGTACATGTTGATCTGAGGAAAGTTGAAATAGTAATAAACTGGCATACACCCAAGACAGTAATAGAAGTGAGGAGTTTTTTGGGATTGGCAAGCTATTATAGGAGGTTTGTGGAAGGAACCTCTATGATAGTGGCTTCGATGATCAAGTTATTGAGGAAGAATCAGAAGTTTATCTAGAGTAATGAATGTTAGAAGAGCTTTGAGGAATTTAAACACAGATTGACAAGTGCTTCAATTCTAACTTTGCCTATAGGATATGAGGGTTATACAGATTATAATGACGCATCAAGAAAGGGTTTGGGTTGTGTGTTGATTTAAAGAGACAGGGTGATAGCTTATGTTTCATGGCAACTAAAGTCTTATAAGTTGAATTACCCGACTCATGATCTGAAATTGGTAGTAGTGATTTTTACCTTGAATATTTGGAGACATTATCTGTATGGAGTTCAGACAAGAATTTTTACGAATCATAAAAGTCTAAATTATTTTTTGACCTAAAAGGAATTAAATTTGAGATAGAGAAGATGGTTAAAGCTAATTAAGGATTATGATTTATTGATTGAGTACCATCTAGAAAAGGAAAATGTAATAGAGGATGCCTTGATTAGAAAATCATCCATAACTCATGTTCACACAGTTTATTTGTCGTTATTGGAAGAGACGGCTAAGCTTAAAATAAGTTTGAAACAGGAGGAAACTGAGTGTACTGTTGCTACTTTCAGAGTGAGACCAATACTTAGAGAGAAGGTTAGGGAGTTATAAGCGCAGGATGCGAAATTGAGCAAGCTCCGAGAAGAAATTCAGATTGGCAAGAAATCAGAAGTGGTAGTGAGGGATGATGGACTTATGGTTGCAGGAAGAAGACCCTGTATTCCAAATGTCAAGGAGGTCAAGGATGAGATATTTGTTAAGTCTTATAATATGACTTATGCCATGTACCCGGGTAGCACTAGGATATATAGAGATTTGAAGGAGCATTTCTGGTGGAAAGATATGAAGAAAGATGTAGAAAAATATGTGGGCAAGTGTCTAGTGTGTTAGCAAGTCAAGGCTAAACACCAGGCACCTTCAGGCAAGTTAAGGCCATTGTCTATCCCTAAGTGGAAGTGGCAAAGGGTAACTACGGATTTTCTGATGGGTTTGCCCAAACTAATAGGAAGCATAATGCTATATGGGTTATTGTTGATCGTTTAACGAAGTCAACCCATTTTTTGGCAATTAAACAGACTGATTCTCTATATGTACTATTAAAGAATTATATTAACAAGATAGTAAGACTGCATAGGACTCCTAACTCTATATTTTCTAACAGGGATCCTTGATTTACTTCTAGATTCTAGGGAAGCTTACAAGAGGCTTTGAGAACTAAGCTAAATTTTAGCACTACTTTCCACCCCCAAATAGATGGTCAATTTGAAAGGACCATTTGGACCCTTGAAGGAATGCTTAGGGCATATGTGATGGACTTCAAAGGAGCTTGGGATGAGCATTTGCCTTTGGTCAAATTTGCTTATAATAATTTGTACTACTCGAGCATTCAGATGGCTCCTTATGAAGCACTTATGGAAGGAGATGTCGAACTCCTATATGTTAGGATGAAGAAGGAGAAAAGAAACTGATAGTGCTAGACTTACTTTAGATGACAATCAATAAGCTTAATCTTGTTAAGCAACAACTTAAAGCAGTACAGGATAGAATGAAAAGTCAAGATGATGCACACCAGAAGGAAATGGAGTATGAAGTTGGTGAAAAGGTCTTTCTTAAGGCATCTCCTTGGAAAAAAGTCACGAGGTTTGGCAAGAAGGGCACGTTGAGTCTGAGATATGTGGGTCCTTACGAGATTGTTGAAAGGATTGGACCACTAGCCTATAGGTTGGCATTGTCCCAAAATTATCACAAATACATGACGTCTTTCATGTGTCCATGCTAAGGAGGTATAGATCGGATCCCTCCCACATCATTCAGATCATTGAGGTTTAGTTAAGAGATGATCTAAGTTATGAGGAGACTCTAGTAGAGATTTTGGACACTAAGGAAAAGGTCCTTCAAAACAAGATAGTTTAACTGGTTAAAGTCCTGTGGAGAAACCATTATATGGAAGAGGCCATGTGGAGACCTTGGAGGCCATGAGGGAAAAGTATCCACACCTCTTTAATAATTTAGGTAAGAATTTCGAGAACAAAATTCTTTTAAGAGGGGAAGCAATGTTGGCCCCAAATTTCTTTCATGATGAATAAGCATGATTTAAATTAATTTTGAGGTCTTGATAGATTAATGTTATGGAGTTAATTATTATGTTAATATAAGTAAGATTTTATAACATAGGTTAATTGAATTAAAGTGTTAAGGTGGTAAGATTGTATGAGGGCATTTTTGGAAGATCACTTAAGTTGGAAAATTCTAAAGCATTAAAAGAAGGGCAAATTGGATATTTCTCAATCATTAATGGCATAATGGGAAGAAGAAATGTTGTCTTGCTTTTAAGTGAAGAAAAAAAAGTGGATTTAGGGAGATAAGAGAGAAAGAGGAGCATTAGAGCTTCCATTAGAGCCAAGAAACTCATTGTTTGGTGAAGATTCAAGGTAAGTTATGTTTAATCTTTTGGATTTTTAGAAGGGTTTTGGTTCAAACAGCTTAGGAAATGCATAGGTATAAGTATTCTAGGATCAATTTTATGCATATGTTTCTTTGGGTTTTCCAATTTGAATTCCTATTGAATGGGGATTTTTGCCAATGATGAAGGGAGACAAAAAAGACAAGAGGAGCAAGAGGAGAGGCATCCTTAAGCAAGTTTTCAATCAAGGAAATTAAGGTGGGTTTCATATGTGTAACTGGATAATTAACCATTATGTTTTCTTTTTAGTCAAGAGAATAAAATGATTTCTCATTTCTTTATAATTGTGGCATTTATTGCTTTTGAATTATTTGAGAAATTGCTATATGCTTGGTATATGAATTTGGTTGATGAATTGTGAAATGATGCTGGAAATGCATATGAAATATTTCATGTTCATGAAAAACGTATTTTCAAAATGTGCCATTTGGGCAACATGTTTACAAGTTATGAAATATATGTTATGTGGGTTTGGTTTGGTCCCTTAAGTATGTCAAGTGAACTTTGACTAAAGGCTTCTTCCGCCTACTCGCTAGTAGTATGGAGCTCCTTCACGGCTACACAAAACCATGTTGTGGGATTGCAATAGTACGTTCTATTCACAACTACATAGGAACCTTATGGAAAATGTGTTGTACATTCTAATTTTGGACCCACCCAAACCATTATGATGTGTTTATCTGTTTATGATATGTTGACAAGATTGATGCATACATGATTTGTATTATTGAGAATTTGAGATTTCTACTTTTTATGCTTCAATAAGAATTTTGATGGCAAATGAACGTTTTGAATGATTTTGCATGTTACCAGTTTTAAACTTGTTACCCACGATCCTTCAAGCTCACCTCCTGTTCCTTTCCATCTTCAGGTGATGAGCAAGATATCGAGTGATCGAGTCAAGAGTCAAGGCATCACTCCAATTTGCATATTTTGTTTTTGAAGCTAGATTATGTAAAACAAGGCTTTAGTCACATTTTGAGCAATTCCAGTTTATGTAAACTTTGTATTTTTGGTTTATGATGTATTGTGGCTTGAAATGCCCATTAAAGCCTTGTAAAACTTTTACTTAATGATGTTAATGAAATATATGTACATTATGATTGCTCATGACGTTTCAAGTATTTACATTGCATTTTCAAGCTTTACATAGAGATAAGATTTGTATTCTAACTTTAGGGGAAAAAATGTTTACATCTAGGATGAATTAGACAAAATGGTCTTCTTACAATTTGTAGCTTATGTTTCTAGCCTTCCAACGATATAAAGTATGAAATTTTTGGAAATCAGAGTTGAGAGATATGATTGTTATAAGTTGGGGATACTGCATAGGATGCAAATAGGATAGCTAAAGTAAATTTTGAGAAATGGTTGGATATGATGAATCATTTGAGTTGAAATTTGGGAGTTTTAATGCAATCAATTTTGTAATTGAATGTTTAATCAGTGATATTTCATTAGCAGAAGTGAATTTAGGAATATTATGAGTGAACATGATGTTAGAATGGATGTAAGAGCCATTAGAAAGGCTTTGGAGGGGTTTGGGGGCCACATATGTCTGTTAGATAGACATTAGGTCCATTAAATGGACCTTCTTAGGTCTAAAAATGCCTCCTGCCCAATGCGTGTCCGTTAAATGGACATTAGGTCCTTTAAACAAACCTTCTCAGGTCTGGAAAGCACCCCAAGCCCGTCTATGTCTGTTAGGGTGAAGTGTATGTCTGTTTAACGTACATTCACTGTACACCTTTGGAAATTTGGGTTTTTAACCCTCTAAGTGGCAAAATCTCCCCTTGGGATCTTCATAAAAGTTATAGGTCTAGAGGTCTTTTTAGAAACCATTATATAAAGAACTTAATCTGGCCTCTCCAGTGAAAGCTATGTCTATTTTCCCAAAATAGGTACAATATGTTTGAGGACAAAACCTTGTTTGATTTTTTAGGCCATAAATTTATCATTCGACCTCCAAATGAAATGATTCTTAAACTAATAAATTCCTAACACATTTTTCTATCTCTCTATAAAATTGGTATCCTTTAGTATTGAATTGAAAAATATTGATGGAAAGAAAATGAGGGGAATGGTTTGAAGAGCGTGAATTGGTTATGAACATAAAGACCTTTAGGATGCTTTGAGAATGAAGATGAACCGATGATGGCTAATGAGGGCTTGTTGAAATAGCCCTACAGGGTAATACACTCATGATTTATGACTTCAGATGTAGGGCTCTAGAAACGGAGTTCAACATCACCAGGTTTTTGTCTAAGATTATGAAAGGTTTAGATAGCTTTCACTCTTGCCAACCTAGTCCTCACAACAAACATCATATGTAGGTGATGGACCATTGCCCTAGTAGTTTTCATGCAAGTAATTTCCTTCTGCAACATGCCATTGACAAAAGCTAAAATATAGCAGTTAGTAGTCTTATCAACATTCTGCCATCACTCATGTTGTTGGACTTGCTCCGGAATTGAATCTCCACTCAAAGTTGCAGGCTCATTTTTAGTTAATACCTATAAAATTCGTTCATATTGAAGAATAACTTCAAGGTTACGTCTCCATTCATTAAAATTCTCTCCATTTTCTAATTTATTATTTTTCAAGAGAAAAATGAGTGGACTCATATTGTGGTTGACTATGTCTAAAAATATAAATTATTAAAACATGAGCATACTAGTCAACAATATTGGAACTTTGCATAAAATCATGATGCATGTATGCATGATGATAGATTTAACAAAACTAAAAGAAATTTAAAACTTTATACGATGGTTATTTTTCTTATCTATAACGGACTAAGTGATAGTGGACTATCTTATCTATTAAAAGAAAAAATGGGACCCTCCTATTCAAAAAACTACCAAGCATCTTTATGCCTAACTTTCAGAGAAGTACCATGATTTGGTTTACTAACAGAGCCACGGTGGTTAGGTTATTGACAAAACATATTGAGTGTGTAACCATTTGATTCAAAGGTACTTGTAAACCATGCCTCAATGGGAGGTCCAATTTGCTACCAATGAGTGGACTTATCTTTAAGGAGACCTCAAACCATGTAAGATCTAGGATTCGTGCCCTCCGGTGGGGAGTAACACTTCCCCACATGCAAATGGGCTATCACATGGAGACCGTGGACTCTCATATGAGCATCCTGTCCCACTCAATCTTTTTGGGCTTTAAGTTTTAGTAAATACTATCTTGTCTAGAGGCATTTTATTATCCATCCTATATTGTTTCATTATATATCTCATACATAATGAATGCATGGCAAAACCTAGGTTGGGAAATTTTCTAAATTACATGCAATCACATAATATCACATATTATTTGCATTCATTTATCCATTCATCTTATGGACTAAAAAACCACCTTTGATTGTCCATCCTAGAAACATAAATAAAATTACAAGGTTTTTAGGCCCAACAATTTCTTCTTGGACTTGACTCTTCTGCTCTGAACTCTTCACTTACATGACCTGACCTATTCAGTAAAAAGTGTGTAATGACTTCTCATTTATGATAAAGTTTAGATTTTCTTAAAACTGAATTTTTGTCCAAAAGAGAACAAAAATCTGCACTTGTGTTTCACCAAAACTGAAACTTGTCCATATGAAACAAAAAATCTAGCACTTGCTTAAAAACAAAAATAAAACTTGTTATGTCATAAAACTGAAAATTTGTTAACACAAAATCCAACAGTTTTGTTTTCTAAAAACCAAAATTTAACTAATACACAATAATCAAAACCGAAACTTTACATCTTCATTTTTTCAATCCATGGCATCTTCATCTTCATCATTACATTATTTTGTACATTACATCATCAAATAAAACATAAAAATGAATCCAAGGAGGAAAAATAATGATGATAGGCCACCTCCTTTACAAATCAAATGAAGAAAACTTACAAGGTAACTTTAGAATC
The DNA here is from genome assembly GCA_025531925.1 of Erythroxylum plowmanianum. Classification (NCBI taxonomy): domain Eukaryota; kingdom Viridiplantae; phylum Streptophyta; class Magnoliopsida; order Malpighiales; family Erythroxylaceae; genus Erythroxylum; species Erythroxylum plowmanianum. The sequence goes on from JANVCQ010000232.1 coordinate 29,774,243, forward strand.
TATGGACAACCAAAAGAGCAAAGCATACACCATATATATTTCTATCACATAAAAGTATGCAACATACAAAAAGTTGTCAACCCATGCATCACATATAGAAGTCAAAATCGTGTATAAGAAGATTGATTCTAATACCAATTGCTAGATTGGAAACATTAACATGCTATATTTGGATAAAATGGTAGATTTCAAAACTTTTTAGAAATCAAATTGCAGCAGAAGCAATATAACCAAATCAACATGCCAAGCCATACATGATACGGTATAAGGAAAATAATTTACATAAACATCAAGATGGAAATTATTATTGACTTCTTCACTACAACTTTAACTCTTCGCTATGTCATCCTATCCTCTCCTAGGTAATGTATCCTCTTCTGGTTATTACATCCTCAACCAATCCAATATACCACTTGTTCTCTTTAGACAACTTTGTTAATGAGATCCTTTATTAGGAAAGGAGAATAAAACTTGAAGAGATTTTGCCTTAGAAGAAAGAAGCCAATGATGAGACACCACTCATGCAAATTTTGACTAACACCATGCAAGATAGGAAAGAGAGAGAATAAAAAATTCAACAACCTTGTATTCTTTTTCTCAGTTTCAGTTAAGGCTCAAAGAAAGAAGTGAAATGCAGCTAATGCATCACATCCTTCCTTAAACAATTATAAAGAAGCCAATAAATGAGACTCTTCTCATTTGTTTTAAGATGGCAATATGAGAAGGCCAATAACCTAAAAAATACATCTCATTTTTGGTTTTTTGTGATGAAAGAAGGAAGATGGCCCATCAATTGCACCTCTTTCTTCTTTAATCCAATGAATGCCAAATGGTTATATGCTATCATTAAAAGACAACCATTAATGATAAGATCATTACTCCATTTAATGATGATAAAGCATGTTAAAAACCATCTTATACTCAAAACAATGTTAATTGAGTCGCTACACATTTAGCCCATTAAAACTGAAAATCCACCTCCATTTATCTTTAATAAATTGTTTTAATTTAATTAATCAAATTAAACCAAAGTCTAGCCTATTTCTAAAAGTTCATATAGGCTTCTAATTAACAATTAATTAAAGCAAGACCAACATTCAATCATAGGCCTAAAACTTCTATTTGTATTTCTTACTTTACTTTATAACCTTCCTTGAAGCCAAATGGGGAACCTAATTAGACTTATATAATTCAAGCTCCAACATGCTTGGAATTAATTTAATCTCACTACAATTAATTATAGTTTGTTAACTAAATGTCATTCCACTAAAGACAATTAGTTGAACTCTTGAATTACTAAATATTATGAGAAATACATGTTTCAAATAAGATGTCCAATTGCAAACTCTAATATGAACCATTTTATAGCCATCCACACAATTAAGGGTAATTACTACTTTGCCCTTATGTTGATTTTTCCTTCTAGATCTTCCATTTTACTCTATATGGTGGTTAACAAATAAGATCTCATTTTGGTATTAAGACTTAATGGGTAACTAGTCCATCAAACTATTGGGGCCAGTTTAATTACCAGTCTCCATAAAACATCTAGAAGTGATAATATCACTATAAACTATTTATTTAAGTGAATATTTCCTGATACATGTTTCAATTAATAATTCCAACATGTAAACACTAGATTGATACTTTGCAAAAAATCATTATGATCATATAAAAATTATAATGAAACACATATGAGTTTACCACTCATCAAGATTGTGGTCCATAATAAAAGAATGCTTAAGTGTATGTTTTAATATTAAAGTAATGGTCTTCCTTATTCTAATATATGTGGTTCCAGATTCATTTAATAGTTCCATTATCAATTGTCAACTACTATCATGATAAGAAACTCATCATTTCGTTGAAGTAAACTCCTTTATTTACACAGAGATAAATTGCAACACTATAATCTAAACTATAATCAAGCCACCAACTTGATTATTCAACTGTGAATCAATTATTTTAGATTCTAATAATATACATGTTTCCCATACATCTCTATGTATATGTATATTACTTACAAAGGAATCTTGGTACCTTATGACTAGATATATAAAGATCAAACATATAAAACCAAATTCTTTTTTTATTAATAATAAATATTTTTATTATAAAATTAATTGGAAGAAAATTAAGTTATTAGTAAATACACTTGCTTTCCAGGGCATTATATTTACATAACTCCAACACTAAGTCTCCTCTCCGTGCTTGAAAAATTAGTACTGTAATTTTGATGAGTTTTGCTCTCAGTGAGTGAACCATCATCAATGTGTTTACTCAAGCAAAACATAAACATCTCATGTATTTAAACACAGTTCAATCAGATAACCCCTTATCCAAATTCAAATCCAATATATATTAGATTACTCGCATTTTTCAACAAGCACCTTTTAAATACATAGACTTCTTATAGTCATTTCAGAACAATCCAATCATTTGTCTCAATTCTTCATATCATTAATATGTACACAAGTATTACACGTCATTATAACAACAGAGTTCAACATTTATTTGTAATTAATCTTATAAACATATGCAAATATATAGATGCAAATGCATATGAGACTCACTTTTATTTTTACTTTGTAGTGACCAAGCACCTATTTAACTATCCCATATCTGATGTTGATATCGAGCTCATTTTATATCATGTCTCATACCTATTGTGGATACCGGGCTCATTTAACGTTAAACCTATGACTCTTTGTGCACATTCTGAGCTTTAGGCTCTTTTCACATTGGTCACTCCAGTTACACCCCTTTATCTGATCATGCATATTCATATGATGAAGTACAAAATTTCACATAATATGTTATCAATCACTTTTATTCAATATACATATTCAATTATCACAATCATCGGATTTAAGTCTAACATTTGACATTTAGTTGAGTATACATTTTCTCAATTCACACACAATTAGTAAACACTTTCAATACATTCCTAAATATCAAGCTCCTCAAACAATTGATGGTTTTGAATTATCATAATCATATCGACAATATTTCAATATCTAGTAGTTGATTAAAAACAATTCAATTATAGTCACTAAACATCTAAGTTAACTTACAATAAGCTCTAGATAGCTATTGCCTCCATGAGTCAACAATGTCTAGATGATGTCGATCAATTTGTGCTTCTATATCATGTAATATGCACATATGTACACATTACTAACTTGTTTAATCAAATAAGTAATTAATCATACATATGTATATATGTTATATTTAATGCATGCTCAATTGATTATCCCGAGTATATAACCTTATTCACAAATCTTGCTCATTTATAGCATGTATATAACTAGTTTGTCATTAGGTTACACTTTTTACCCTAAATTCATCAATCATACATTCATCAATTCTTTCTAAGTATTAAATATTCACACAATTTCCCAATTCCAATTCAATCATACCTAATTCATTTCTTATATCCTTTGAATCACATTTGCATCACATGAACATCTTTATATCTTAACAACTCATATTTCCCAAATTCATATACATTGATAACCCACTATCTTAACTGGTTCCTCCATATAACTCAAATTACATGCAATTTTAACCTCCTGTGATGGTAACACATATGCCAGATCTAACCGATACCTCCTAAGCATACTAACATGAAACACATTATAGATCTGAGTTATCATAGCTGGTAATGCTAACTTATTTGCTAATGGTCCAACTCTCTCGATAATTTCATATAGGTCAATGTATCTAAGACTTAATTTACCTTTTTTTCTAAACCTCAACACTCCTTTCTAACGTGATACTTTCAGAAACACTTTATGTCCCACTTTAATTCTACTATGGATCAATTTCACCTTATCAACAATGTCTTGAATCATTTTTGGACCTGTAATAATCCTTAGGCCCTCTTCATCCTAGTACAAAGGCATTCGACACTTCCTGCCATAAAGCCATGCCAATACTATTGTGATAATGATTGTTGCACACAAATTCAGTAAGAGCAACATATTGATCCTGTTCTCCTTGGAACTCTAATACATAAGCTTTGAGCATATCCTCAAAAGTCTTAGCTGTCCTCTCACTCTGTCCATCTATCTGAGGATGAAATGTTGTACTAAACATCCTTATTCCCATTGTTATCTGTAAACTACCCCAAAATTTGAAAGTAAATATAGGATCTCGATAAGATATAATACATACTAGGACTCCATATAATCTTACTGTTTCATTAACATACTTCTGGGCTAACTGATCTAGTGTATCATTTTCTCTCATAGGTAAGAAATGGGCCGATTTCATCAATCTATCAACAATAACCTATATGGCATCAAGTTGCCTTGGATCCTTTGACAAATTCATAATGAAATCTATAGTAATCGCCTCCCATTTCCACTCTGAAGTAGGCAATGACTATAACTTCCCAACTAGAGCCTAATGCTCTACCTTAATTTGTTGACAAGTCAATCATTTAACAGCATACTCCGCCACTTGCTTCTTCATCCCTGGCTATTAGAAATGTTATTTCAGAGTATTGTACATCTTGGTAGTACCATGATGCATAACATAAATTGCTAAGTGAGTTTCCTCTAAAATTTCGCTTCTCAGGTTATTAACATCAGGTACACACATTCTCTACTTTAACCACAATACATTGTCTCTCAATTCAAACTTAGAACTTGAATTATGTTTCAACTTCTCAATAAGTTTCACAAATTTTGGATCCTTATTTTGAGCTTTTATGATACTTTCATACAATAAGGGTCTAAGCTTCAATGTAGCTATCAATGCTTCATTCTGCCCCAAATTTAGTTCAATATTTAATGCTCTCAATTGTACTAAATTTGTTAACCTTGATGTCTGAATACGTGTCACACTATTATTGGATTTCCTACTTAATGCATCAGCCACTACATTAGCTTTACTAAGGTGATACTCAATTGTACAATCATAATCTTTAAGCAATTCAATCCACCACTTTTGTCTCATATTTAACTCCTTACAACTTAACAAATACTTCAAACTTTTATGATCTTTAATTATTTAAAATGTCTTACCATACAGATAATGTCTCCAGATTTTCAAAGAAAACACCACGAAAGCAAGTTCTAAAACATAATTCGGATAATTAGATTCACGAGACATCAGCTGTTTTGATGCATATGCAATCACCCTAGTATATTTCATCAAAACACATCTTAGCCCCTGGTGTGAAGCATCACTATACACTACATATCCTCCAAATCTTGATGGTATAACTAACATTGATGTTGTAGTCAACTGGTATTTTAACTCCTTAAAACTTCTTTAGCACTCATCAGTCCATCTAAAAGGTACATTGCTCCTCTGAAGTCTTGTCAAAGGGGCTGAGATCAATGGAAAAAAATCTCCTATAATATCCTTCTAACTTGAGAAAACTCCAGAACTCAGAAACATTTCTAGGGGCTTCCTAATTCATCACTATCTTAAATTTTTTTTGAGTCTACTTGTATGCCCTGTCCAGACACTATATGACCCAAGAATAGTACTTGATCAAGCCAAAATTCACATTTATTAAACTTGGCATAAAATTATTTCTCTCTCATGCTCTGTAAGATTGACCTAAAGTGCTCAAAATGCTCCTCTCTACTCCTCAAGTACACCAAAATATCATCTATGAACATGATTATAAAATGATCTAAATAAGTTGGAAAACCTTATTCATTAACATCATAAAATTTGCCGGAGCATTTGTTAACCCAAAAGGCATTACTAAAAACTCAAAATGCCTATATCTAGTCCTGAACGCACTCTTTGTTACATCAGCTTATGCTATCTTCAATTGATAATATCCTGATCTCAAATCTAGCTTAGTAAACACCTGAGCTTCTTCTAACTAATCAAGTAAATCATCAATTCTCGGTAAAAGATACTTATTCTTCACTTTTACTTAATTCAACTGTCTATAGTCAATACATAATCTTAAAGTCTCGTCTTTCTTTTTCACAAACAACACTGGAGCTCCCAAGGTGAAACACTAGGCCTAATAAAACCCTTATCCAATGACTTTTGTAACTGGGTCTTAATTTCCTTAAGTTCGACAGGTGCCCATCCTATATGGAGGAATCGATATAGAAGCAACATCTAAAACTAAGTTAATAGTGAACTTTGTCTCCCTTTTAGGGGATAATCTCGGTAACTCACTGGGAAACACATCCGGGAAATTCCTGACAATAGGAATATCCCATAATGCCTTCTCAGTTTGGGTATTAGTTACATAGGCTAGGTATGCCTCCCATCCATATTGGATCATCCTAAAGGAAATAATTAAGAAAATTAGTCTAGCTGATACTACTTGATTAACACCTCAAAATACAACCCTTAGTTGGTTAGGGGATTCAATAATCACTTCCTTAGTATAACAATTCATTATCGCCTTATAAGCAGTAAGCTAGTCCATACCTAATATGAGATCTATCTCCTTCAACTACAGTACTATCAAGTCAACCTTCAACTCTGCTTGATCAATCCAAATGATACACCCTTTACAAACTTCCATACTCATTGTAGTACTTCCTATATGAGTAGTTACTTCTAAGCCATATTTCATCAACTCTCTCTCATAATGCTGTTTAGATGTTAGATGTAGTTCAATGAATGAATGTTTGGATCCTGGATCTAATAATGTAAATTCTCAAATTGAAAGACATTTAACACACCTGCAACAACAGTTAGGGAGTTCTATGCCTCGTGTTTAGTGATGGCAAAGATCTTGGCCTGAGACTGTGGTTGGTTACTCCGCACCTTAGTCCTAACATAAAGACCTGTTGAACTTGTAATGCTGGACTCTTTGAGCCTTTTTGTATTATTCTATACTTGGATATGCTGTTGTAAATTGATATATATATATATATATATATATAATTCTTTTTAGTATATATGTCACTGATTTATAATGTTATATGCCCTTACATGAACTTAGAGTTCATCGGCATACGAAATCTTGGAGATTTATGACATATAAGCTCCTAAGTGTGTAAAACCGAGTCCATTTGATGGATATAACCATAGTGGTTGAGTTAAATGTGCTATAATTCCTCAGAGGTGATTGGACATGATTCATAGACTTATTGGACACTTAGAAAGTTTAATTAGAAAAGTTGATGTACATAAGGGCTTATTTGCCAATTGTTAAAAGTTAAAGGACTTAAATGTAATTTTTCAATTCTTGGAGGATCAATATGTAATTTTATAAAGTTAAGGGATTTCATTATTATAATATGCTTTATAATTTTAGAAATTAACTATTGACTATCTTATAGTTTGTAAAAAAAACCTCATGTACTTCTAGTACTATTGTTGAGATTTCTTTTGAGTGGACTTAAAAGTCCAAGAGTTATGGTAGAATTTTAATGTGAATATAGAATTACATTTAAAATTGTTTGCAGGTGTTTGATTGAGATTTTGGGATTCTTAAAATACAACCGTTGTGCTGCCTAAATTTTTCAAAAAAAAGATGGGCGGGAGATATTAAGTTAGCCTTGCATGGCAGATTAAGGATACCGTGAGTGTCTTTAGTCTGGTTATACGGCAATTGTCATGTGCCTGATCTGGTACTGAGTGACGACAATTAAATTAGTATTAGAGCCTGGTTTTTACATTTTCAAAAGTGTTATTTTTATTTTTGAAAATTTTGTGAGTCTTAGGAGTCAATTCTGGTTGTCGAAAGTCTTTGGTCGAGTAGTTGAGTCTCGGATTGTTAAGTTGATGTCCTTAATTGTCGAATGATTTTGAGCTCGATTAGAGTACTTGTTGACATTCCTTAAGATATTTTATTAAACAATGTCTTTTTCTTTGATTTTATAGTGATAGCATGTTGGATGAGGAAGGGGATGTCATCACAAAGTGGGACCTTTTCAACCCTAGCTAGAGGAATGTAGCATTGAAGCAGTCACAAAACTAGCGATTGCTAAGTTTTCAACTCATAGACAGCCTCAAACTGCAACACCTTCAGTAGTAGCACAGTTGAATTTACCACCGATGCTGACGGAGCCTCTATAGTACGTGATGACAGGGTTGGCACAGTATATTATGCAGCAGCAACCTGGGGCTGAAGTGCCACTAATTCCAGCACAGGTACCATCACCATAATAGCCGATAGTGGTACCTAGTCCTACACTAGGGAAACATCTGATGTTCGAAATTGCTTGGTACATCAAAGAGGCAAGAAATCTTATGTGTGGTACTTTTGATGGGCACGGTGACGTTACTGAGGGCAAAAATTAGATGAGATAGACCACAAAGACATTTCATGATATGGGGTTGTCTGATGAGATAAAATTGAAGGTAGTTATTCAATTGCTGGAGGGTGATGCTAGAGTCTAGTAGGAAAATATCTAGGGACAATATCGCAATCATATTACCTAGATGGATTTTATCAATGAATTCAACAAAAAGCACTATACCAGATTTGATCGAGATCAGAAGAAAGTTGCCTTCTTTACACTGATAGATGATAATAGGTCGTGCACGAGTTTGACACATAACTGAGAGAGCTTGCCACCTATGTCCCTAAATACGTGGCAGACAAAGAGAATTTATGTGTTCAGTTTGAGACTGGATTGCATTTGACGATCTGAGAGAGGATGATGGTTACCCCTACTACCATGTTTAAAGAGATGGTACAATTGGCCAAGAAAGCCGAGAAGTTGGCAAAAGAGTGCGAAAGATAATGGGAGAAAAAGAACAAAAAAAGCAAGGGAGGAGGTTCCTTCAGCCAGTAGTCTAAGAGGAGTCATAGTAGTTCAGATCCAGGTATTACTAAAGGTGTTACATCTTGAGCACTGCCCCTACTACTAGCTCTAATTCTCAAGCTCTATCATATTGGTCTAAGTAGTGTAGAAACTGCAGAAAGGTACGTTTAGATAAGTGTACGGAGCTGAGAAAGTGTTTTCAATGTGGAGAGATAGGGCAAATGAGGAAAAATTATCCACAACTAGCTTGGACTTCAACTCGAGGACGAGATAGCTCGGTGCAACTAGTGAGACACAAAAGGGAGATTGCCAGGGTAGGTGCTCAGTCTTCTAGATCCACACAAAGGACTGGTGTTGTTAGGCCCCATTTTCATTGTCCAACTATCACTTTGATACCAGAAGTTTTTAGGCCTAGGTCTCGATTCATGGTGGTTGAGTGAGGATGGTGCGAAAGGAATGTGGAAAGCATCGGACTTACAAGAAATTCAGAATGGGAGGGGCAGGGGCAAGTTTGCCGTGGTGACGAAATTATTTTATCGTGGCAAAACCATAGAGTTATCTCCATGTATCCTTTGGGAGAAGTTCACTGTGGCATACTTCTGGCATCGCCTTGGTAAAGTCCCTGAATTAAAGTGAAGCATCCTCAGGAAAAATATGTCGTGGTGAACTTTAGCTTTGCCGCGACAAAGATACTAAGTTTAACACAAAAATCGCCCTTTTGGAAAGGTTCGCTGCAGTAAAACCCTCGGACAAAACCCAGATCACAACAATCCGTCAACACAAACTTTACACATCCAATTCCAACCACAACTAACCATATCTTATTCCATTTCTAACAGCATACAATCCTACTTCCAACACAATTTCAACAACTCAGCTAAAGGATATAAGCGATCATACACAAAGATTTTTTTCCAAATCCAAATTTCATTTCTAAATCAAAAGAGATGAATAGCTTTAGTTACATATAGAAATCCATACCATTGGTTTAATACAAATTTAAAAAAATACAATGAATGCTCATGTTGATATACTTATAAAGCAATCCCAGGAGTTATAGTTACTAACTTAATAACAAAAGATCTCTAGCTATCTTGGAGTTTCTGATAACTTGCAAGGTTTAAAATTTGTCATGTTTTGCACATGAGAAGGGAAAAACATGGGTTAAGCTATGAAGCTTAATGGCTAATATATTTATAGCCATTAGAAATTAGCCACAAATTCAAGCGTAAGCATATATGTATATCAATATACATCTATGTCTCATTTTATCTAGAAACTCAATCATCCACAATTCAATCTCATATTTAAGCAATTATCATCACAAGTCAAATAATGAATATTTAACCATCCATATCTAGTAGACAATTGTTCATCATCCTCAACAAATCCAATGCAATGCACAAACAAATGGCTTGAGGGTTCCATGGAACGAAATGGCGAAGCCGAAGTTTACATCATGAACAAAATGAGCCCATTTTTCAAATCTCATATGCCACAAATAGGCAACCAGGAGAAGGCTTTTGTCTACATGCATGTGACGAATGAAATGGTTCCTCTATTGCCCATGCAAAAGCACATTTTCATGCTCAATTCATTTCATCATATGCTTATACTTTCATGCTTTTTCGTTTTTATTTAATTCAAAATGTCATAACCCTTTTCAAGGTATAACATAGTCATAATTCATCATGCATTTTCAAACATTCACAGCAATTCAATTCATGAAATTCACATTTACACACAAAAGCAAGAATTTGCCCATTACATAAGTAACTATAAATACATTACCCACCTCAATTGGCTTGAAAATTCCAAGTGAAGCTTGCCTTTCCTCTTGCTCTTGGATTGAGTTTCCTTGATTTCCTAAAACAAACAAGTTCTCATTTAACCCACATTCAAAAGAAATTCATAAAGCTTCAATAATCAAAGACAAAAACTGAACTTAGAGTTAGTCTACCTATAGTTCATCTTGGTTAGAAAACTCAACCTAGTTTAGAAATCTATAATACCCAACAAGGCTTTCTTTTCCTTCTTCCTACATAAACTCATTTTCTTTCAAATCCCTTTTGTTTTTATATCAAGCAAGAAGAAGATGAAACTTTCCTTTAACAAGCTTGATTTCTCCTTTTCTTCTTCTTCCTCCTTCTTCTCTAGCTTCCCATAATTTTCTTCCCTTTTTTCTTTCTTTCTCATATTGTTTTCTTCTTCTTCATTCATATTCTCATGACTCCCTCTATTCTTCTTCTAATTCAAGACAATTTTATCTTGCTTTCCCATTTTACCCTTCACTTATGTTTTCCTTCCAATTATGCCCTTCTTTATTTATTTCATCTACTAACTCCTTTATTCTCTTTAATATCATACCATACTATAATTAATTCCAAAATTTGCCATTTAATAACTCTAATTTCTATTTATGCTTGCTAATTTAATGGACTTAATTCTAAGAAAAATAAGTAACAAATTAAATAAAAATTAAAGAAAAGTTTGGGGTCCAACAATTCTCCCCCTTTAAAGAATTTCGTCCTTGAAATTCTTACATGAGTTTATAAAAAGATGTGGCTACTTCTCCTCCATTACTTCCAAAGGCTCCCATGTTGCCTCCTCTCTAGCATCATTCTTCCATAAGACTTTAACCAGCTTCACTATCTTGCTTCTCAAGACCTTCTTTTTTGAATCTAGAATCCCTACTGGTTGTTCCTCATAGGTCAAATCCTCTCTTAATTGAACCTTCAAAGGTTGAACTATGTACGAGGGATCTGATCTATACCTCATCAACTTTGACTCATGGAAAACACTGTGGATCTTAGACAATTTTGGTGGCAAAGTTAATTTGTAGGCTAAAAGCCAAATCTTCTTAATGATATCATAAGGGCCTACATATCTTGAACTGAGCTTGCCTTTCTTGCCAAATCTCAAGACACCTTTCCATGAAGAAGCTCTAAGAAATACTTTGTCTCTAACTTCAAATTCTATCTCCTTTCTATATTCATCCATATAACTCTTCATTATATCTTGAGCTGCCTTGAGTCTCTGTTTCACCAATTCAATCTTGTCAACTATGACTTGTACCAATTCAGGTCTTTTAAGTCTCCTCTCACCTTCCTCATCCTAACAAATAGGAGTTTTACACCTCCTACCACACAAAGCTTCATAAGGTGCCATCTGAATTCCTGGGTGATAAGAATTATTGCAAGCAAATTCAATCAAAGGCAAATGATCGTCCCATAAGCCTTTGAAATCTATAGCATAAGCTCTTAACATTGTCTACAAAGTCTGTATTGTCCTCTTTGATAGACCATCAGTCTGTGGATGTAAAGTTATACTAAATTACAACTTAGTTCCCAAAGCCTTTTATAAGCTTTCCCATAATTGGGAGGTGAACCTGAGATCTCTATCAGAAACTATAGAGTTAGGAATTCCATGAAGTCTAATTATTTCATCCACGTACTTCTTAGCTGAAGCATTTAAAGAATTTGTTTGCTTAATTAGCAAGAAAAGTGTTTAATTATTTAACCTATCCATAATCACCCATATTACATCATGCTTCCTTTGTTAGCAATCCCATCAAGAAATCCATTGTAATCTTCTCCCACTTCCATTCAAGAATAGATAAAAGTTTAAGCTTGCCTAAAGGTGCCTAGTGTTTAGCCTTAACTTGCTGGCACACTAAGCATCTTTTAGCATATTCTACAACTTCTTTCTTTATTCCTTTCCACCAAAAGTTCTCTTTCAAATCCCTATACATTCTTATACTCCTTGGGTGCATTATATAGGGAACATTGTGTGCCTCATCAAAAATCTCATCTTTTAACTCTTGTATGTCTAAAATACATAATCGATAACCTACCACCATCAGTCCATCTTCTCTTATCTTTATTAAGAAGGTTTACCATTTTTAATATCTTCTTTGAGCCTGTTTAAATACTCATCTTGTTCCTGCAATTCCTTAATCTTCTCATTCAACACTAACCTTACTTTGAAGTTAGCCAATATACAATCAGATTCAGTTTGCTTTAGTACCACTTTTAGTTTGACTAACTCATTTAATAAAGATAAATATACTATCTCAATATATGCCATAGTTGATTTTCTACTCAATGCATTTGCTACTACATTAGTTTTCCCTAGGTGGTAATCTGTCATCAAGTTATAATCCTTCAATAGCTCTAACCACCTCCTTTGCCTTAGATTTAACTCTTTTTGGCTCATCAAATACTTAAGACTCTTGTAGTTTATAAATACCTTGGTGGTGACTCCATATAAGTAATGTCTTCATGCTTTCAACATAAAAATTATGGTAGCTAACTCCAAGTCATGCATAAGATAATTCATCTCATAAGGTTTCAATTGCCTAGAAGTATAAGCAATCACCTTATCTCCTTACATCAATATATAGCCCAATCCCTTCCTCGAGGAATCACTATACACTATGTATCCTTCACTACTAAAAGGCAAGGTCAAAATTGGTGTAGTTATAAGCCTATTTTTTAATTCCTCAAAACTGTTCTGGCACTCCTATGTTTACTAAAACTTTTTATTCTTCCTTGTCAATTTAGCAAGTGGGGCTATTATTATAGAAAAGTCCTCTATAAATCTTCTGTAATACCTAGCTAAACCTAAGAAACTCCTAACTTTTACTATGTTCTTAGGTTCTTCCCATTTCATAACTGCTTCTATTTTTCTTAGATCCATCTGCACTCATTTTTCGAAATTACATGTCCAAGAAGCATCACTTCCTTTAGACAAAATTTGCATTTTTTGAATTTAACATACAACTCTTCCTTCCTTAATGTCTCTAAGGCAATTCTTAAATGCTCCTTGTGCTTTTTATCAATCTCAGAATAAACCAATAGGTCATCAATAAAGAATATGACAAATCAGTCTAAAAATGACTTGAAGACTCTATTCATTAAGTCTATGAAACCTACCGATGCATTAGTTTGTCCTAAGAGCATAACTAAGAACTCAAAATGCTCATACCGTGTTCTAAAAGAAGTCTTTGACACATTAGACTCCTTTATCCTCAACTGGTGATAGCTCATTCTCAAGTCTATCTTAGAAAACACAATTCATCTATATGTGGAAGCAGACATCTATTCTTGATAGTGACATGATTAAGCTTCTTATAATCCATATGCATTCTGAATGTTCCATCTTTCTTCTTCACAAAAATAATTGGAGCTCCCTTAGGTGAAGAGCTAGGTCTAACATACCCTTTCTCCAACAACTCTTCTAATTGCTCTTTAAGCTCTTTCAATTCTGGTAGAGCCATTCTGTAAGGTGAGATCGATATTAGAGCTGTACCTAGAAGAAGTTCAATGGGAAACTCAATTTTCCTAGGGATGGTAGTCCTGACAATTCCTCGAGAAAAACATTCGAGAATTCTATGACTACAGGAATTTCCTCTAACTTCCCTCTATCTGCCTTCGTGTCTATCACATAGGTCAAAAATGTCTCATTACCCTTTCCCCATCATCTTTTTTACTGTCAGAGCCGAAATAATTCTAAGCAGACTTGCGTTCCTGTCCCCCATAAACACCACTTTCTTTCTGTTGTCTAACTCAACCTCCACTATTTTCTATTTATAATCTAGATTGACATTATACTTCTTTAACGTATCCATGCCTAAAATCACATTTAATCCTCCCATCTTCAATGGCATCAAATCCACCACTAATTTTTCTCCTCCAATATATATCTCATAATCTCTAAAAACTTAACTAATAATAATATACTAGTCTATTGGAGTACTCACAGTCAAAAGAGTATCCAATGGGCTCAAATTCTTACCATACATAGTTCTACATGATGAAATAAAGGAATGGGTAGATCCAAGATCAATCAAAACAATAGCATCATCATTAAGCAATTTAACTATACCAGTCATAACTTTCAGAGCTATCTTTATGGCCTCTCTCGTCATTACAAACACTCTAGCCGGTTGATTGAGCCAAATTTATACTATAAATTGGCCCTGTTTTCTTAAGTAATTATGCACTTGTTGACTCCTAATTCATG
>JANVCQ010000232.1:29835579-29848452 GCA_025531925.1 Erythroxylum plowmanianum
TAGAAATCTCAACCAAACAGGTTTTTGTTTTCAGTTTTTATATTACAAATCTCAACCAAACAGGTTTTCATTTTTTTAAGGAAAAAACAGAAACCAAAAACAAGAAACAGAAACTAAAAACAACAACAGAAAAACAGAAGTGGAACCAAACGGCCCCTAAGTTATTATCCATGAGAATCAATTAATTTTTATATTTGCCTAATTCTTGATTCCTATTCTTTCATGAAATATAGTAATTTAAATAATTGACTTATCGGGAAACTCATTAACAGGCTATCAGACCGTGTAATAGAGTATAATTCCGCATTATTTGCTGTTTGCTTCCCTTTCGATCATCTTTATACAATTAATTATGCTTAACATTCATTGGATTAAATAATGAGAAGCAGTGGTGGCCCCGAGATTTCCATACTGTCCTTATCCACGTGTCACCATCTCAATCACTTCTTGGCTGCATTCCACGTCAGCATTCGCTCTCTCTATCTTCGCCCCTCTCTCTGAAAAGTCAGTTTGCAAGTAATCCCCTAACAAAAACTCGGACTTTCCGATCACATCTCCTCCGTCTCTGTCCTTGGTCCACTTTTGACTAGTATGGGAAGGATGGGCGCGAACCAGAGGACCTTCTCCGCGAATCCTAATGACTATAAGCTTCTTGAGGAGGTTGGCTATGGCGCAAGTGCTGTTGTCTATCGAGCGATCTATCTTCCCTCCAACGAAGTCGTCGCTGTTAAGTGCTTGGATCTCGATCGCTGCAATAGTAATCTGGTCTGTTCAGATCTTATTTGCTTTCGAATTTCATTTTGATCTTATCTTGACTTGAGATTTGACGTGAATTTTACTGAGTTTTTGGGATTGAGGTGTAAATGGGGATAATGATGAACAAGCAATGTTTTGGAAAAAGAGAGTTGTTTATTGCTGAGGTGGGCTATATGCAGCATTTTTCATCGAAATGTTATGGTGTGGAAGAGGAGCTTTTAGTCTGGTTTTAATTCCATTACAACATCTGATCTCTTTTCTTTGACTTATCTATGTCAACATCTGGTTTGAGTTCCTTTCAAGTCTTCGATTGATGTTTTAACTGTTTGCATCATGATTGATGACCCTTTCTAGGTTTAGGATTTTGTTCCTCAAAATCATGTCAATCATGTCAAAAATTTATTACTCATGTCATTAATAAAATTTGAACTGTAAATAAACTTCAGCTTGAATTTTCAACTTTATTTTCCCAGATTAGGAACCGATTTGGGGTTTCTCCTCCTTGTACTGATTATGGGGTTTTGCTCCTTGTAGCATGCTGTTTTGCATTTTTCATCTGAATGCTATTCTCATTGTAGAACATTTCATGCTTTTAATACAATTATATTTCCAAAAATTTGTAGAACATTTCATGCTTTTAATAGAATTATATTTCCAAAAAAAAAAAACTATGATCTTAAACTTTGAAATACCACAAGTATTTAAAGTCCTTGCCTTAGGAAATTTTGAGATGAGGTCGAGGAATGCATGATTTGTGGGTTTATTACAAACCCGTTCTTTCTAAAATTTGTTCATGAATTACTCATCTTATTACTTATATTGTGTTTGTGGGGAAATTCATATTGCTTTTATTTACCCCTTAAATTTGAGCAAAATTATTCAAGCATCTTCTATCTATAAATTTCTATCGTCTTGATGATAATTCTTTATTTCATTCTGTCTCATATTTCCTTTAGCTGCTATCTAATGTACTATATTCTTTGTAGGATGATATACGACGGGAAGCCCAAACAATGAGTTTGATAGATCATCCAAATGTTATTAAGGCATTTTGTTCATTTGTTGTTGCCCGGAATCTTTGGGTGGTTATGCCATTTATGGCTGAGGGTTCTTGTTTACATCTCATGAAGATTGCATATCCAGATGGATTTGAAGAAGATGCTATTGGTTCCATCTTGAAAGAAACTCTCAAGGCTTTGGAGTACCTACATCGACAAGGGCATATTCATAGGGATGTCAAGGTTAGTGTATTATTTGTGTGGATTTTCACTATATGAGGGGTTTTATGTTCCTTTTTCTTTTTCACTCCTTTTTGCTGATGATGTTTGTTTTCATAATTGTGATTGTGTTTACAGGCTGGGAATATACTACTTGATAGTAATGGGGTTGTAAAGCTTGCTGATTTTGGTGTTTCAGCATGCATTTTTGATACGGGTGATAGACAACGTTCAAGGAATACTTTTGTAGGGACCCCTTGCTGGTAAGTTCAGTGATAGAAATTCTTTTCCCCTTTCGTTTCTATTGGTGCATCATTGAAACTAAAGTTGTCAGTCTTGCACCTTGTTACTTACAGGATGGCACCAGAGGTTTTACAGCCAGGAAGTGGATATAATTCCAAGTGAGTTCTATATTGTCTAATACATGTTTGCTAGATTTCATGGGAACAATTTATAACATGCCAAGGATATCGACAACTTTGCCTTTGGGACCAAACATATGCATCTTCAAGTTGCTATACATGAAGAAACATGTTTTATATACCTGCGTCTGTGTCCATATACAAATGCATGCCTATGGTTGGTTTGATGGTTATGGAACTTAATGATCAATGGTACTTTTGTTTGTCACTTGCTCCCACATTTCACTGGAAAATTCTTTTTCTTTTTTTTTTTCTCGACTAGTTATGCGTCACTAATCTGTGTTTATAATTTGATCTGCAAAATGATGTGGTCGCAACTTTTAGAATTGAACAAGTAGGAAAAAGATCCCATTTGGATTTACTGCTTATTGGTTGTTTTTGTATTTATATAGGGCTGATATTTGGTCCTTTGGTATAACGGCTCTAGAATTGGCACATGGGCATGCACCTTTTTCAAAATACCCTCCAATGAAGGTAACTGCATTTCATAGTATTCGGAGCAGAGAAATTTTCTTTTAAACAGTTTGCTATAATGACTCCTATATTGTTTCTTTTTTTGCCATTCATAGGTACTTCTGATGACCATACAAAATGCCCCTCCAGGGCTTGATTATGATCGCGACAAGAAATTCTCAAAGGTACTGAAATTCTTTCCAGATAGATTATAAACACTTCTATTAATTTCCGGCACTAAATTATATGTAATAACTCAGTCCATTTTTCCTGTTGTTACCTAGTAAGATCATGAAAGAGCTTTGAGAGAAAATTTTCAATGATCTTTTTGGTTTCATTATATGGGGATTCTAATTAGAGGATTTCCAGTTGTGATCAGTCTTTTAAAGAAATGGTTGCCATGTGCCTGGTGAAAGACCAAACAAAGAGACCAACCGCAGAGAAGTTATTAAAACACTCATTTTTCAAACACGTAAAACCTCCCGAGCTTTCTGTAAAGAAGTTATTTGTGGACTTACCTCCACTTTGGAATCGTGTGAAAGCCATTCAGGTTATGTATCACAGTGCTACTTTACTTCAGTTTCCTTTTCTAGAGTTATCTGAGGCAATCTTCAAATTTTGCAGCTTAAAGATGCAGCACAGTTGGCTCTAAAGAGGATGCCTTCTGCTGAACAAGAAGCCTTATCCCAGGTTAGAAAAATGCCTCAACATTAATTGATTCAGGATGAGGAAAGAATGTTTCTTAATAACGTTACAACTGACTTGCCCCTATATGAGGATTGATTGACTATAAAATGTTCACTTTCCACAATTTCCTGACTTAGCTTATAGATGATTTAGAATTTGTTTCCTTCTATTCTTGACAACTTGAGACCAGAATTCATACTGATCAGAATGACTACATTAAAGTTCATAGATGATTTTTCTGCACAATCCTATGAAATTGGAAAAAAATCGTTCACACCAAAGTAAGCATGTCTTTCAACCAGTAACTTTTGCCATGATTGATATCAGAACTATGGGCATTCAACCGCTCACTCAAAATGAGGTAGACCATGATAAGAGTGATAGTGTGTGTGGATTTATGAGAATTTAATCAAAGTTGCAATTCTAGGCCTGTTTCGATAACAAAAAGCTAGAGCAATTATACAAAAAATATTGAGGAAGAGCCAAAAAAAAAAATCTGTGTTCAAATTCAATCTTTCTATCAGTGGAAGTATAAAATATTTGGAAACTAAGTTTTCTAGTTTAATAAATTTGCTTTACTTTTGGGAACAAACTAAAAAGGCTTATCACATTTTTTTTATATATTCTCAAGTTTCTTTTCACTTCAGAAAATTTAGTTTAATTATGATATTTATCTTGATTGTTCCTTTTGGTAGACATAATGTTGTTATATGGTGTGATGTTATTGAATGATTATAAATATTTGCTAAATTGGAAGCTAGTTTTTTATATTAACTAAACTGGATATAGTTTTCCCTTGTCTCTAGTTTGTTTGATTATAAGTATTTGCTAAATTGGAAGCTAGTTTTTTTATATTAACTAAACTGGATGTAGTTTTCCCTTGTCTCTAGTTTGTTTATGGAAAAGGAAAACTTATAAATGAAAAAAATATAGGAAGGTGAATATAAATCTCGTACACAGCTCTACAGATTGTTCGAGTTAACATTTGCAGAATTTTTGAGATAGTGTTTGGATTTAGGAGTTGAGGGTCAAAATAGGATGTTTAACTGAAATTGCAACCAAGACATCTTAATTTCAAAATAATTATTTCTGTTAGTTACTAAATGTGTTTTCTAATTCCAAGCTCAATGCTTTGGATACGATCTCATGTCCCAGATTCTTTTCTATGTCTCTTCCTCCTGACTTCTTTGTTTCCTCTATTCAACTATATTCTCTACCAGACATTCTCTCTCATTTTCTCTTATGCAAATTTTCTCCTTCCACTATGCTCTCGTATTTCCCCACTCCATCTCTTTCTCTCTCTGCCTAGTCTCTATCGCAAATCGTCTGCACTGGATTTCCTGTTTCTGACGGCTTCTCCATAACTTTCACTCTTTCTCTCCATTGTTTTACAGGTAAGCTTGTTACTACTTGTCAAAAAATCTAGCACTTACGAATTTTACCTGGAAGATAATTATTGGTGGATGATTTTAGATAATCCTCTCCCTGTATGTTCCTATTAATGTTTGAAATTGTTTAGCATTTGTGGGTACTAACTAGAATTAAATCCCAGATATCACTTATTGTAATTTACCAAACATTGGTGTTATAATTCTAACAATTCCATCATTCTCAGTATGGAGTCAGGAATTCCTTTTTTTTTTTGAAAAGTAACAGGGCAGTTATTCCAATTTTAGATATGTTCTTCAAACATACCTACAAGTAGTTGAAGAAAATTGAGAAGCTGTTATGAAAATGGGATAGCTTTCAAAAAAAATATTTTATACTTTCAGAGAAGATTAGAAAGTTGTGTTTCATTTTTCTACTAAAAAAATTGGAAATCCATGTTTTTCAATTTTTAAAGTTTAATCATGTGAGATATATTTTCTAAATTTTCGTTTATAAAATGTTATATGGTTTCCTATTTTGGTAGGAGCTCCATTTTTGTTTTAATCACCATTTTATATCTTGTCCTATCTTTTTGTCTTACTCTTACATTTTTCTCTCCACTTTTTTTTTACTTATTATTCCTTATCCTTTTCTTTCCCTCTCCTGTGATTTTTTTAAAAAAAATTTCTTGATTATTTTGCATATTGTTATAGAATAAAATTTTTATTTGTATTAAATGAAGAGAAAATTTCTCTCTCTGCTTTATCCATGGAAAAAAAATGGAACAAATGGAAAAAATAAAATTTTAAAACTATAAAAGGTTTCCCAGTACTGAGCATGATTTAGTTATTTTGCAATTTTGGTCTTTTCTCGTAATGTAGTTTCTGTCTTTATGAACTGAAATTCTTCGGAAACAACTGGAGTTCAATTTATTGGGTTTCCGTAAGGAAGCACAATAATGTTCCAAGTAACAATCATATAATGAAATTGTAATTGGTAACTCCAGTTCTGAATTCTAATTGTGTTATAGCAAATCAGAATGCAACATGATAAAACCAATAATCAGTCTATCCTTCATTCATGACTGCATGTTTTGTGAAACTTCTTATAACAGTAACTAGAACCCCAGAAAACAACTCTGCTTATACAGACATGTAATCTTAAGTCCTTCAGTAGCGAAGATTTACAGGAACAGGATTACTACTGGGGAGAAATTAGGTTTAAAATTCAACATTTTTCATTTGCTACTCTGCAGAGCTGTATGTATGTTATTTAGTTCTTTCTGATCTTTGGATTAATAGCTTGTCTCCCCATTATCAGAGTGAGTACCAGAGAGGAGTTAGTGCTTGGAACTTTGATATTGAGGATTTGAAAGCCCAAGCATCACTGGTAAAACTATTAACAATAATCTGTTTTTCCTGCTGACATAGAACTTTCAAGTAGTAGCTTGCTTGATGATTGTGGACTGAGTAAATCTGAATAAATCATATCATCTTGCTAGGTGCGAGATGATGATGATATGCCCGAGACAAGGGAAGATGACGAGAGCTCAAAACCATTTGGTGGTCACAAGGTTAGAATTTGGATTTTACCTTCCAGTTAGTTAATATAATTGCGCTGTCATCTGAACTTTTTCAGTGCTGCTGGGTGCACTACAATTTGAATGTCGTCGTAAGCCTATGATTTTTCATTGGTTGGCAGATTGTGAACAAGTCCTGGATTGGTTCAAAGGAAATGAATTCAGATAGCATAGTACAAAAGGTTGGGTACATGAGTCAAACAGGTGGAGATGAATTATTACAATCTGATAGCTTGGTTCGAAAGGGCAAGCTTCCTGAAAATGGCTTACAAGACCAGGAAAAAGATGACCCAAGAAAGAATGGTTTAAGCAAGGTAAGTGCATCGACCACAGAAAAGGAATTAATGCAGGTTAAGGCTAAAACAATGAAAGTTCGTCAAACTCAGAGTGGACCATTAGTGCCAGGTGCTGTGCTGAATCTGTCATCATCAGAACGGGGGCATCCTGAAAGGTTTGTTTCCTTTAATTATTATTATTTTCTTACTGTGGCATAATTGTGTTATTTGTATGGAATACAATGGAATAACATTACTGTTCTGTCTAAGATAAGGTTATTTAAATTGTATAGAGTATTAGTACCTCGAGCCTTTTTTTTTGTGATTTTCTTAAATGCCCTTTCTTCTAGGTAGCATGACTTAGAAATCTTATTCGGTGTTATTGGCAACCATGTGAAAGAAACAACACCATATATATTGTTCTATTAATATTTGAACAATGATTATTATCTGTTAAATCTATTTTATGATGTTAGAAATGCTGTATTTGATAACTTCTCCCAAATTAGACTTTCCATTTTATTGTTGTTTCAACATCATCTACTCAATTCAGTTGGTTTTGATCTGTTATGCAAGTTGCCAATAATGATTTCTTCTTGTGGCAGAGTTGGTTGAGTGTGAGTCACATTAAGAGTTTATTGAAATACATAATCCAATATCTCTTTGAAATACTCTGAGCAGTGCAGCTTGTTGTTTTGCAATTCTTGTTGCCATAGTAAATTGAACAAGGATTTAAAACAGAAAAACAATTTGACATTAATGTTGAAGAAAGTTTGGATCTTCAAAAAAAAGAATATCTACTGGGCTTGATTAACTCTCTTGTTTAACTCCCTTGTGAGATGTGACTAATTTTGCATGAAGTTTCTGTTGTTCTTTGAATCACAATCTTCAAATACGTTACGATTTTATCATGAAAAGTATTATTATATTTTCTGCCTTCAAACAGTTGAGATGAACCATAAGAACTCTATGCCCCGGTATTGATGTGTTTCGGTTTTTTTTTGTTGATCACTAGGATTGAAAATGAAAGCCAGCCAGCAAATGAGAAAGCCATCCGTGAAATCCGCAAAGTTCCAAGCCTTAGTGGTCCTCTGCTGCTTCCAAACCGTGCTTCAGCTAATAGTTTATCAGCTCCAATAAAACCATCAGGAGGTTCAAAGAATATCATTTCTTAGTCCCCTTTTTGTCTTTCTTTTCCTTCCTTCTTTTGATTTTAGTATTGTTATCAATTCAAGAAAGAGAGAACTATATCAATGCATAACATGTTGATGGACATAGAAGCCTCTACCATTAATTGGTATCTTTTAATAGGATTCAGAGATTGTTTGGACGACAAATCAAAGGCTAATCTGGTGCAAATTAGAGGGCGATTCTCAGTGACATCTGAGAATTTAGATCTTGCAAAGGTAAGGGCTCAATTTTTATGTTTTCTTGATTTTCTATGCAGTCTCTACTAACTGAAGAACTTGTTTAGGATATCCCATTAAGTACTGTTCCACGTCGATCTTCTCAGGTAGGTGGTCAATTTCTTTGCAATATTTCTTATGCATTTGTGTATTTGGTTTAAATTTCCTTCTGATGTAATCTCTTTGTTATCCTCAGGGGTCACCACTGAGAAAGTCTGCTAGTGTTGGTGATTGGATATGTGAATCAAAACCAATGGTTTGTGTTCTAACCATTTCTTTTTGGGCATATCCTATTGTCTGAATTGTCTTTAGATTCGGTTGCGGGGACAAAATGTTGTTATGACCTTTGATATATTATGATAACGAGACATGACACTTGTTTGCCAAAAAAGTAATGTCATCTCATTTGTTTTATTTGGTTTAGCCCACCAATCAGTCAACAAACGAATTCAGAAATATCAACATACCTGCATCAGTCCTTGTGCCTCATCTTCAGAATCTTTTCCAGCAGAACTCAGTGCAACAGGTAAAATGATGAATTTGTGTGGTTGATGCAATACGTCTCGGCTATATTATTGTTATAGATTGTATAATTGACTTGAAAATTGTTGCAACTGAAAGCTGGACACTTCTTTTTCTTCAAACTTCTTCTTTGATGCAGGACCTTATCTTAAATTTGTTAAACAGTTTGCAAGTGGTCGAGGGTATAGATGGTGAGTACAAGAATTCTTATTATATAATATGATACATCATGTATAGATTGTAGATCAGCTATTGAATATATTGTGGTGCTTCATGTATAGCAGCTGCTCAAAATGGGAAGTTGCTAGTATCGTCTCCCAATGCGGAGAACAATGGAACTGTAAGCACTCTTTCCATCACAACTTTCCGGCTTATCCAGTTTTCCATTGCTTGCTGTTCCTTGTGCAATTTCTTTCCTGTTCTCATCTGTTTTGTGCATTATAAGGATGATAGGTTTCTTTTGTGAAAGTGGTAGAATATAGTGTTTAGTTAAGTGCAATATGGCTGTTTAAGAATGGTAGAATATTATTGGATCTATTCAAGAACTTCATTTAATGGTTTAAAATTTTGAGGTGGTTGCTATGCACGATATCAAATTATTTACGAATCAGAGATCTGTTTGTTCAAGCTGCACTACCCTCATTAATGAGGGGTTCGTGATTTGTCAGCAATTTTGCAAGGATGTGTTTGAATAATATTTTTCTCACACAAAAGTTTAAGCCTTTGGTCATGAAAATCCAGGATGCAAGCTGGTATAAACAGATTTCAATTCTCTGTGATTGCTTCATGGGACTCAAAATCCTTTTGTTGATTTGCTCCCTTCATTATTTTTCTTTGGAATTTTCTTGTCTAGTCATGTTTATCAATTTGACTCTTGAAAAGATATATTGAAGAAGTGTGGCTAAAAGCCCAGTCCGGGATGCAATTGAAGTTTCTCTATGACTCTCATATGTTCTCATTTGACAGGTTGAAGTAGCAGGTTTTGAAAGGGAGCGATTACTGCTAGTCAAGATCTCCGAGCTTCAAGCTAGGTTGAGCACTTTGTTGCTCATTCTTTTGTTTCTGTGTCCCAAAACCATTCTCTGAATGTTACTTGTTTAAACATGTTCATTTTGCAGGATGAGCAATGTGATTGAAGAACTGAACACTGAAAGACTAAAATATGCACAAGTGAGTTAATCAAGATGGTAATTGTTTATTTTTCCGTCTTTTATACACTGGTTCCGCAATAACACGTTGCATTGGTAAAGTCAATACTTTGTGTCTCCTGACCTAGTACCCCTTGTAGGAACTCCCACAGATTTTTTTGGATTTGAAAACATGAGAGTCCATGTCTCAGATATATATATATTTTTTTTACCGATCACTAAATTAATCTTGTGATATTGTTTTCTTTATAACAGTTACAGCAACATTTGAAATCTGTGTCTGGGCAAGAAAATGGGAATGGGATGGAACTTGATGCCTGAAAACTGGGATTTTTCCATCATTGTAAAGTGAGTACACCTTGTAAATTGGGGCAAAGAGCTGTACATCATGAAAAAGTGTTCATTATTCTTTTTATCTTGGCTGGATGGGAAGCTTCCTCATAAAGTAGCTAGAAAATCTCCCATGCCTTGAAGCTACTGGATGTTGCAGTTTAGGGTGGCGTTCAACTGGGATCTGAATTGATAGAGTTTATGTGGTTCGGGGATGGCCTGTCATCCCATTTTACTAGTTCTCACGAGAATCAGATCCTCGATTTGCTTGTATTTTGTTAAGTAGTATTACATGAGAAAACAGAAAAAGCATGGAGTGTTTGGTCTGGAGTGTTTGGTCTGGAGTGTTGGTGGCCTCGTGTTCTTGTAATCTTCTTTTTTTGTTCATGTAGACGAGTGATATTGTAAATTTAAGTTAGAAACAAAGGATAGTGTCCCGCTCGCGAAGTTGGTCATAATGCATTTGATGTTGATAATAAATTTCCTGGTACAAGTGTTGTCTTGATCTGTGTTGTATGGACCGCAATATTTGACACAGTTCTGCACACTTAAAATACTACTCCATATTGAATTCGTCTCGACATAAATGCATTCGAGCACACTTTGCGACGGCCACGGACTGATAAACAATTCTTAATTAAGTTGAAAACTCGAAATTGTGTTTACTCTTTACCTTAAGCCCATTCCTCTCCATTATTCATCTCTTTCTCCTGCCTAAGCTAAAATATTATTCCCAATCAAAGGTTAGACTTAAAAAAGTAGAGGATTGGATTGTCTCTTAGTAAGCGCTCTTTTAGTCTTTTAGTTGGATTCCAAAACTAGATAGGTGGAGTAAAAGAGTATAGCCTTTTTTCTTTGGACTTCTCCACGTTTCATCTAAAGGTCTTCTTTCTTTAATATTTAATACCAGTTCCATTTGTGTTCTTATACCTTTATGGTACTCCCTCGATTTGCTTGATGATACCATAAAAAAGTTCACACACATTAGAGTATATCATTTCAAATCTATAATAAGGATCATTATAATAAAGAGAATTATCTCATTTAATATATTAAACTTCTGGTTCTTCTTCTTCAATATTAGCCTCTTCAATAGTAGCCTCGCTCACAGATAGTAGTGTCATATGTTTTATCTTGTCTGTCTCATTATGAATATTGTTATATGGCAAAATTTTCATCTGTCGCACTTCGTAAGGATTCTTGGTATCTAGATTTGATGACATTTGATATCCACTCTATCACCAACTTGAGATTTGATCATTTCTTTCAACATTAACCTTATTTATTCTCTTAGTGGTTAACTCCAAAGATGATGTAAATTCTTGTCCCTCTTACTCATAATATTTGGGTGAATTTGGCTCTTAGGTTGCTTGATATTCCCATAGAAAATTTAAATGATTTTCCTATCCTTGCTCATATATGTTATATGATTATTTTGAAATTGTTGGTTGTTCTCCTAGTATTCAGTTTGTTCAACTAGCTCAAAGAAGGATTCCTAACCTAACATTCATTGCTGCTATGATTTCTCCTACACCAATAGTATAATGCTTGTATAAGTGCTATTGGTATACTTAAGCTATCAATTTTCCTTATCAATGCTCTACTTGAGATGCCAAAGTTGCATCTACATTGGGTAAATCTGCTTGTATTTTTGCCTTTGCATTGCTTGATTGCCACTAATAATTTTTGATTAACATCTCCTTGATTAGCTCTATGGCAACTTCTAAAGTTTTCCTATTTAATGCTTCCCTAGCTGCTACACCAATCATCTGCTTCATTATATGGTCAAACCAATGCAGAAAATCTAGAGTTATAACCATGTAGGGAGCCTATAGTGTGGAAACCTCCTTACTAGATCCTTGTATAAAGTGTCTCATTATCATATTCTTAGTTTTGTTGTCTTTTTCTAGTAGGAAGTACCTTTGAAAAGAATTTCTCCACTAATTCATCCTAATTAATGATTGAAGTTGTTGGTAAAGACCTCAATCACTATTTTGCTCATAACCATTATGAAATTGAAAACAAGCTCAACCTTATGGCATTTTCAGTTAATCTGCTAACCTTAAATCCATCATATTCAGAGTTGAGTCCTCAAGCCATTTAGAAATATAAGGGGATTGAATGGTGTTAGTTGTTTAAATGATATTGGTAGATCGAGTTAATAAGTTGTATTCTCCCTGCTCTCGAAAAGTGTTTGGAGCTCCAAGCTAAAATTCTAGTTTGTATTTTATCAACAATTCAACGTAATCCTTTTCTTTCAATTTGTATGGAATGATAGGAATTCCTAAATATTTTATTGGAAATTCTTGTGACTGAAAACCAGTCAAGGCTGAAATTAGTTGTTGAAGATCTGCAACACTCGTGGATGGAAATATATTGCTTTTAGAACAATTTGCTTGTAGTCTTGAGACTCTTTGTATTGGGACCCATTTTCGGAGCCCAACCTTTCGAAATCAAAAGCGTGCGGACTGAATTTTCGAAGACAAACGTGGGCGAAAGCCAAAAAAATCAAAAAGCTTAAGGACAAAACTCTTAACTCCGACATCCGAAAATGCATACTTTAGCAAAACGTTAAAAACTATAAAGACACACTTGGTCTAAACCAATCCAAATCGGTATAAATTTTTTTTTTCTTCATCATCAATCAAAGCACCACCACTTCCAAATGGGATTTTCATCAATCCCTCAATTCATATACAAAGAGCACTTC
>JANVCQ010000232.1:29855201-29866309 GCA_025531925.1 Erythroxylum plowmanianum
CAAGATATCATCAAAACACTGAAGTATGTTCAGTGGGATAACACCAGTTCATATCCTTTAAGAGCACACTCACTGTATTCGTCTCACTCTTTTCACTTAATCTTTTTGAATTCATTTCAGATAGCTTCAATTTTTGGTGGAGACTTAAAGAAAACTATTACGAATCCAATGGTTCAAGAATCAAGTCATTTGGAGGTCTAGAGAAGAAGTTATGGTCAAAAGAAGCAACCATATTTATGAACTCAATCATACTGAACCTGTTTCGGGAAAATAGCCATAACTTTCTGTAGAAATTTCTGATTGAGGTGTTCTTTGAATTGTTCGAAAGAGGACATGAAGAGCTACAACTTTTATGAAGATTTTAAAGGACAAATCTTTCATCTGAGGGGTCAAAAACAAAGCAGACGATGCATGACATCATTTTGAGGCGATGATGACATCATCAGACGATACAGATTGGGAAAATCTCCATAACTTTCCATACAAACATTGGATTAAGGAGTTCCTTATATGGCTGGAAAAAGAATTTCAAAAGCTACAACTCTTATGAAGATCTTAAAGGCCAATTCGTTCATCTGAGGGGTCAAAAACAAAAGCAAACGATGATGACATCATCAGACGATACAAATTGGAAAAATTGTCATAACTTTCCCTACAGACATCGGATTAAGGAGTTTTTTATATGGTTGGAAAGAGAATTTTAAGAGCTACAACTCTTACCAGACTTCAAAGGCCAATTTGTTCATCTGAGGGGTCAAAAACAAAAGCAGACGATGATGACATCATTTTGAGACAATGATGACGTCATCAGACAATACAGATTGAAAAAATTGCCTTAACATTCCCTACAGATATCGGATTAAGGATTTCTTTATATGGTTGGAAAGAGAATTTTAAGATATACAACTCTTATGAAGAACTCAAAGGCCAATTCGTTCATCTAAGGGGTCAAAAACAAAAGCAGACGATGATGATGTCATTTTGAGACGATGATGACGTCATCAGACGAACAGATTGGGAAAATTGCCATAACTTTCCCTATAGACATCAGATTAATGAATTCTTTATATGGTTGGAAAGAAAATTTCAAGAGATACAACTCTTATGAAGACCTCAAAGGCCAATTCGTTCATCTGAGGGGTTAAAAACAAAAGCAGACGATGATGACGTCATTTTGGGACGATGATGACGTCATCAAACGATACAGATTGGGAAAATCTCCATAACTTTGCCTACAGACATTGGATTAAGGAGTTCCTTATATGGATGGAAAGAAAATTTCAAGAGCTACAACTTTTATGAAGACCTCAAAGGCCAATTCGTTCATCTGAGGGGTAAAAAACAAAAGCAGACGATGATGTCGTCATTAGACGATACAAATTGGGAAAATTGCCATAACTTTCCTTACAAACATCGGATTAAGGATTTCTTTATATGGCTGGAAAGAGAATTTCAAGAGCTACAACTCTTATGAAAACCTCAAAGGCCAATTCCAACGTTTTAAGGGTAGAAAATGGATCAGAAGGTGACAATAAATAATAACTGAGACGGTCAAACTGAGACGCAAAAAGTCAAATTGAGACGGAAACAAAAGCAGACGGTCAAACTGAGATGCAAAAAGTCAACTAAAATGGAAGCAAAAGCAGACGGTCAAACTGAGACGCAAAAAGTCAAACTGAGACGAAAGCAAAAGCAGACGGTCAAATTAAGACGCAAAAAGTCAAACTGAGACGGAAGCAAAAGTAGACGGTCAAACTGAGACGTAAAAAGTCAAACTGAGACGGAAGCAAAAACAGACGGTCAAACTGAGACGCAAAAAGTCAAACTGAGATGGAATCTAAGGCTGAAGCAATCAAAAGGGCATAACTTTCAGCTCAGATGTCCAAAATTTTCATACTATATATCGTTGGAAAGATAAAAGGAAGATTTACAACTTTCCAGAGGCAACTTTGCCAAAACCTATTTATATCAATCCTAATTTTGCCCCTAAATTTTGAAGATGAATTTTCTATTCAACATACTGCACCAATTTCTTAACTTCATGACAACCTTTGAGATTCTTAGAGACAGAATTAAAATTCGATGTCTTCATACGAAATGTAGCCATATATCTCTAGTTTAATCCAAATTAAGAATCATCTCGTTTGGATGAATTGAGAAAACGTTGTGGCTAAAAGACTGAAGCATACTCAGTCAATATCTTTCAGATCATCTACCAGTTTCTTTCATAATCTTCCCTTAACACAACTCATACCAAGATCACCTTTTTCTACTCTATACACTCTTCATTCTTAACTTCATTTCATATCAATGTCCTCCATAAAGAAATCATAATCCATGAATAATCATGAACATGAATAACAGAACATACACATATATACCTATTCGTCATCAATTTACTACACAATATTGCTCTCATTTTACTTCTAACTTTCATCTTAGTTCTTTCTATTTCAAAAATCTTTTATGCACCAAAAACACCATAGCAAATCATGAATCTCTCCACTTTTATCATTCCCTACTTTACTCTTGTCTATCATTTCCTGGTTCAAAAATTTTCATTCATTGGCTCTTAACTCGTGACTAATCACCAAAATTTCTCATTCAATAGTTCTGATCTTTTACGAAAAGTTCGGGATCCAACACTTTGGAACATCTTTAGAGCTTTAATCAAGGTGGAAATAGAGATAGCATCATTTTTTGAGAGTATAATCAAATCATTTGCAAAACAAAGATTGGTTAGTTTAAATTTGCCACTTTGAGTGATATTTGAGTTCCTTTGTCCTTGCCACTACATTCTTAATGATCTTATGGATAGTTTGCATCAACAAGGCAAAGAAGTCTGGAGATAAAGGATCTCCTTGTCTAATCCCTTTGCTACTTTGAGAAAACCTAGTAGGTTGTTCACTCACCAAGATGCTATATGAAGAAATCATCAAACATTGTCAATCCACCATATGAAAATACCTAGAAATTTTATAGACTATAAAATATTTGTGATAAAGCTCTAATCAACATTGTCATATGCTATCCTGAGGTCATTTTGGATATAACAATTGGGTTTGTTTATCCTCTTTGAGTAATTATTAATGAGTTTTTGAAGTATCAGAATATTATCACCAATGATTGTACTAGTTATATATGCACATTGAGTGTGGGTAATATGATTATGAAGAATTCCTTTGAGCCTTTAAGTTATAAGCTTGGAAATGATTTTATAAAAGGAATTGCAACAAGCAGTTGGTATGAAATCAGATAAGCTATTCAACTTACCATTCTTTGGAACAAGAGTTATAAAAGTCTTATTGATCTCTTTAAGAAGTATAGTGTTACTAAAGAATTCCATCACAACTTTTGAAACCATGTTACCAGTGAGGGACCAAGTTTCCTTGAAAAACCTGACATTAAAGCCATCTAGTGTAGATGCTTCATGAGGATGGAGAGTGTTGAGTAAGTTTTATATCTAATAAAACTCTCAATACCTACAAGTATACGAATCATATCCTATAATATTGAACGGTATCATCCCCACGAGGATTATATAATAGCTAGCAATATGAAACTAACTTTGTCTAAGTTAATACTAAATTAAATTGAATAAAAATAAATAATAGAAAATAAAACAAATAAAAAAAGAAACAAGTAAACAACAAAATAGTTGAGCTACCAATAAAATTGAGATTGATCAAGATTGAATACTTAAGAACTATTCTTTTCTTATTTTATGTCCATTAATCTTGTTAATTCAATTTATGTGTCTGATCCTAGATTTCCTAAGATATTGATTACTCTCTTTCAAGATCAAATCAATTAACCTAATTGAATTAAAAATTTCAGATTTATAACCTCTTGATTCATAAACCTATCTCTAATGTTTTCAATTAGATCTAAACTTATCTACTGGATAATTAATTCCCACACAAGATCTTTCTTCGAATGATTGTTAATTTGATAATTACAAGACTATTAGGCTACCAACTTTTATTGCATAATCTAATCTGATTACTTTTGACTCAGTCTCTCGATTTATTGTCAAGTATAAACATGCACAATTACCACAAACACTAGAATATGTATTGAAATAAACAAGAAATATGTTCACAAAATAATTCCAGAATAATTTCTAATAGGGATCTAGAAACCCATAAACATGTTTAATATCAAGAAAATAAGATTACATGACAAGGATAATGAAAGAAACTGAAAGAAAAAGAGAAAAAAATTGTTTAACGACCTAATCTAGAATGTTGGAATTTTCTGGATGTTCTTCTTAATCTCTCCACTTTGATTCAATTTGATGTGTGGTCGATGAGTTTTTGGAGTGTTTCACGCTCTTAAATAATTATTGAGGCTTCTACGGTTCTTTCTATGGTTTTCCAACTTAATTTGGTTCCAAAAATAGCCCCAAAATATCAAAAAATAAAACCAAAATAACTTGCGTGTTGGAAAGTTGAAAATTTCTAGAAATGTTGTCTGGTGATGCACAGTCGTGCATTAGCATAACCAAAATCTCTAAAAACCATGAATGTGCATGGCTTAAGAGACATGCATGTGCTGATACACAACTATGCATCCCTTTTATGCTTTAAATCTTCATTGTTCTTCAATTATCTAATTTCTAACACTCACAAGCACATCAAACACCTCTCGAAATATAAAATTAAGATCCAATTCTTTCTATAAACCACATAAACACTTAGAATATATACAAATACTAACAACAGCACAATTATAAGCCTATACATATGATAATCATCTAAGAAACACTTCAAAGAACAATTAAACATCTATCAAAACATGGTACAATTTACACCTATCAGAGAGATGCAATTGTATCTTTGATTTCCTATAGTGAACCAGGTCTAGCTAATTTTATTGTAGCTTCTAATGAAATAAATTCTTTTAGAATCTACTTGAGAAATTGCATAAAGGGTACACACATGAAGGTTTGCTTATAAGCTCACTGAAGTATTCATGAGCTCCTTGGATAAGCTGAGTTTGAGAATCAAGAACAGTGTTATTGTGATTGGGTGAGATCATTCTATTTCTAGCCTTTTTTTGAAACTATGACCTTATGAAACACTAAAGTGTTTATGTCTCTATGTTTCATCCATTCCACTCTAGCTCTTTGTTTAGATAGGGGATAATCAAATAACAGTGCTTGAGAGTAGTTATGTAATGCTTCCCTTTCCCTTGCTATAATTCTTCGATTCCCAGGATTAAAGTATTGAAGCTATTATATAGCTTCTAACTCCCTTATAGTTATGTTAACAAGGTGGTGTGTGTTACCAATATTAGCACTATAAAGCATCAACATTTCCAGCTTTATTAGTTCCAATTTCTTTGAAAAATAAACTGCTTAATTCCTTGAATGTCAGGCTTCAATGTAGTTTGTAATCCTTCCTCAAAGTCAGTTAGTTGTATTAGAAAATAATTACACCTGAAAGGATGGAAAATTCTCTTTGCATTAAAAAAAGTAAGAATGGGGGTATGACCTAATAATTGATTAGTAGCAAACATTCAAAATCAATTGGGAAATAGATTCATCTATCTTAAATTTTATCTAATTTCTTCTTTATCAAGTTTAAAGCATGTTACTTGTTGGTCCATAAATAAAAATAGCATCCCATTAGTATATTAGTGCACTAAGCATCTTCCAAACATTTTCCAAGTTCTATACAAGGACTACAAACTGATATTAGAACCTTAGCCTCCTCGTTCTTAGTATGGAATTGAAGTCACCTGACAGCATCCATAGGCTTATATTAGAAGTGGCAACTTCTTCGATGTGATTCCATTAAAAACTTCTCTAATGTGCATTGCTATATGCATATATGAAAGAGATATACAATCTTTGATTGAGTTGCCCAATAGAAACTTCTAAATAAACCATTTGATCAGTTATGTTAGATGAGATGATAATTAAAGCATTAGAGTCATACAAGACAAAAATTATGCCATTTAGATGATAGGAAATGTTTGAGATGCTTTGCCACTTAGATGGAAAATAATTCAGTAATTTGCAATTCTCCCTCCTTGTTCTTGTTTCTAAATTAACATCCATGATGACTTTATTCTACAAGATAATGTCTCTAAATATCAACTATCTATTAAGGGTATTAGCCCCTCTTATGTTCCAATTAAGGAAAATCATACGATTGTCTCCTTTAGGGAGAGTTTTTTCTTCCTATTTGATCTTCTCCTAGTTATAGTTTCAAACTTAAATGTCGGCATTATTTGTGGTAGTTGTTGTTTTTTTCTAAGAGTTTCATTGAGTTTATTCTCCAAATTTCTAGAATTTCGCTTTGCTACAATACTTGTATTCAACTCCATCTTCTGTGCTGACATTTTTAGCAATTCATTGGTTATGTCATTATTTGCCACTATAATTGAATTCAACTCCACCATCTATATCGTTGTTTTCTCTACTTCAAGATTATTGATTGCAACTACGAGATTTTGTATTGAGTTAATTTCTTCACTAGGCTTTTTCATTGCATGTGTATCTATAGAAATATGATTTTGTACTAATATTCTACTTGTATTAGCTACTCTAATTTTAGTTTCTTCATTAACGAAATACTTCTCAACGCTTGTTAGCAATAATTCCTAATAACTGCCTAATTTGAAAATCCTCCCTTAGGTATCCATTTATGCTTTATACCAATTTATGGCCTTTATACATATGTGACTTGTATAGGTTTTAAGTCCTCTTTCAACCTAATGAAGGGAATAATATCAGGTAAATCAATTAAGGGAGTCACCAAGACACATACTGTAGTATAATTGACACACTTTATTTTAGTCATTGCTTGATCAAGTGCTATAGGTCTTCTAACAAAGCTTGCAAGGTAGCTTAAACCTCTAGTGGTTAATATTCAAGAGGGACTTCGTGTAAGCTTAATCATATCATTATGTTGTTTAGTTTTAGATCTTACAGTTTAAGACCTGGTCTTTAAGACCACAGCAGTAGGGGTTTGTTTTACACATGTTAGGGTCCAGATTGCAGGACTTGTTTAGCTTCCTCTGAGCTAGAAAATTTGAATAAGCGCATCATTGTTTACCAGCACCTCTATTGAACCATGTTGCTTCCATGTGTTGAACACCCAATTTTCATTATCAAAAAGGAAATTCTTTTATCGATAAAAAAACCAACAAGTGTAGTTCTCCATCTATTTGAACCTACCTTCAAGATTTCCAAATGAGAGGAGACAATCCTCTATTAAAGTGATTCACTAAGTGGATTTGTTTAAGTTTGGTGTCACCTACCATTTGCATCTAGGTCTTGCAGATTGGAGGTTTGTTTGGGCTTATAGAATGAGGATTATCTGACCTTGGTGGAGGGACATGTTCCAAAGTTGCACTAGATAGTGGCGAGAAATGTGTGTTTATTAGGTCCATTTATAGACTGGTGGATAATAAGTTGTAGTATAGGCTAAAATGATTGTAGTTCCAGAATGAGGCAATAGAAGTGCAGTCGATGTTATAATATAGATAGGAGAGATTTCTACAGAATTGAGAGCTAGACCAGTGGATTGTAGCAAGCATTCTGGTGAATATGCAGAAAAGAGAAATAAGGAAGTTTAGGCTCAAAGCAAAAATGACAGAAGGGATATAATAAAGTGAAGCTAGGGAAAAGAGGTTAAGCAGCATTTTTCCCCATGGTGTAAAGTTCAAAATACCATACTTTGATAAAAACTTGACTTAGCTCAATGTTAAAGTTTTTTAATTTTTTTTAAGGATTAAAAAGTTGTTTCTTTTAAAGTTAAAGCTTTAATTCCTCTTTATGAGTAAAAAATTATATACATTAAGATTAGAATTATAAGTGTATGAATGTAGAGCCACTAAAGCATCAAAATGGCTAATTATAGAGTCCATAAAAGATTATGTTGATTTATACCAACTAAAGTCTTTAATCTGTCTTAATCTTGGTCCACTTGCCTTTGTTCTTCACTTAAGAAGTTTTGAAGCTCATGGATTGAGTTAGTTCTTTTCTTAGGCTTCAATTGTTCACTCAATGCTCCATTTAACTTTACCACCTCAATATTTTCTTTCAAATTTAGTTGTCTCATATGTTTGAATAATTTCATACTGCTTTATCAACAAAAATAAATATAAAGTATATTTTTTCAACAAAATGTAGATTAGGGTCTCCTTTGGTTCAATAATTTTTTATTTTTGATGACTAAAATACTATATTGCTATTAATAAAAATAAATGTATGATTATTTAAGTTTATTTTCTTATTATTAAATCAATATAAACGTTTAACTCCCTCTTAATCAATGTATTAATTTTATCAAACTTTTACTTTATAAATATTATGAATTAGTCAAATGATTTTTAAGCATAAAATCCATATAATCTCATAATCAAATGAATAAACAAGACAAATATGTGATCAAGAGACATATAAAGGTGATTCTATGTGAATAATGCAAATGTAAGTGATAATATTATAGCTTATAGTAGCTATTGATGCAAATATTTCCTTAAAGTCTATAGCCTCCTTTCATTGCAACTTTTGATAACCAATCTACCTTTTTTTTAATAACTATGGTACTTCATTCATCTATCTTGTTTCAAAAACCTACTTAGTACCTATGATCTTAAGGTCTTTAGGTCTAGGTACTAAAGTTCACAGTTCCTTCTCTTAAATTGATTTAATTTTTCATTCACAATAAGAACTCAAATCTCATTACTAAAAGTTTTTTCTATAGTCTTAAGATCATGATGTATACTTTCCAAACCATACTAAAGATGAACCTTAAAAGTTAACCTATTGTTATTATAGTATAGTCTAGTGAATATGAGTATTGTTTTATTAAAGACCACGAGTAATAGTAATAACTATTTTTCAACTTTTCAATTATAACTTTGGAATCCCTTAGAAAATTTTTTATGCTTAAATTAATCTTGATTCAATTATTAACCCTAATTTTTTAGATTGGTAGAAATTTCAAAGTTATAATTATATTCTTCCTTAAAAAATATAGTTCCCATCTTTAAGTTGGTTAATTAAAATCTCATTCTAATCAAAACCCTTAAAATTTATTAATTTCTTTTATATATTTCTTTTTTACATTTTACTCTAGCCTAAAAGATTTATATAGTCCTACTCTAGGATTCCATTTAAATATTATTATTCAAGCCATAATCTATTGATGATATGATTTCTTAGTCTCTATACATGAAATGTAAAATTGAATTAAGACATTAGAAAATTTAAATTCAAATACAATAAGTAAATACGAATATTTTATAAGATAAATTAGGTCTTTCATTAAATGAAAGAATTAATCTAAATACATATTTTTGGGCTTCATAACATCTATATATGTCCCCATTTATTCCATAACAAAATAAAGAAAACTAATAACAATTAAGAAAGAGAATAAAATAAAATAAACTATTTTTTAAATCTTGAAATCTTAAAGTTCTTTACTTATATCTTTATAGAAATCCTTTATTTCTCCATAAAGTTTCCCTTTGTCTCAAGATGCTCTAATTCAACTCTCTAATGACTATCCTCTTGTCTAATTGTCTTCCCCTAATCTTTTTATATCAAAAACCCTAAAAATTAAAGACAACATGACTATCATAGGTTAAACATAGATTTATGTTAGACCTATGTTTCTCCCCTTACAAAAACCTCTTAATTTGTATAAAATTCCCTTCCAATAAAAGTCCAACACAGATCTATATTGGACCCATATTCCTTTAAACTAACATAAAGTGAACATGGATTTGTGTTCAGTCCTATGTTCTAACTATTTTCACCAAAATTATGCCAATGTTTCACCAACTTGCCCAAATCCCTTCTTTTTTCATTAAAGAGCTAAAAAGGTATAAAATAAAATATAAACCACATTTAATCATATAAATTCCATCAAATATAAGAACATTTCTCTTAAAATCATACTAAAACATAGTCTAATTAGCACTTAATAGTTCAAGTTGAGAAATATAAGTATGATGAGTCAAGTCTCTAAGATTCACCTTCTTAGGCAAACATAGATGGGTATACCAATGGAAATTAGTGTTTTAAGAAACTAAGGATATAAGTTAAAGCCTTCCAACTGCTAATAGGAATCTATTAAACCATTTGTTGATTTTATCCTAAAATTCATCTATAAGAGGTAAATAGTCATCATATTTAGGCTTCCTAATAGTTTTAAGGTTCCCTAAGTATCTTAATGGAGTTGATTGGATAGCCATTCCCACTATATTTCTAAGAGACTCTGAGTTTTGCACATCTAAAGAGACAAACATGCAACTCTTTCTTAGAGTCACCTTAAATCTTGATAAATTTGAAAACTCTTCTAAAATCCTCATCAATAAGTGTATGGAATAGGAATCGACACCACTAAAAAGTATTACATCATCAACTAAGCCAAGATGAATAAGCTTTAAGGACTTATAGTTATGATGAAAGGAGAATTTGGAGTCTATAGAAGTGTAATGAGCAATCATTATTGAAAGTATTTCTAGGGCTAAGGTAAATAGATAAGGGGAAAGTGGATCCCCTTATCTAAGTTACTTTAAAAACCTTTATAGGAGCGCCATTCAATAGTATAATGAAAGAGGATGTAGATAAGCATGCCTGGATCCATCCTAAAAAGGTGTCCAGACAAATTTAGAATAAATCCTTAGTTAACTGTGTCAAAAGCTTTATAAAATTTGATCATTAAAGCACAACTTTTAATAGATTTCTTACTTTCATAATCCTTCATTAATTCCTAATGTAGCAAGATGTTATTGGTAGGTGTAAATTATACTATGTTTTGATAGATGTTTAAGAGTGTTTTTGAGTATTTCTTAGATGATTATCACGTATATCTTAGAATTATGTTACCATTAGTGTTTGTTTATATTCTAAGTATTTGTATGGTTTTGAGCGATTTGGATCTTAATTTTATGTTTCAAGAGGAGTGTGATGTGGGTTTGAGTGTATGGAAACATGAAATTGAATAAAAGAGGAATTGGAAGTATGGAAGTTATTGGACCCCGATTTTTAAGTGAAATTTAGAGATAATAAATGATATAAAATAAGTGTTTTATATATGTATTGTGAAATAGATGTATTTATGCTTTAAGGAAATTTATGA
>JANVCQ010000232.1:29866409-29893804 GCA_025531925.1 Erythroxylum plowmanianum
GTTTATTAAAATGCAGCTGTTATGCTGCCGAAATTTTGAAAAAGTCAAATAAGACTTAGGTTAAAAGATGTGATTTTGGGATATATGTGATTGTATTAATAGATTAAAAAGATTTGAGTTTTTGAAATTTATGAATGCCAAATTGAAAAAAGAGTATTGTTTTGTATGTGATGGAATTAAATGAATAAGAAAGAAAAAGAAAGAAAAAAAATTTATACCGGATTTGGAATGTCTTATGGTTTCCAACGCGACGTTTTTTTCTAAAGAGTATTGATTTCGGACGTCGGATATTTGGTCAGTTCTAATTGAACCGTTTTGTTCAATTCAGTTGCCATTCGATTACGTTTCGATTTGTTATTCGATTTCCGTTACCTTTCGTATTCGATTTCGCTTTGTTCCGCATTTCGTTTTCGTTCGTTTTGTTTCGCTTTATGTTTCCGAGTTTCGTTTCGCCATTTTGATTCGTTATCAGCTTTGTATTTTGTTTCCATATTTGGTTATTCATTTCGCCTTCGAATTCAAATTACCCGATTTGAATTCACTTTGGTTTCGGCTATTTTCGTTTCGTTTTCCGGTTGGGATCCGGTTTCCGGATCGGGTCTCAACAGAAGTAAGTCATGATTGTGACATGTTGTGACAGAGACTGCAGACAACAATTACAGCAAATTTCAGTTTTTCCAACACATGATTCTTTTTGTAATTTTAATGTTTTAAGGTTATTTTTTGAACCAAATTAAGTGATCAATCCCTAGAAAGAACCCTAGAAGCCTTAAGAATTATTCAAGAATATAAAACACTGAAAAAGAGCAACCTCCATCTTACCAAATTGAGATTAATCCAAGGAAGATGAAGAGGAGCATCAACTGTCTAGTATTTTCCAGATTTGTAAATTTAGCTCCAAATCAAGTTGTTATTTTTTCCTTTTGTTATTTGAATAAAATTGATGTGCCTACTGGATTGGAAGATGTTATACACGTTGATGATGTTTTAATTTCATACTAGGACTTGTTCTTGACTTATTTTGTGACTTGAACACTTTTCATTTCAATACAATGTTTTGGGTGTTGTGATATTTGTGTTTCCTTATACTTCAACAACAAATTGAGAGGGTGACTCAATAGTAATCTGATTAGATTGGGTAATGAGAGTTAACAAACTAATACGTCAAGCAAATATCCAATTGACGATTATACGAAGAGAGATCCTGTGTAATAAATCGATTAGCAATAAATTGCTTAAGAACTAGTTAAAAATGTTAGGTTATTTTTGTTAATTGAAAAATTGTAAATCTATAATTTTGTTATCAATTAGGGATTATTAATTGGGGTTAAATTATTGGGCCTTGAGAGAGAATAATCAAACCCTCCAAAAATCTAAGATCAACATCAATTTGAATAAAAAATGATTAAGAGAGCAAAATGATAATAGAACGAATCCTATACTTTCATACTTGATCATCCTTTTTTTATTGTGATAGCTCAATTATTAAGTGGCTTAGTGTTTAATTTTATTTGATTGTTTAATTGTTGAATTTTATTTTCTCTCAACTCATATTTCACAACCTTACACAAAGTTAGGTTCATTTACGTTTAGCTAATTCCTTATGGAATTGACACCTCAATTACTACAAGTTTACAATCCATATACTTGTAGAATATTGAGAGTTTTACATTAGGTAAAACTTGCTTAAAAATTATCAATGATTAATCTACCACCGTTAAAAGCAACTTGAGAAGAATTTATGATACTTTTGAGACTCCTTTTTAACCTACTAGCAACAATCTCAAAAATATTTTATAACTAGTGTTACAATAGGAAATAGGTCTGAAATTAGAAAGAGAGCTTGGATTTCTCTTTTTAGAGATGAGGCATATAAATGTTTTATTTAACTTCCTTAACATTTTAAAATTAGAGACGAACTCTTGTACTACCTGCACTATTAGATTATCATTATTATCCCATATGGTTTGGAAAAAAGAAAACATTATAACTATCAGGTCTAGGAGCTTTAATAAGATTCAAGCTAAATAGAATGTTTTTTATCTCTTGAGTAGACACTATCTTGATTAGAAATTCCTTCATATTAGTAATTCATCCTAATAAAGGTATGCAAGATGGGTCTATCTGAAGTATGGTTGTAAGATTTTCCCATGAGATTCAAGAAGTAACCAAAGGAGAACCTCTCTATCTGACGCATATAAAAGATAGTCTCCCTATCATTAGTTATCAGCATGGAAATCTTATTATTATATAAAAATCCTTTATCTTTGCAAGGGCTAGAATACTAATAGAAATTATATGTAGTCTCCATTTATTCCAAAAAATAAGAGAAAAAAAAGTTATAAAAGTTCCAATGATCTGTAACTAAAGTTTTTTGATGTGATAAAACTTTAATATAAAAGATCTTTGCAATTGTTGTGAAATTGTGAGGCTTAGGATTATGCTAGATTGAGTTCTAAACACCTAAATTTGTATAAAGATTATCTTAAATCTTCAAAAAATACAGTTTATAGTAGAATTGAAAATCTTGCCTATTGTAGAAAGGATATAGTAGATTTCAAAATCTTGTATGCGCCTAGAGACTAGATGTATTTCAAAGTAAATCAAACCACTATAAAATTATAACTCTTTGTATTCCTGCACTCTTACATTATTATATTTCTCTTATATTACATTTTGTTATACATATTATATTTTGCGCATACTAGTTAATTCGGTATATAGATTGAAGAAAAAGGTTGCTTGACTATTGACTCGAAGAGGTTATAAATACTTTGGTATTACTTGTATTAGTATCTCTAGTTTAACAAAACCTTGTACAAAGTTCCAAAACACTTTTTGGGATTGTCTTTCACATGTTCTATGATTATTATTTATATTATAATATATTTTTACCTCTAAAGTGTTTGACAAATTGTTGCATAATGGCTCTAGATTGGTTCACCTATTTCAAACTGCCTGACAGTTCCTTAAGTTTAACAATTAGTACTAGAGTAGGTCTCTTTTCTAGGTATCTAACAATACAAGAGTAAATAAAATGGAACAAATGATGAATAAACATTATTTAGATACCTTACTTTGATTGTAATGATTATTATATTACAACATTAAGATAAGATTATTCTTTATTGTAGAAGCACTAGAGTTACGGAATATTATTGAAAATGGACACATTGTACCAACTAAGATGTCCATTATATATGGAGTGACTAACTCACTCCTATCAACTAAACTTTGATTTTATATAATGTACTATATAAATACATTAATAATAGCCAAATATTAAACTCTAAAATGGAAGAATCTATTTAAAAAATGCAATCATATTCATAATTAATAGTAAAAGTAAAATCTCAGTAACATGTTATTAACACATCTCCAACATATTGCCTTATACATGTTCCAGTACATTCATTCAAAGATAACTCCGATAATAATATAAAATTTAAGAAAATTAATGAATAATCCAAAACATTAAGCAAGTTTACTGATAATTATGCTATAATATTAAGATGGGTTTTGATTCCAATAAGGCAACCCATTATGTCCCAACCTTTTACATTTAAAACAACATATGTCATTATGATTGATTAAGAAACATACTTCCATAGAATATTACTTATAGCCTATTAAGTTTAGGGTGGTAGTGACCCAAGCCTGGTTCAAAGTCTAAAATTTTTTAAAAAAAGCTCGATATTAATCAATGCACAAATTTCATCACTAATTAAGTCCTTTTTTCATTTTTAACATGATAGGTGTAGATTCTACTATGTTTTGCTAGATGTTTAAGTTTGTTTTTAAATATTTCTTAGATGATTATCATGTTTATAGGCTTATAATTATGTTATTTTTAGCGTTTGTATGTATTCTAAGTGTTCGTTTGGTTTAGAGAAACAATTAGATTTTAATTTTATGTTTCAAGAGGTATTTGATGTGTTTATGAGTGTTACAAATCAGGTAACTAAAGAATGAAGAAGATGCAGGAAGAATGAAGGTATCAAGATTATGCATAATTGGTCACGATCATATAGAGATGAAAATCCTATGAGTGCGATCATGACTCCTATGTCATGATTGTGACAAAGAGTTTCTAGGCACGAATTTTTTCATCTGTTTTATGGTATGAGGGCATTTTCAAAGATGAACAAAGTGGAAAAATCCTAGTTACACCCTCAAGATCATAATAGACTATTTAAAAACATGAAACAC
The DNA here is from genome assembly GCA_025531925.1 of Erythroxylum plowmanianum. Taxonomy (NCBI): domain Eukaryota; kingdom Viridiplantae; phylum Streptophyta; class Magnoliopsida; order Malpighiales; family Erythroxylaceae; genus Erythroxylum; species Erythroxylum plowmanianum. Next base: position 29,870,619 of record JANVCQ010000232.1, read on the forward strand.
ATTAAAAAATGCAGCAACCATTGAATCAAAGTGGATCAAAGTGGAGAAATCAATAAGGCATTTGAAAATTTCCAACTTTCCAGATCAAATCTTCAATAGAATTTTTCTTCTTTTCATTTATTTAATTCCTTATTCTTGATGTGTAATCTAAATTCTAAGATGTTAAACATGCTCATGAAGTTCTAAATTTTAGATTAGGATTTATTTTGCATTTATTTTATGACTTTGATTGTTGTTGATTTCAATACATACTGGGATGTTTGTGATGACTGTTTATAGTAATACTTGACAATAAATTAAGAGAGTGAGTCAAAAGTAATCAGGGTTAGATTGTACAATGAGATTTTGCAGTTTAATTGTCCCACAATTATCAGGTTAATAATCATTTGAATAGAGATCTTATTTAAGAAATTAATTATCCAATAGATATCATCAAATCTAATTGAATAAGTTTGGGAAAGTTTTATGAATTTTGAGGTTACAAATATGTAATTTTCTATTTCAATTAGAGTAATCAAAATCTTAGGAAATCTAGAATCAAACACATAATTGAATTCACAATAATAAAGGAAACAAAATAAGGAAAGAATAAGTCCTAATTATTCAATCTTGATCACAACCCTGAATTTAATTAGCCTCCCTTATTATTTGAATTATTTTCTTTTTTATTATTTGTTTCAATTTTTATTTATTTTATTCAAATCACATTTTGGATACCTTATACAAAGTTAGTTTCAAATTGTTAACTTTGCATAATCTTTGCAGAAATGATAACCTTATATACTACAAGATACGATTTGTATACTTGCGGTGTATTGAGGGTTTTATTAGATATAAAACTTGCTCAAAAAAATTTTGGCACCACTGCTGGGGAATATAGCTAGGGCGATTTGAATTCCTTTGATTTAAGGAATTGTTACCCTTATTTTCGTGAATGAGGTACCCAATCCTAAGAAATTAAAAGAGAGAGAGAGAAGAAAGTTTGGACACAAAGTAGAAGATACATCAATCTAGACATCACAGGATAAGAATGAGGAATTTAAAGAGTTAAACGCTGAGAAGATATAGAAAGAAAGATGGTGGAGAAAATATATCATAAAGATCAAAGGATCCTTATGGAATTCACAAGATCAAGGTTCAATACCAATTATTAAGGAATTACATAACAACCAGTGCAAGTGGCATACAATTGTTAGAAAAGATGGTAACCAATAATTGTCTTTGGAAATCATAACAAAGTAGATAGTATTCAACCTTCCCAGAACCAGAAGGAATGATTGTTGTGGATTTAGTGACAACATTGCAGGCTGAAATTGACAACCTCATTAAGCAGTTAAACACCCTAGTAGCCACCTCTTTCTCTCCATTTAAAGCAATTCAACACGATTCAAGCTATGCGAACAAGAGAACCATATCACAACTAATTACTTCATAGTGGAAAAAAAACAATGTGCAGTAATTCCACTTCAATGGAGCATAATGTGGTCGAGGATGTAATAATCCTTACTCGAACACATAAAATCCTGGGTTATAGAATCACCCAAATTTCTTTTGATCTCATAATGTAGGGACTCAGTTGAGAAATCAAGGTTCATTGGGATTTCAATAAGATGAGTCTAGTGCAAATGATACAAAATTAGACAAGCTTACAAGTATGAAAAAGACCTAGAAGAGGCTGGAAGGGCAATTCGAGTAAGTAACCATTCATAATTTGGAGGTTTAAGTGGGCCAGCTCGCAAACATATTATCTACTAGATGTATGGAAAGCCTCCTAAGAAATATCCAAGAAAATATAAGAGAGCAATTTAAGGACATAACATTTAGGAGTGGCACAAAGGTTGAAGAACTAGCAGAAAAACAAGCTAAACCCTACCTTGTAGAAGAGAAATGACAAAAATAAGACAGAGGATCCTCCACATGTTCCTTCTCCCCTTACACACAACAAATACCATTCCTATAAAGAATTTAGAAGAATAAATTAGATATGCAATTTGAAAATTTGGTAGAAAAGCTAAAAATTTTACAAATTACCTTGCTCTTTGTGAAGCTTTAAAGAACATACACATGTATGTAAAGTTTCTCAAAGAAATATTATTGAGCAAGTGGACTTGGGAAGACAATCAAACATTTTCCACGACAGAAAGCTGCAGCTCCTTAGTTACCAATCATATGCTCTCACATTTAATAGATCTAGGGAGTTTTACTAAACCCTGTGTAATTAGTAATTTAGAATTTTGTAAATGCTTATATGACTTAGGTGTAAGTATTAATCTTATGCCTTTGGCAGTTTCAGGGAATTAGGGCTAAGCTATGTTAAGCAAACTTCTATGATTATTTAGTTGGCAAATCAATCAATAAAGAAATCATTTAGAGTGGTGGAGGATGTGTCTATAAAAATGGACAAGTTTATAATTCTTGTGGATTTCATTGTGCTAGACTTTAAAGAGGATAGAAACTATTCATTAATTCTTGGTATACCATATTTAAACAATGGACGAGCTTTGGTAAATGTTTATGAAGACAACCTTATCCTTCATATTGTTAATAAACAAGTGAAATTCAATATGAAAGGATCCAAAGGGGGGCAGCTCATTTGTGAGAATCGATATAGTCGAATCTTTAAAGGAAGAAGAAGAGAATGAAGAATAGAGGATAGAGGAAATAAAGGTTGAAGAAGATACGAAAGTCTCTATTCATGAGGAAGAAAAAGAGGAGATGAAGGTGATTAAGGAAGAAAGAGAACTATTCACCTTCTTATAGGAGAAACTGCTGGATTTAATAAACGATCCAAGGAGTTTCATCATTCCTTATTTTATTGACAATTTATTATCAAAAAGGGAAATTACTAAACTCAATTGGTTTTTCTTAATTTTATCAATTATGTCCTTCTTATTATATTGTAACATGTGACTTATTTACAAGCTACTAAACTAAAATTAGGTGACACAGGTAGACAAAAGCCACACACAATAGACCCAGGTTAAGCATAAACGTGAAGGGCACGTCAAGCTAATGATGTTACTAAGCGCTACTTGAGAGGCAAACCAAGACATATGATTTTATTTATTTATTTATTTATTTTTAGTTTATTTTATTGGTTTTTTGTTATTTTTACATTTTATATCTTTTAGGGAGTAAATTGCTAGAATTTTTATCACATTGAGTGTCTTTAAATTCCATCACCTACACCATCACTACTGAAGCACTATAAGCATTCTTGCTCTAAATTTTTCTTTGTTGTTATTTATCTTTAATTACATTGTTTGTTTTCCATATTGAGGACAATGTGTTGATCAAGTGTGGGACTGTACACATAATTGCATATCATTTGTTTATGAATTTTGCATTTATATCAATTTTGTGTGAACTTTACAATTTTATAGTTTTTTTATTAGGTTGGCATTGTGTGCCATTTTTATCGAATATGTGTGAATTTTGTGAATGTATCAATGGTAAGAATTTTAGGGAATTGCTTATTTTGAACATGGTCATTTAGATTGTAAAGGCATAATAACTTGTGAATTTTATGTTTTAGGTATCTTTGGGATGAATATTTATGTTAATTAGGAATATCACACCTATTCTTTCACTTTATGATTTTTGTTCATATAAATTTATTATTATATTCAATTGAATTGGTTAGCATTATTAGCAGTCTTTTATGAAACTGATCGACTAAAAAGAAATGAGTTAGGTTAAAATAAAAAAGAGAAAAAAATTAAAAATAAAGTATTAAATAAAATAACTATTATGTTGGCCCTTTTTAAGAAAATTGGGTTAAGAATATAGTTGGTAACTAGTTGAGAGCTGTGATATAGCCGAGTAACAAGGGGCATTCATAACAAAATGTTTGTTTTTGTGTCAAAAGACTAGTATGACACTTCTACCAAAATAGATAAACAACGTGATCTAGTTAACTAACTGGGAGACATTCATTACAAAGTATTTGGCTTCACGTCAAAAGACTAGGTTAATGTAAAAATATTTAAAAATTAAAAAAGGGTTGTTTTAATAAATAAACCTATTGATTTTTTAAATAGCAAGAATTTTCATGAAATGTTGTTTAGTGATAATTTTCCTTGTTAATTGATCAATACTAATAAATGCATGCTTACAAATGTCATATGTTTATGAATAGGGTGTTAATATTTGGATTGATATGTATATTTAAATCAAAGCACCTAAACTTAAAAGGAATAAGGTAGTATGTTAGCACATTTTGAGTGATTAGTGTTTGAGGTTAAGTTAATTCCATAAGATTTGTGATAGTGGTAGTTTGCATAATTTTTCAATGGGTAGTTTAGTTGTTAATTTGAATGATTAGTGCATGTTTAGGTTAGGATTGTGATATTTAGTTAAATGTTTGTGTTTTGAGTGTTATATAGGTTAGAGCATGCTTTTGTGCTTTAATTTTGTGTATTTGAGGTGCCTTGATGTATGTGTTAGTGTTTGAGCACAGATATGGAAGAACGGAGGAGAATCGGAGGAAGTCTAAAGCCAAACCTAGGATAGAATTAGTTATGGGGAGCCACAATTGTGGCCTGGTTTGCCACAATTGTGACAGAGAGTTAAATGAAGTGCCACAATCGTGGCCACGATAAACAATGTTGACAACATCCCAAACACTACTTATCGAGGGACATTTGGGACTTGGAAAAACCCTAAGGTTTACCTAAAATAGAAAATACTATATAAAGAAAGAGAAAGAACCCTAGGGGGAGCTTCAATTTCTACACTTTGGGAAAACTCTGAGAAGAAAGAAGAAGAAGAAAGACAAAAGGAAGAAGGGGAGAGAGGAGTGGGCTTCTACTGCTGCTGCTTTCCTGAGCCATCCCAATCCCATCTAAGTGACATTTTCTTTTCATCTTTGTTATTATTGTTCTTTGAATGTGTAAGATGGATATGATGATGTTGATGGATTTAGGATTGATGATGATGTTCTACCTTTTTTTAGGGATTTAAACTTGATTCAATGTTAATCTAGTTATTTTTGTGTTAATTCATTTAGATGTTTTGATTATTAGTTGTAACTTCATGCTTCGATAATAAATCAAAAAAGTGAACCAAATGCAAAATAATTGGGTTAGTTAACGAGAGTTAAATAACTCAATAGACCATGTAAACCCAATAGACCATGTAAATAATCAAATCGGTAATTATACAGAGAGAGATCACATGTGAGACCTGGTTGTTTATTAGAATGCTTAAGAATTGATTAGGTTGTGGATCGAATGTTAATCTAGAGATGACATTTTTGGTAACTCGACTTAATTAGGGCTTAGTGATTATAACTTGAGAGAGAGTAATCCACGCTTTGATGGTCTAGAACTAACACCATATTAAGACAAAAGTGATTAGATTAGCATTGATGATAGGATAAATCCCTTTATCATAATTTGATAATTTTCTTGTGTGATTTTCTATTGTGAATTTGGTAGTTCTTAATATTCAATTTCTTTTGTGTTAGTTTTATAAATTAACTTTCTGTCTATCATCTTCATGTGTTTACTTTTCTATTAAGTTTTTATTTTCATTTTAATAATTCTTTAGGCCTTAGATAACTTAGAATTAGGTTAGCTCAACAACTCCTTAAGGGATTGACACTTCACATACTACACCTATGACCTATGCGCTTGTAGTATATTGAGGATTTAAAATAGATTAAAACTTGCCATTGTATCATTATTGCATTATTGCATGAATTTGTGATTATATATTTCTTATGTTTTTTATGCATGCAACTTTTAGTTTTGCTTAAGGACAAACAAAGGTTTAAGTGCGGGGATGTTGATATGTGTAGATTATACTATATTTTGCTAGATGTTTAATTATGCTTTAAAATATTTCTTAGATAATTATCATATGTATAGGCTTAGAATTGTGTTATTATTAATGTTTATATGTATTTTATTTTTTTTTTGGTGTAAAGCAAGAATTGGATCTTAATTTTATATTTCAAGAGGTGTTTATGAGTGTTGGAAATTAGGTAATCGAAGAATGAAGAAGATGAAGGAAGAACGAAGGTGTCATAATAATGATAGAGATGAAAATCCCAGGAACACAATCATGACTCCTATGTCACGATCGTGATAAAGATGAAAAGCCTAGGAGCACGATCATGACTCCTATGCCACGATCATGATAGAGAGTTTCTAGGCAAGAGTTTTTTCATCTATTTTATGAGGGCATTTTTGGAATTGGACAAAGTGGGAAAACTATAGTTGCACCTTTAAAACCATAATACAAAATTTAAGAGTGTGAAACAAACCAAAAGACACAGCAGTCATTGAAACAGAGTGGAGAGATCAAAAAGGCATATGAAAATTCCAACTTACCAGATCAACTCTTCAATAGAGTTTTTCTTCTTTTCCTTTAGTTATTTCATTATTCTTGATGTGTAATTTCAATTCTAAGATGTTAAACATGCTCATGAAGTTCTAAATTTCATATTAGAATTTATTTTGTAACCTTTATTATTGTTGATTTCAATACATATTAAGATGTTTGTGATAATTTTTTATATTTATACTTGATAATAAATTGAGGGAGTGACTCAAAAGTAATCAGAGCTAGATTGTAAAATGAGAGTTGGTAGTTTAATGGACCCTTAATTATTAGGGTAATAGTCATTCGAAAAGAGATCTTATTTGAAAAACTAATTATCCAATAGATAGCGTCATATCTAATTAAATAAATTAGGGAAATTATTATGAATTAAGAAGTTGCAAATCTAGAATTTTCTATTCAATTAGGGTTAATTGGTTAGATCATGAGAGAGAACAATCAGAACTTTAGGAAATCTAGGATCAAACACATAATTGAATCAAAAATAGTAAAGGAAATAATAAGTCCTAAGTGTTCAATCTTGATCACAGCCCTAAATTTAATTGGCAGGTCACTTATTATTTGAATTATTTTCTTTGCTTCATTATTTCTTCCAATTTATGTTATTTATTTTATTCAAATCCCATTCTAAATACCTTATACAAAGTTAGGTTCAAATTGTTAACCTTGCATAATCCTCATAGGAATGATAACCTTATCTACTACAAGATAGAACTGTATACTTGCTATGTATTAATGGTTTTATTACATATAAAACTTCTCAACATAACAATAATAATACATAACAAACATCATGTATATCAACTTCAAAAACTTTAGGCATGTCATATGTCTCAATAGGAATCTTGCCTTTAGCATATATCTTAGATGTAAATCTTTTACCAATCATTGAGAAAGTCATACAAATTATAATTTATACCCTTTATCTCCTAGAAAGCATATCTATGAGGCATACTAAATTGTTGCAATCAGAAATAGATCATATTTAATCTAGTAAATTAGTGTACAAGTTTACATTCCTAATGTACAACTTAATCATCCTAAGTTAAGATTAATCCTTAATACTACCTATGTTGTTAAAAAAATTCCCAATATATTTGCCATCATCATTATTCCATTTATTAACATTTCTTTTTTCCTTAAACACCTTCCAATGTCGTTTATCATGATGCTCATTAATCAATTAGAATATGTTATAGTGATGCTTGTCCCTTATGTAAGAATTGAAAGACACATCCACATTAGTTGTCAACTAGTCCTAGAGAATGCAAGAAAATTTGAACAACACCCATTACATAAGCTTGGTCCTTATTACGCAATCAACGATTCTAGCTTGAATGTCTATAGAGTTACAATAGAACTATTTTATTCCTTTTCCAAGATAGCATATCTATGGAATCAAGGTGTCTGATCGCTAACTTTAGAGCTTTCCTACCGCTAGCAAGTTGTTTTGATGCTTTTTCCTTATAATTTTCCTTTATGTACCTTTAAAACTATGAATATAACTCTTTACCATATATATCTCCAACACCCAAAATAATGTTCTCATAATGACCCGAAATTATATTCACTTTAATACTAATAATACAATCAATCAAATTTATTAGAAACCATGACCAATATTTATGAATCTTTGAACATACAACGACATAAGCAATATGAAATAGTTGATTTCATCATCAAAAAAAAGTTACATAATGTCAAGACAAGGACTTAGAAAGCAACCATATATGTAAAGAATAGGTTAACAACCATTTATCAAACAATTCGTGCAATAGTTCTACCCCATGACTATTTTGTCAAATTGACAATTCTCAGTACATGTTGACACAACCTTATGGATCACTTCATATACTTTAACTACACATTCAAGAAATTAATTTGTAAGTATCCTTTGTCTTCCTATAAAAAAGCTTTATTTCTTATTCTTTATAGATATAAGGTTACTTGTAGCTTAAGTTCATCTCACATTTAGTTTAAAAGATATCTTTAATATCATAATGTGTTGTTCAAGACTTCACCTTTAGATTGTTCCTAATAATTCAACCTCCCAACTTTGATATCACATGAGTATTAGATAACAACAACTTTCATTCATTATGTATATGCTCCTTCTAAAACTTTTTATATATATAAAATTTTATCCCTTTCACATTATAAGGTAAAACATCCTATAAGCATCCTTCAACCTTCTATATTAGGCTAATTATGTTATGTTTATTCCTCCAAGACCAAAATGAGAGCTCCTCCATTATAATATACATATATAAAGTGCTTCCTTAACTAGCTAAGTTGTTGAACTTCTTCTACCCAACCCTTACTAGATTTCCACACCCTTGAACTTTAAAAAATAACCAAGATTCCCACCTTATAGATCTTAAAGCAAGTTCACATATTGAACTATAGTATAGTGATTGTGAATATCGAGTGTTAATCCTACTAGGACTACAAGTATTAGTAGTTACCTCTTTTCTGTTATCTAACCAACAAAATAGGATACAATTTAATTAAAACTAAGCTAAAGCTCTACACAAATAATAAACAAGAACATATATGACACTAAGATTAATCAATATTAAATAACTTGTAATCAGGTAATGAATTCATCTTAGATTTCTTAAGTATTAACCCTTTTATCATGCAATTCAATTATTGATCATTAGATCGTTGAAATTACTATCCTATGTTAATATCTTTCTTAAGACTATTAACACCTAATCCTCAGTTGCTTAACTGAAATCTCTTTCTAGTTAAAACTCTTAAGATTGCATTAATTGATTCATGAGTTTCACTATTAGGTTTGACCCTTATCTAGAGAATATATGTCTACCTATCTTTAGGTCTACATGCAACTTCTTTCAATCATGGTATATGTATTCATATAAAAGGATTTCTCAATCTCAATTATATGAAATCATACATCTAAATAATGTCCCTAACATATTAATTAAAGAATTAAAATACATAATTAAATTGTAATGAATCAACAACCAAATTCCATTAAACAAAGAATTAAATCATAAGGTCTATCCCAATTTAGGGTTTATCTAACCTAGGCTTTAAACAAAATTTGATCATAAACATAGCAAAACAAAAATAAAAAGTTTAGAAGAAAATAAATTCTTTATCCCCTTTTCTTTAACATAATAAAATAGAACTTTAATGAAAGAACGTTCTCTATCAGATCTCTGATGTAATTTTAATGTTTCTATTACCCTAGTGTTTAAAATTGTGTTTAGAACTCAAACTTGGCCATAAAACTCTAAATACCTTTAATTCACCTTCATAATTGCCCTTTATATGTTATAATTAGGTTTTTTTGAAGTGGACACGATTAGTCACATGGTTGTGTACCTTCCCGTGTCCATTAATTCCCATCCATTAATTCCACTAAAAAACTCAAAATTCATGTTTTTACACAGTCCTAAAAACTTGCATATGCGGTGGACACGGTTGTATCCAACGCTTACATAAGCATGTCTAATATAGGAAAAGAATATTTTTGAAATCATACACGCTCATAAAGACTCACACAATCCTGCACACAACTATTTAATAAATGCTCAAGGATAAGTAAAACCTTAAGTGTGAGTATGTTTGATAAATGCTTAATAAGCCATGTTTTTATTCCTATATTTAGTGTGTTTTTCTTGCTTATTTGAGATTTTAATATTGTTTTTTGCCTAAAATTAGACTTTAGTTATCCTAGAATAAACTTGCATAAGGCAATATCAATAGCAATCACATTGATAATATTTTTAAATTCCAAAGAATAAAATTTCACACCCTCTTAAAGGATTTACTCAATTCACTCAAAGTCTTTACGGTGGAAAATATAAGAAGCTCTTAAATCAATACATAGAAGGAATCTTAACCATAAGTATGTAATAAAATCACATCTCCACCACGAATAAGTAAACTAGAAATAAAAATCAAAAGATCTTTAATAGTTTGTAATAAGGATTAGGTAAAGGTACAATAGGCATAATTAAAAGGATAATAATGTAAAAGGGAATTTACATAAATAAGATTACACAAAACTTGGTTCTATATAACATAGCTCCTTCAAGAAAAAAATTTCATTAGCATAAAAATAATTGTTCTCAAGCTCCAAGCTTTATTTTCTCTTTTTTATTTTTGATTAACGTGCTCGTAATTAATAATTTTTAACTTAAACTTCAAACAACTTTAGAGAGAATATAAAATTATAACAACAATAAAATGCTCATGAAAAAACAAATTTAACAATCTCCATGTACCAATAATCATAGGCACATTAGACCTTCTCTTTAAAATTATTCAATATAATCCAAGTTTTAAGCAATCAAGTAAATACAAATCCTTTAGGGTTCAAAACTAGATAAAAAGTTTTCAAGAAAAAAATAAGTAATTGGCTATCAACGTGGCTATTATTAAAGAAAAGGTTAAGTCTCGTATTTGTTTACTCCTAAGAGATAAAATAAGGTAAGGAATAATCAAAAAAAATAGGTTAAGAAAAATGATTAAATCTAAATGCCTTCATCATTTTAAAGCATTCATCATTTTAATACCTCTAGTTTAACAATGTGTTCTCAATAAGAATAATAAAACCAAGCTCTAGAATTATTCAAATATGCATAATAAACTAATGTTTTAAAAACCAAACTAGAAGTTAAATTGATAAGATAAGAGGTTTAAGATTTAAAAGATTCAACTGGCATTAGACCATCATGAAACCTACTGAAGATCTAAAAAATTATGGAATTTAAAATATGATCGAAAGAGAATATTCTTATATATTGAAGAATTTGAAGTTTAATTAAAAAGGATTATTAATTGAAAATTAATTTATTTATTTTAGTTTATAAAAGCTTATTAATTAATGCAATTTGACAGATTAATTAATAAATTGATCTGTTTTCAACATCAAGAGTTACTAAAGTATATTAAACCAAAAAGTTGGACAGTTCAAGATTTTTAAGCTAAGCAAGCCAAACCGGTTGGGTTTTTTTAATCATTGTGATAAACATACAACAAAGAATAATAGAGCATTATATAGTGATATGATGAACTTAGGCTCGAAAGCTTGCAATTAGGATTCATATATATAGATAATATGTAATTTTCATTCAAATTAACTATCTCATTGACCATTAAAACTAATGGTTCATAAAAGAAAGTCTAATCTAGCTTTCATTAGTTTACATACTAATTCATTTCAATAACCAATAATGATCTTAGGTGTTTTGGATATATCTTAACTAAATTTGGATGTTATTTAATAAGAATAAACAATAAAAATTATAATAAGCATAAGAAATTTAAAAATTTTCTTTGAAATTTTCTGTACACCCTTTCCCCACACTTAAAAACGTACATTATTCTCAATGTACACAATAAAAACATAGAAAAATTTAATATCAAAGAATGTAATGAGAAAGGAATATGATTTGGTACTTCAACTTTTTCTTGATTCCTAGTACAACTCTTTTCTTTAATTTAGGTCTTACTCTCAATGCTACTAGGAAAAATCTCTTGATTTGTCTCAAAGCTACTATGAAAGCTCCCTTGATTTCTTTCAAAAACTAACTTGGCAAGCTAACCAATCTAATTTTCTAAGTTATAAATAGAAACCTCTTGATTTTTTAGTGAGGCTTCAGTAGCTTGAAAATTTGCCTTCGAATTATGGATAAATTTATCCATGATGTCTTCCATGCTTGGCTTTTATTCTTAAGGTTGATGTTGCTAAAATCTTGGTAGAAAGTTGTTCCTTGGCTACCCTTGATTCCTCCAAGAGAAATTGAGGTGATTCCTCCATCCTATTGCATTAGTGCATATTCAATCACCTCCATTTTCAATTTAAAAAAAGAAAGAATTTCCTATTGATAGCAAAAGATTATCTATTAATTTATATTCCCATAGGGATTTTTTTAGGTCTAGGAGCATTCCTTATATAATCCATATACTTGAGCTTTACCATCACTCGCAGTGCCTGACATTCTTAACTTGGACTCCCTAGCCCACATACCTCATATTGCATTACTTGGAATAACTAAGGATTCATTGTCAATCTTTCTATCTTGTTGCTCAAAACTTTAGCCTAGCTTGCTAACTTTGTAACTACATCTATATAATAAACTCTGGTTGTCTTATTAGGTTTTGCTTGAGAAAAGTTATATACTGTTCCTTAGTTTTTGACATGCTTTCAAATTAATCAAAAATCCATCATGTCGAGCTAATTAATTCACTTTATGTTTTTTAAATTTTTCTATAATTTACTTTTAACCTTATATGAACTATATTTTTAATTAAACCACATTTTAATTTAATTTGAAATTACTAGAAGTTATATTGACTGCTTTAATATTTTCAATGAATTTTATTTTTTAGAAAATTTAAGTCAAAGAAAATAATAATACAATTATTCATAAAATAACTTATGAATTGAGTTATATATTATTTATCAACATTAATTCCTTTTTTACTATAATATAAGCTGATAAGTTTACTATATCCTGTAATTCATTAATTTCACTTTTTCATGATAATGGGTTGCGTCACGATTTACATAATTTTTGTTGGAGTCAGTTAATATAAATAGAAAAAATTTCATCCTTTTTATAAATATTTATTTCATATTTATTCTTTATTATATTTTAAAAATTAAAATATCCTTTAATCTTCTTTCAGCTATTTTGGTAGATATCGCAAATTATTTTTTGTACTTTTAAGGTTAAAATTATAATGGAGGATACAAAATCATAAGGAAAAGATTCAGTAAGCTTAACATCTTCCGCTCATGGTAAAGTTTATCCAATATGGAATTATTTTTCTTCTTCTCAAACATTTGATGAAAATATTCAATTTAATTGTATATTTTGAGGTAAAATGCTTAAAAGGAGAGGAATTTATAGAATGAAAGAACATATTGCTAGTTTTAAGGGTAATATCGCCTCTTGCAAAAAGTACAAATTGATACATGAAAGGATTCAAAATTATTTGCAATAATAAGTAATAAAGAAAAAGGAAAATAAAAAGACTCATAATGTATGTTGTGAAGATGATGAAGCAAAATATTTTCCTATAATAATTATTCTTGGTTCTCAACTAGGTTTAAAAAGTGTTTTGGTTGATAAAGGATGATGTTTTGAGATGTAAACGAGCTTGAGCTCAATAGTTCTATGATTCATATATCCCTTTAAATACTTTAAATTTGCCTATTTTTAAGAGGCAATAGATGCTATAACAGCGATAGGTTTAGGATTTGAAGCACCTTCTTATTATGAGATATGAGTGCTTTTGTTTTAAGATTTAAAAAAGGAATGTTAGTTGATTATGGATATATATAAATCTAGTTAGGAAACAACAAGATGCACTATTATGGCAGATAAGTGGATTGATCAAAGATAATGAACCTTGATTAATTTCTTAGTTTATTGTAATATTGGAATTACTTTTATTAAGTATGTTGATACTTCTGAAATGGTAATAAGGGCTAATGTTTTATCTAAATTATTTTTTGAAATTATTGAGTGGGTTGGTCAAAGAATATTGGGCATTTTATTACAAATAATGCTGCTACTTATGTATCAATTGGGTACTTGTTATAATCAAAGTATGAGCATCTTTACTAGTCCTCATGCGTTGTTATTTTACAATTTTCATTTTAAAAGATATTGGTAATATGGATCATGTTTCTTATTAGACCCTGAATTTTTTAATTATTATTGATTTATTTGTTTCATCATTTGTAGAATTGAGTCATTAATTTGATGGGCATACATAGAGATTTGAAATTTGGTGGAAAGATTTGAATTAAGTTAGAATTAATATGGTGTTTAAGAAGATTAAAGGAGTTAGGAAGTAAATGAAAGAAGGGGCAAAATAGGAAGACCAAAGGAGAGGAGGGATATTTTTGGAAGAACAAGACCAAAGATCTTGTTTAAGAAAAAGAAGAGAAGCATCGTGAGAGGGAGAGAAGAAGAGAAAATAATGAAGAAAGGAAGAGAAGGAGACAAAAAGAAAAGAAGATCAAGCTAGGGTTTTGAAGATCTTAGAGATTTTGAAGACATTGAAGCTAAACAATTAAGTATAAGCAGTTACCCTTCTTGATTTGTTGAATGAAACAAATTTAGTGAAAGTTAGAAGTGAAATGAAAGTGAAAATGAAGTGGAATATGAATAGTAGCTTGTTGATGAATGGTATATGTAAATGTTTTATTTTTGGTTAATGATCAAGGATAGATTATGATTTGTTTTTGGATGATACTGAGTTGAAATGGAGTAGAGAATGAAGTGTAAATGAGGTAGAAATGGATGATTTTTGCATAAGATTGTTAGGTGTAAATGTTGGATGTGAAAAATCTAGAAAATAGGATGAGGGCTGGAACTTTCGTAGGCTAGTTCGCCGCAACGAAGTCAATTTCCTGCACAAACATACTTTTGTATTTTAGAGATATCTTAAGTTGTAGTTATCCAAATAGAGTGATTTTTGATTTGGGGTAAACTAGAGACATAGGGATACAATTTTTCTAAGTAAGTGAGTTTTAATAAAGTCTCTAAAAATATCAATGTTTGGATGGAATTTGAGCACAGAATATTATTTTAGCAAAAGAATAGCACAAAAATATTTGGGTTATAACTTTCAGATTTTTGAACTAAATTGAATGATTTTGGTGTCATTAGAAATTTAAGACAATGAGGAACATTTTTTGGGAAGGAAGTGTTATCAAATTTCTTTATTTACCTGATCATAATGATCATGGAAAATTGACCCGAAGGTTTGAACTTTTGGAAGAGTTTGAGTATTTAGAATTTATCTTAGTGAATATGCTATATATGGATCCTCAAATTATATTCCTATTGAATAGAAATTTTTATCATTGATAAAGGGAATCAATGAAGGCAAGAGGGTCAAAAGGAGAGGCACCTTTGAGCAAGTCCTTAAGCAAGGAATTCAAGGTGGGTAATATATTTATGGATATTTTGTAATATGAGCAAGTTTGTCTTATTGGTGAATATATGCTAAATTGCTTGAATTGAATACATGTGTACTGTATGTTAACTTGCTTGATAGTGAATTATTGTGATTGTTGGAAATGTATTGTGATTTATGAATTATGATCAAGTTATTCCATTGAAACATGTCATGGCAATTTGTATAAATGAAAAGAAGAAAAAGTATAAGAAGTATAAGAATATGAATTTGTGATTGATTGAATTGAGCATAAATTTGATTGTGTTTGGGTAAGAGAGGAACGTTTTGTTAGTCATGTGTATATTGACCTATAATCTTCTCCCAATTGCCCGCTTAAGGCTACGAGATCCTGAGAAATTGGATTCATTTTGTTCACGGTGTAAACTTCAGTTTATCCATTTCATTCCATGGAACTCTCGAGCTATTTTTTTGTGCATTGCATCTTTGAATTGTAGTATGATACATAATTCAATGTTATGTTTTGATGCTTAAATGTATATGATATGTTTTAAGTGATAACATCCTTGACTATGAATATTTGACATAGAATTTATGGATGATTGACTTGCTAGCTAAAATAAGTTATAGATATATATGAATAAATATATATGTATATGCTAGAATTTTATGGCTCATTGTCAATGGCTATAAATACATAAGCCACTGAGCTTTATAGGTCACCCCATTACCTTCCACTCCGCAGGTAAAGAAAAAGTAGAACAAGAGAATTGTGAACCTTGTAAGGCATTTGGCAACTCCAAGAAAGCTATATTTAGTAATTAAATTAGTTTAAAAACTTCTAGTAGTTAGAATCATATTAAGCATAAGCATTTAATTATATCATGTGCATTTTGTATTATGTAATAAGCCAATGGTGTGGCTTTTGATATGTAAATAAAGTTTTTCAAACTCTTTTGCATTAGTAATGAAATGATGAATTGAAGAAGTTTTGATTGTATATGTTTAGAGTTAATTTCTTTGTTAAAATGGTTGTGTTGAAAGAATTGTATGAATGTATGTATGTTTTGTGTTGAATGTTGATAGTCTGGATTTTGTCCGAAGGTTTCACCAAACCAAGGCCTAGAGTATGCCGCGACGAATCTTTCTCGAAGGATTTTTGTGCTAAATTTGGTGACTTTGCCACGACGATGCAAAGACTTTCGCCGTGGCAAACTATACGAGAGGAGACTTCACCGCTACAAAGCCAAACTTTCTCTACGACGGACCCGCCACTATTGAAGCTAAAATTTTTCAAAGTTTGAAATTTTTAGGAAATCAGAGCCTCGTAATAGGTACCATGAACTAGGCACCAACATTGTTTGGTATCAGAGAGGATAGTTGGACTCCAAAAATAGGGTCCAACATCTTGTGGTATCAGAGCTTAGGTTTTTCTTAGGCTTAGAATGCATAGTAGTATGAATTATTATGCTATGTGATTACTTATTGCATTATGAATTGCTTGATTGCATTAACTGACATGTATATTAGGAAATAAGATTTAAAATGAAAGTAAGTTAAAAGATAATGTTTTATTGAAGGAGTAAAATGCTACCTCGTAAAGGAACACGAGGAGTTTTATAAGGATCTACTACACCTGATTTCTCACCATTGGAGAAGGGTACTAATGAGTATAAAATCTCAGTAACTGCAACTGCATGAGTCACATGTATGAACTTTCGTTAAGATTTTAGGCTATCAGAAATAATGAGAAGAATGATGTTTTGTCAGAGTGTAAGATAAGGAAAGTTGTGGATATTTAGAAATAAGAAATATTACGGAGTCTGATATGTTAGACATAGATTCAGCATTTTTTATTATGTCAATGAATATGGTAATGAGATTTTGTTGAGAATATGTACTTGAATTGATATGGATGTGAAAGTATTTTCATGAACTTACTAAAAAAGAAATAGTGATAGGGATGGAAATGACAAGATTTAAGGTGTGCAAGCAAAGTGGAATTAAAAAGTTGAACTTAGAATTTATGATCTGGTTTGTGCTAGTGAATTGAGATCAGAATTTCAAGATGGCTATGTGTCTATAATTCTAAATTGATTAAGAACATACGTATGGAAAATGAAACAAATGATAGTGATATAGATAGAAATCTTCAAGGTTATGTCGACCAATTATTATGAGTACATATCCTATAATGTGGTTACATTAGTGAATAATGTGATTGAGTACATACGAGATCTATAATTGGATATGGTATAGGAGATAATCTAAGATCCTTATAGTTAAAATTATGAGATGAATCAGAATAATGCGATGGAAGTATGGTATAGGTGATTATGCTGAAAAGGTAACTACTATGGAGTAATTTCTGAATAGTTATAGAATATTCAAAGGTTGCTCAGACTCAATTATAATTGATGTATCATTAGCATGAGATATGAATTGGTGACCTACCGAAATTAATTTTTTATATAAGGTGTAATGATCTTGATGGTACATACCAAAACATAAGAGTAAATGAATATGCCTCTTATTTCATTGAGTTTTATTATAAGGAATATTTTGATCATGTAAAGTGTGACAAAAAATGAAATTATTGAAATATCATGAAAAGTTGAAATTGATTTGATTGAGGCATTAAGAATGGTTGAAACAATAATGATGAATATAGTTGATTGATAAAGATTGCACGAGCAGTATAGATAATAGTAGCAAGAAATCTTCTTTCAAAGAAGAATTTCATTGAATTAGGTTAAGCAGATTAGATAGTTTATATTAAGAGTGGTCAATGAAAGAACAAATCAGAAATGAAAATGTAATAAGTCAAAAGTGAATATTGGAGTCATATCCCTAGTGGAGACTCAAGCATAAAAGGCAGAGTATGCTACTGAGAATGTATGTATTTTGTTTGATATAAAGTATACAACTCTATGAGTGGATTCCTGAATTTGAGCAGACATTAATTACTAATATGAGGAGTATATAGGTCCATGTTATATTATATGTAAATATGTTCGGGAGATACAAATTTGACCTGATGAATGTGTTACAAACATAGAAAGTTAAGATTGAAAATAAATTAAAATGTGTGGAGAAATTAACATGAATGAGCAAACATTAGAATAAGTCAATGTGAAATATGAGGAAATCTAAAGAACGAGAAAATCATTTAAGAAAGGTAAATCAATTGGAAAATTGAAAATAATGTGAGATAATGTTACCTCATCGAGGGATTAGTTATTTAAGGAATTACGAGAACTAATCATGGGTATATGGAGCTTTGGAAATATTTGTTCCAGTTAACAAATGCCCTGACAGTACTATGGTATTCAGGATTAAAGTGATCCAACAAAATTTGATGATATATTAAATGCATTTGAAAAGTTGAGAAGAATAGTTTGAATACTTGAGGAAAAACATGTAAATAGTATGAGTAATGAAAGCAAAGAGAATTTTGAAGAATTATAACACCTATATTAATTATATCGTCTGGATTTGGAGATTTTATAGTATACAATGATGCTTGTATAAGAGATTAGGATAAAATCCAGTGTAGTATGATAAAGTGATTTCATATGCATGGAGACAATTGAAACCTCATGGGTGGATTATTTGATACATGAATTGAAACTTGCTGCAATAGTGATTGTTCTGAAAGTTTAGAGACATTATAAGCACATAAACGTTTTGAAATATACAAATCATTTAATTTTGAGTAAATATTGAGTTAAAAGAATTGAATACGAGACTGAGACAATAGACATAGTTATTTTAAGTATTATGATTGTACAAATGAGTACTATACTGGTAAAGCTAGTGTTGTAATTAGATGCATTGAATAGAAAATTCAATAGCAGTGTATCACAAAATTTGGATATTGAGGTTATCAAATCTAGTGCAATAAAGAGTGCATAATGGAGTTGAATTTGGGGCAAAATGAATCATTATTAGCTACATTGAAAATTAAGATCAGTTTCATATGATCAAAGCCCAAATTAAGGATTCAGAAATAGTGAATCTTACTAAGAAATTCGAAATGAGTATGAATTTTGAGTTCTAATAGGAAGAATGGTACTTTGTGATTGAAATAAGAAGTATATGTACCGATAATGATGATTGAGCAAAGAGATTGTTAGAGAAGCACAAATAACAACCTATGATATACATCCAAGTAGGAATACGTCAGGATAGCGTTTGATGGCTAAAGAGGTAGAAGCAAATGACCACACTTATGAGTTACCAATAGTCTTCACTATTGTAGATATGCTTAAAACTTACATTTTGGAGTTCATAGGAATATGAGATCCATATACAGCTGTGACTGACTTTAAATATAATAATCATTATCGCACTGATGTCATTAGAATATTGTATGAGGCATTATACAACAAAAGGAGTCATTTTCCCTTACACTTAAAATGAATAAGGCCTAAAATGGTTGAAGGTCGGGATTAATTCAAATGATATCGTTGATGAGTGAAATGAATCTATGATGGAAATTAAGTGATTCAAAAAGAATAAAGGAGTTGGTAGATCAACACCGAAAGTATGAAGTAAAGTGAGATGAGCATAAAAATTAAGTGTATTAACACTACAGTGATGTGAATTATTAAGTGAAAGATAAATTGTCTATGAAAGTATCACCTTGGCAAGGTGTGCTTACATTAAGTACAAGGTGTGTTCAGGTTAGGAAAAAGGATTAGCTACATCCAATATGAATTTATCAGTACAAAATTATTATGAGTTAGTGATACTGATAAAAGATGTCTTAGATTCGTAATGTGATATTTATGAGAATGTTAAGAAATATTAATATGATATGATATTGGTGTTATCGACACAGGAAGTGGGAAAAATTATGAGTAATATGAAACATAATGAGAAACTAGTTAAGAAAGTCAATGACCAAATAAAGGATTGAAAAATCGAGTCTATTGACTATGGTCATTTGAAAGAAATTATTTGAGGGATGAAGTTAAATGGGAAACAGAGGAACTACCTTCCTAATCAATTAGGTAAGAATTTTGAGGACGACATTCCTTTAGGGGGAGAATTATTGGACCCCGATATTTTTTTCAATTATTATTAATTTGTTTGTTTCATTGTTTGTAGAATTGAGTCATTAATTTGATGGGCATAAATAGAGATTTGAAATTAGATGGAAAGATTTGAATTAAGTTAAAATTAATATGGTGTTTAAGAAGATTAAAGGAGTTAGGAGGTAAATAAACAACATGGTCTCTCATAAACTTTGAAAACAGTGCGTAATTTCTTTTTCATGCTCAAAATGGGTGACCAAGCATCTATTATAGGAGGTGCAATAGACTTTGTGAACGAACTAGAGCAACTGTTACATCCTCTTCAAGCACAAAAGTGCATGTGAAAAACAAAAGCAACAACAGGCCCTTCGTCAAAAGGTTTGTTTACTCCACCTCCCAACAGCAGTATACAGATGAAGGTTGGCCATTATGAGGAAGAGGAAAAAGAGATTAAGAAACTGGGTTGTTTAATTGATTTGATGCACTTCCCTTCACAAGGGCTTTTTGGATTAAATGATATCAGAAACACCAGGTTTTATCCTGGGCTGCTCTATATCGCGAATTTGAATCCTCTGCTTGTAGTATTATTACATCATAATTGCGCAAGTATTATTTCAGTGATTCGATGCAATTCCCTTGACAACGTCATAAAACTGTAGAACTCAGTAGTTATTAAAATATTATAAATATGTATAAGGTCAACTTGACAGAAAACCAAGGTTTTAAAAATCGAACCGAACCGTCCGATCTGACCGAAAAAGGTTTGAACGATCAATGATCCAGTTCGGTTTTACCTAATAACCTCTCTGTATAAAAATCGACCGGTTCAACCTTTTTTCGATCGGATCGAACAGTCTGGTCCGGTCCGGTCTGATTTTTTAAATTTTGCAAAATCCTCTTCCTTTCTTTCATCAAAACTTTTGCATTTCTAGAATTGTTGCGAAGAACATGTTCACTTAATTAATAAATCAAATTCATCAAAATTATTGGTTTATAATTTTTTTTTATGCTTTGTCTTCCTAAATAAGGGAGGAAGAAGAGAACTGTACTATGATCACACTGAAAACCAAATGACGCTATCACTTATTACAATATAAGTGCCTATAAGCATAATATATTTTTCTTACATTAATATCATAATTTTGCTAGAAATATTATATAAATCGTATTACCACCTACGAAATGCTCTAGTCACATACTTCTTTTCAACATCCCCTATTTTATTTGAGTTGAAAATCATTATCTCTCTTACTTCCTGTTACACGCGTCACCTCCACCAATATTCATTTTGAAGTACATTGATGAAACATTCAAACATAAACATATTAAACTCCGAATTATTATTTGAATTATAGTTTCACAAAATATTCGTTGCTCATAAATAAATATGAATGAAATATACATACCTGGTTAATTATACATGTATTAATGCCAAACTCTAGATCTTGGTCAATATTTCTTCTATAGGCAAAAGGTGCAACTTTAACTAATATTTCATAAAATTACAAGTTAATTTCTAATATTTTGAGACATTTAAATGAATTCTAACATTTGCAAACTGTTCAAATTTTACCGCAAAAATTTAAATAGAGTAAAGCTTTATCAAGATGATTTATGAAGAAAATACATTTGTTACAACGAATAAATTAAGAACATCTACTGATGGTCAGTTCATATTTTATTTTAATCATACTTAAGTTAAAATTATAGTGTATTGCAAGTTTACAATTGAGAATAATTTCATACATTACTAATTTGTAATTTATTTTAATGCAGTAGAAAAAGTTGATGCAAATACTTTTGATAGAAGAGTAGTTTACGAATCTTTAAATAGCGTTGAAGAATTTGAAGCTTTTGACGATGATGAGACACAATCTCCTTCATAAATACAATTTTGATTTTTATTGTTATTTTAATATTTATATTAGACTCGTATTTATTTATTATTTATTAATTATATAATAATAGACTTTGGTGTATTTTTATTTCAATAAAATATTTTATTTTACTTATTCTTATAAGTTTTATTTCTTATTTATTATATACCGATTTTATAGCGGTTCACTACCGGTTAAACCTCTAAACTTTAAATTTTTTCTTCGACCGGTTCGATGTCCGGTCCTATTTTTAAATCATTGCAAAAAACTATCGTCATATGTAAATTTGTAATTAAATAGTGAGTCACACCTATTACCTAATTTTTGGTAAAGTAAAGATGTTTAATATTATCAAAGTTAAAAAAGAAAAGAGAAGAAAATACAAAACCCACTCACTCAACTTAGCTTATAATTAATGAACCACACTATAAAAATATTGAAATATTCAATTTTTAATTTAACTTATTTTAATAATTTTTATTATTAAAAAATTAGTTTATTAATTAATATATAAATTTTTATAAAATAAAATAAATTAATTTTCATTTAAATTGTTTAAATTAAATTATAAATTTTTATAAATAATTACAATTTTTTAATTATATTTTAAATTTTATTTAATCTTTAAATCTTAAAACTATATGTAATAGCACTTGAACCTGCTTAAAATTTTTTAACTTGTCGATTTAAATTCTAATATGTCTTCTAAAACATTGCATGTAATTAACAGTTATCACTGCTTCCTTTAAACTTCAGCTTTGTTTGGCAATCAATTGATTGCATTAGTTGTTGGCTAATTCTATTAGTTGATTTGACCAACGGATTGTATTAGTCATTTGTCATTTGTCATTTGTCAATTGATGTTTGATAAAATTAGCTGTTTATATGTAAAATGACTTATGAAGACATGACTTTAAAAAAATTATAAAGGTATAAATATTATATATCTTAGTATTTCGTTGAATATTCTTATAAGAATTTAGATTTTAGATATTTAATTCTACAAAAATTA
>JANVCQ010000232.1:29893904-29906176 GCA_025531925.1 Erythroxylum plowmanianum
CAACAACAACAACAACAACAACAACAACAACAATAATAATAATAATAATAATCTAACGTTAAATTTTCTATTAATATGAATAATGTAGTGAGTTAGATCATATTAGTATTTTTCATATAATATCAAGGTTTTAAAAACTGGACTGGACCGTCTGGTCCGACCAAAAAAGGTTTGAACCGATCAATCTCCAATTCGATTTTACCTAATAATCTCTCTGTATAAAAACCGACCGGTTCAACTTTTTTTGGTCGGACAGAACGGTCCAATCCGGTCCTGTCTGATTTTTTAAATTTTGCAAAATCCTCTTCTTTTCTTTCATCAAAACTTTCGCAATTACAGAATTGTTGTGAAGAGCATGTTCACTTAATTAATAAATCAAATTCATCAAAATTATTGGTTTATAATTTTTTTTTGGATACTTTGTCTTCCTAAATAAGGGAGGAAGAAGAGAACTGTACTATGATCACACTGAAAACTAAATGACGCCATCACTTATTACAATATAAGTGCCTATAAGCATAATATATTTTTCTTACATTAATATCATAATTTTGTTATAAATATTATATAAATCGTATTGTCACCTACGAAATGCTCCAGTCGCATACTTCTTTTCAACATCCCCTATTTTATTTGAGTTGAAAATCACTATCTCTCTTACTTCCTGTTACACTCGTCACCTCCACCAATACTCATTTTGAAATACATTGATGAAACATACAAACATAAACATATTAAACTCCTAATTATTATCTGAATTATAGTTTCACAAAATATTCGTTGCTCATAAATAAATATGAATGAAATATACATATCTGGTTAGTTATACATGTATTAATGCCAAACTCTAGATCTTGGTCAATATTTCTTCTATAGGTAAAAGGTGCAACTGTAACTAATATTTCATAAAATTACAAGTTAATTTCTAATATTTTGAGATATTTAAATGAATTCTATCATTTGCAAATTGTTTAAATATTACCGCAAAAATTTAAATAGAGTAAAACCTTATCAAGACGATTTATGAAGAAAATGCATTTGTTACAACGAATAAATTAAGAACATCTACTGATGATTAATTTATATTTTATTTTAATCATATTTAAGTTAAAATTATAGTGTATTACAAGTTTACAATTGAGAGTAATTTCATACATTACTAATTTGTAATTTATTTTAATGCAGTAGAAAAAGTTGATGCAAATACTTTAAATGAAAGCGTAGTTTACGAATTTCTAAATAGCGTTGAAGAATTTGAAGCTTTTGACAATGATGAGACACAACCTCCTTCAGAAATACAATTTTGATTTTTATTATTATTTTAATATTTATATTAGACTCGTATTTATTTATTATTAATTAATTATATAATAATAGACATTAGTGTATTTTTATTTCAATAAAATATTTTATTTTTACTTATTCTTGTAAGTTTTACTTCTTATTTATTATATATCGATTTTATAACGGTTCACTGTCGGTTGAATCTCTAAATCTTAAATCTTTCCTTTGACCGATTCGATGTCCGGTCTGGTTTTTAAATCATTGTATAATATTTATAAATTTTATTATTTAATAAATTAAAAATGACTTATAAGAATATGATTTAAAAAATTATAAAGTTACGATTAAATATTTAATTTTAAAAAAATTAAAATTTCGGTAATAATAAAGATATAACAAAAATTAAATTCTACAAAATAAGTATGATATAGTGCGATATATTGGCACAATTAATTATTTGTAATTAGGCAAAAATTGACTTACACAAATTAATTAATGTATATGAAGATCAGAGACCCAAAGCTATGGGCGAGTGAAGCTGTTAACGTCTAATACCTTTTCTCCCTGTCATGGATTTATGGCGAAGCAGTAGACGAGTAGGATGGTTGGTAGATTGGGTGTACTTGGTTTTTCACTTGCACATGTTCAGCTGTTTATATGAAAACGCTGCATATGTGTAGCTTTAAATCAACCACTTATTCATCTTTTTACCAAACAAGAATTTCAGCATTCCTTATTCACCAAACGCAGGCTGAGTCGAGCTATTACGCAGCTCTCTCTCTAACACAGTAATCCTCTTTGAGCGAGTACCCCGGGTGATCATTCAGCAAACTAAATGGAGATCTTCTACTTCCTTGTTTTCGGGGGCTTGGCGGCTGTGGTCGCTCTCCTTGAATTCACCAAAACAAGCAGAGATCTCATCAATACATCCTCTGCTTTCAATGCTCTCAAAAACAATTACCTCGTTGTCTACTCTCTCATGATGGGTACGCTTTAGATCTGCCCTTTGTTTTATTCTTTTCGTTCCGTCTCTTAGGAGTTTTTGTCATTTCTAGTTGTATTCGTGGCAATGTAATTTTCTTTTTAGCCTGGGTTCGATCCACTTTGTTGAGATTTTGTTCCTAGAAAATTTGTTCTCTTGCATTGCTTAGATCTGTGATTTGGTTATTTGCTTACTAATACTACTTGTACCACTTAATGTCTTGCGTCGCTAGAGACTTGCATTGAAATGGAAATGAAAGTTCTTTTACTTGATTAATATGAAGTGTGGTATCTGGATCCGTATTTGATAATAAAAGCTTATATTTTTGCTGGCTATTGCCAAGCAACTTATTCTAATGCGACTCACTGATCTTAATTCTGGGAACAGCTGGTGATTGGTTGCAGGGTCCATACGTGTACTACTTATATAGTCAGTACGGTTATGGGAAAGGAGAGATCGGTCAACTCTTCATTGCTGGATTTGGATCCTCTATGTTGTTTGGGACTCTTGTTGGCTCTCTTGCTGATAAACGGTAAGATTCTGTTTATTAGTTTTAGCTTATTTATCTCGTGGATTAGATATGTCTTTTGGAACTTCTTACTGGCCTGTGTCATGGAAGCAGGGGTCGGAAGAGAGCATGTATTACATACTGCATCACTTACATTCTGAGCTGCGTCACCAAACATTCTCCCCTGTATAAAGTTTTGATGTTAGGTCGTGTATTGGGAGGCATTGCCACTTCTTTACTCTTTTCAGCCTTTGAATCTTGGCTTGTCGCTGAGCACTTTAAGGTGGGTAATTTTCTGGAATGCTATAATTCCTTGTTTTTGTTTTTTATTGCTTTTGAGGATAGTGTTTAACTTTTTACATGTACAAGGGCATTCACTCATTGCTATGCATGCTGAGAAGGTGATTGCTATGGCTTCCTCGATCCTATTACACTGCAATTTTGTGATCAATACTCTGAACTTTTTCTCAATTGAACTTGTTTTCCTTTGCAATTATTTTGTCTGTAAGATCTCAATAAGTGTACACATACTTGAAAATCTTTTAAAGTAGTTCTGGTTATTTTATGCATTTTCACTTGAAAGGATTCTGTAATATCTGCTGCTTATGCTGCGTTGTATTGCTGTCTTATAATTTGGCAGAGGGGTTTTGATCCTCAATGGTTATCAGTAACATTCTCCAAGGCAATCTTTCTTGGAAATGGTTTAGTTGCCATTATTTCTGGATTGTTTGGCAATCTAATTGTGGATACCTTGGCACTGGGCCCTGTTGCTCCATTTGATGCTGCAGCATGCTTTCTTGCTATTGGCATGGCAATCATTATGTCTACATGGGGTGAAAACTATGGAGACTCGTCAGAGAACAAGGACTTACTCTCCCAATTCAAGGGTGCTGCTGTTGCCATTGCTTCAGGTGATCACTTAGGTTATGTTTGGCAAGTTATTTTGGGATCAAGTTTCTGTTCTCTATTTATTCTGGAAACAGATAATGGTTGTACTTTCCATCTCAATTATCAGTTCCGAGAGCATAGCACATTTTACATGATATCAGTTTGATGTTTTCAAGTGTGTTGATTGTTTGTTTTCATCTATATTTCAAGAGCTAGTTATCATATTTGTATACTCTAAACAAGACGGTCACCATCTGCACTTCCATTTGGCTTCCTAGCACCACCTCTGTACTATCATCACCCATCACAACCTCCACAACTATCGCCACCCACCACAGCCTCACCATCACCATCACAACCACCACTACCACACCATCAACCACTATCAGTCTTCATTGTCCTTGTTCATCACAATCACCATGATTAGTGCTGCCCACCATCACTACTCTTTCCACCAACAACCTCCACAATTATGGCTTTCGTCTCACTAGCACCTGTCAGTCCCACCCCTTCCTCCCTCTACCATTCATCTTTTTGCATCCGTTTATTTTCCCCACCATCAGATACACCTGCCCTTACCTTGCGCCCTTGTACTCCTCTATATCTTGCCCTTTTTAGATTGGAAGCATGCTCACATCAGAATGTTAACTGAGGTTAGGGTGGTGGTGATGATGACGACAGGTGCAGAGGTGCCATTATGTAGAATGGATGGGTTAAACACAGACCATGAGATGAAATAAACTTGATAAACAAATTTCAGTAAGAAACAACCTTAGAATACTTTTCAGTTGGATTTTTGAAATACAGAGTGGAGAACCAAAAGCCATACAACTCTGATGAAGATTCCCTTCCCTTCTATTTTCTAGCTAGGTACAGAGCAATGAGATTCTTAAGTGGAGAAATTGTTTTCTTCTGCATGTTTTCTATTCTAGTTTCCATGCTGTTAATATGATATCAGGATTTAGGAAATTAAATAAATATAGATATGCATGTTTTCTTTTTAGTATTTTGTCTTGGTTCTGGTTACATTATATGGATCCTCGCATGCTTCTTGTAGTGTATTGTTCATTAAGTTCCAATTTGACAGGAATTTTGCATAACATAACTGAGTCAGCATTAATTTGCAAATAGAGTGAACATCATCTCATCCTTTGCTATATATTTCTCCATGTTAATCTTTCAATTATTTCAGTTACCTTGGTTTTTATTTTATATTCCACATTGAATCAGATGAAAAAATTGCTTTGCTGGGTGCCATACAGTCTCTGTTTGAAGGATCAATGTATACCTTTGTGTTCCTCTGGACTCCTGCTCTTAGTCCCAGTGGCGAGGAAATTCCCCATGGTTTCATTTTCGCGACATTCATGTTGGCTTCGATGTTGGGAAGCTCCATTGCCTCTCGACTAATGGCTCGGGCATCCTTGAAAGTTGAGAGCTATATGCAGATTGTTTTCATAGTCTCTGCAGCTTCGCTTCTACTTCCTGTTATAACAAGTGTATGTAGTAAATTCTGAATCCTTTCATTCATCCTCTTGTTTTTAATTACCTTGTAAAGGTGATGAAAAAAAATTGATGATCGAATTTTTTGTACAGTTCATTTTGGTGCCCACTGGGGTGAAAGGTGGAAGCATCTCCTTTTCTGGATGTATTCAGCTTGGTGGTTTTTGTGCCTTTGAGGCCTGCGTTGGTATATTCTGGCCATCAATTATGAAGATGAGGTCCCAATATATTCCAGAGGAAGCTAGGAGCACCATAATGAATTTCTTCCGCATTCCTCTCAACATATTTGTTTGCATTGTTTTATACAATGTAAGCTTCTATTGTATAAAACAACATATTCTCCCCGTTGATTTCATATAAATACCCATGTCGTGGAGTATTTTTTCACTGTACAAATTTTATATAATTTTGTTATACTGTTCTCCCAGTGGATATATTGTTCTCATAAAGAGCTGATGTATACCTTTCTGTTTTGAAGGTTGATGCATTTCCAATGATAGTGATGTTTGGCATGTGCTCTATTTTCCTATTTGTGGCTTTTCTGCTGCAGAGGCGGCTCATGATTATTGCTGAGAGCCAAAGATCAAGTAAGTTATTCTTGTTTGGACTTCTGATGTTTGATTTTTGCTTATCTCTGAACTATCAATGTCATATAAGTCTATATCCACCGTTTCTGCTAGTGCTGATTCTGAAGCTCTGGTGTAATGGATAGTTTTTTTCAGTTGTTTATGCTTTAAATTCCGGTTGAACCGCCTATGGTTTTGAACAAATCTGTTGGCAGAATCAGAAGACTGGATAGCAATGAAAGAGAGGGAGGTAGAAGCTGAGCCATTGACTGTCTGATTTGGCCGGATGAAGCCTCCAAAATTCTTTGGGGATTGGCAACAATGCAATTCTTCCTGTGTTGGAGGCCGTCCCTTGTGGATTCAATAAGTGGATAAATGGTTTTGAATGTCTTTGGGCGAAGAGGCAATTTACAGTTAAAAAATGACCTCTAGTTACATAGAATGACCAAAGATACGGTTATTTGACTTGATGCAACTACGTACAGTAAACTGGTATACATCCAGAGCTGGATATATCTGTATTCCTTAGAAACCAACACTAGGAAATTGACAAGTTATTTGTATAAATGAAGGTTTGAGTACATGTTTTGGGAATTCGTATGTGTACTATCTCTCATGAATTGATGTATGTACACCTTTACTTGCAAATCTTTTGGTCATTTCATTGCGCTTATGATTTGGTCCAGAGGGATTGCAATAACTTCTTTTTTTCCTTGTCATTCAATGTAGAGTTGTTGCTTCTTTCTACAAGGAAATAAATATGATAGAAAGTGTTGTGTATTTGTTTCTAGCAGGTGATCAATAATTAATTTTGCTGTAAAACGAAAGAGTCAGTTTCAAGTGCTAACTTATATTTTTTAAAAAAATTATAACAATGTCTTACATTTTTTAAAAAATTCAATTGATCAGTGCATAGTTTTATGTGAGTAATATGAATTAATTTTGGATGTGCAATTTGACATTTACGTGATATGAGTCGAATGTGACGATGCCGTCACATTCCTACTCGTAACTCTAAATCACCCATGCATGTTACATGGCTAACAAGTAAAATGGTGAGTGTTTAACTATTTTACTTAGCTCTTTCCCCTCCTCAATTGCGACCCTCCTCCTCATTTCTCAATTGTATGTGATTAAGTTTCCAGCATAATCTATTTAAAATCTAATTGGAGTGGAAAGAACACAATGTTTATCAACAATAAAAAGCAATGTAGAAAGCGTTCAGGATTCACAAGGAAAGAAATGGTGTGGAAACTCAAACAATGAGATTGATCATCCTAGGAAGGAAATTTACTAGATGCATGAAACAAGGGGTAAGAAATATTTTATGTGCCGTATTTTCTTTTTAATATTTGTAAAAAAGGAACAATATTTTTCATCGTGTAAGGAAGCGAGTATGACTTGTTTACAATAGATAAATCTTCTACTATTTGATTATACTTCAATAAAAACAATTTTCCTAATAAAAACAATATAAGTGAAGGGGAAAGTACAAAGAAGATAAAAGGTTCGTGAAGATAATCGGTGCACTGACCGGTTAGCTATTAATGCGGAGTCTTTTGGATTAGGAATTACTTATTTACAGTCTCCTCCTTCGCGATATCTTCGTATCTTCTTACAAGAT
The DNA here is from genome assembly GCA_025531925.1 of Erythroxylum plowmanianum. NCBI lineage: Eukaryota > Viridiplantae > Streptophyta > Magnoliopsida > Malpighiales > Erythroxylaceae > Erythroxylum > Erythroxylum plowmanianum. The sequence goes on from JANVCQ010000232.1 coordinate 29,901,257, forward strand.
ATGTGTGGAGTTTTAACCCCAAGGGCCAATGTTTAGGCCGTGTTTTTCTCCATTATATATAAAAAAAAGTTTTTTAATATGAACATAGGAAGTCAAAATTTGTTGTATTTTTGCTTGCATTCTGTCTTGTCATTATTTGTGTAATGGCTCTAATTTTGGAGTCAAAGTTAGCATATATGAAACATGTTTCAAGGATGCTGAGAGAATAGGTTTAGTAGTTGTAATTATTGAATATAGCATAAACTATATAGAGGTAGTTGAGTAATTAATATAGAATTCATCACCCTAAAGTAATTTGGGAGATTATTATTATTATTCCCGATTAGAATTTATGTGAGAGATTTTTGGCCAAGGTGGAACTACGCTTTGTCAATAGTTTACAAATGTTATTAATAAAATCAATTACTCATGGTAAAGAACTAATATTATTGGACTTAAAATATAGTAGATATTAATTTCATACTCTATGTCTTATTGGAAAATTTGTATGATGAAGGATTGAATTATACAAAAAATTAATTTTCTTGATTAAAATTTTGAAAGTGTTTTCATTTGTTAATTTAAAAAATAGGTTTCCTTTAATAATTTAGAAAAAAATTAGAAAGATTTTCTAATTAATTAAGAAACCAATCTTTAAAAATAATATAAAAGACTTTCTTAATTAAATAAAAATTTTTATTTAATTTTGAAAATAGATTCATTTTAATATTAGAAAATATTTTTGTAATTTAGGAAAAATAATGTCTAATTAGATTAAAAACATTTTTTTAATTGGATTATAATTTCTTACTAAATTTTGGAAAAGAGTTTTTAAAATTATAATGAGTAAGAATCATAATTTATTGAAAATTTGTTTTCAATTAAATTTTGTTTAAAGAGTCAAGATAATTAGAAATATTTTTCAATTCGATTTAAAAATTATTCTCAAATCAAATTGAATTTCTATTTAATTTATTTAGGAATCAGTAGACTTTTCAAAAGAGATAGAAATATTGTTTTACATTATGACGATCAATAACTAGAATTAAACGAAGCTTGATATTTCATACATATAATTTAATTATATTGGAATGAGAAATTGCATGCTTTGTTTATATGTTTGATATATATATATTAGATGCATGTTAATTACATATTTTAAATGTGATATTATTATATGTAATTTGTGTTTAATAAGACGAATAAATTAAGTCCCTCGTTAAAATATTAAGTACACATTGAGAATGTGGTTTTGTTACCTTCTATTGTTATAAGAATAAACTAGAGTTTTATTTATTGTTAGATATGGAATGCTAAGACTTTGAAAGAGTCAAAGTTAATGATTTAGGGATGCGATACTTAGTTAAAGCATATATTATTCATTAAGTTTAAAACTAAATTAGATAATAAATTGTTATGAGATTTTCAAAAGGTTGGATATAATCTTATAGACCTATTGAACAAATTATTTATTTCAATGTATATATATAATGGTTCTCAAGATAAGTAGTAGAAGTAAGATGAAATTTAAAATTTTCACATCTCATGACAATATATCTAATCGGAACTAGTGCCTTTATTAATACATTAGATGTATAGCTGCAAGGTTATGAGACATTAAAAGATTCACTTTCATTCTAAATTCAAAGCGTTTGTTTTGAAGATGATTGTGAATTTATCATATCTATAAGAAGGTTAGTGGGAGTATAGTTGTCCTTTTTAGTAAGAGTATGTAGAGACATATTACTTATAGAGACTAATAATTAGTATTTTTAATTGTTGAAAATGTAATTGTCCAAGAACACCTCTTATTGGAAATCTAAAAAATAACAACTTAATCTTGGGAATTAAATATATAAATATAGATATAGAAGTTGTTTAATTATTCTAGTCTAAGTACATAGATAATGTACTAAAGGAGAGTAGTATTTAAGATATCTAATAATTATGAAATATTAAAGATTTCCATTATTTTATGTATGAGTTGATGTTTGAGTTTAAGGTGATAAGGATATATACTTTAGAATTAAATCCTTATTAAGGTATATTTTACTTAGAATAATATTATATAGAGATTAAAAAGGTTCTGATATGGAAATGGCTGCTAATTAAGCCATAATACATTTTTCATTTAGTGGAAATGATTATTTGGGTCAATAAATTCATTAATGAATATGATATAGTTATTTGCATTGTTTAAGATAGTAATATACTGTAGAACATTAGAGCCTTTAGGTATGTAAAAGGAACTAAAGTCTTATCAGAGATCCAAGAATATGTTTTAGACAATTTTTTTCATAATTATGATGATAATTAAGATAAAATTTGTAAGATTTAAGCAAGTACTCACTATATAAAATCTTATAGAATTATCTCATTAACTATCTATCTCAATAGTAGCATGTTCGTCATATGATGATATAGTATAAGATACTTAAATGATCAACTTCGCATAAGTAGGAGATTATTGGTTTATACCCTACAGCCAATCAGTTAGGGTAGCTTAGTGACAAAATAATTTAAAGACATTCTTTATCTTATATATATATTCAAATATATATGATAAAATTTATGTGATAAATATAAATTGTAAATGAAATTATAATGAGATTATAATTATAAGATTCATATTACATTAATATATTATCTCTAAATTGTTCCTAGTCATTGTTACATAAAGACTGAATATTAATATAATGTGAAAAGATTAGCATAAGTTATGTTTTTCTTTATGAAGAAAGTAATCGATCTCATAGACTAAAGTATGAAAATACTTAAACAAACATACAAAAACGTCGCAGAAGGCATTCCGTGACGTTTTAAAACGTCGCCAAATGTAGCAAATTTCGCGACATTTTCATGAAACATCACAGATTCTTTCACATTCTACAATGTTCTGTGACATTTTAAAAAATATAACAGAATGTTAGAGATTCCGCGACGTTTTTTAAAAAATGTCACAGAATATGAAAGAATCTGCGACGTTTCCTATAAACATTGTGGATTGTCTAAACTTTTAGTGACGTGTTTATAAACGTCACGGAATGTCAGTGTTTTCTATAATGTTTCACATAAAACATCGTAGAAATCTTTTGCCTATACCACATTCTGCAACATTTTTTGTGACATTTTTTAAAACATTTTGCAACGTTTTTGGACATTCTATGACGTTTTAAAAATATTGCAAAATTTCTTGTTTTCTTGTAGTGAAAGTTTGCATATTTAACTCTAATTTAAGTTAAATCTTTCCAAATTTGCTCTTTTATTAAGGGGCTGAAACAAGACCTAAAGTTAAATATAAGTCATTTTAAGTATTAAATCTAATGAAAATATTGAAACATAAGTATAATTTTCTAAACATCATATTAAAAATATTATGTAAGTGTAACGCTAACCACAATTTATTTAAGTAAGAAAAAGTAATTTTAAAATAATATATTTGATAATGTGCCCGATCTTAATCTGCTAAATATACTCATGCAAGATGGTATGGAAAATTTATTCTCAAACATCAAAGAATAGTTTAAGTACTTGACAAGACTTGGATCTAACTCTATAGTCTTGTGAAAGGCCACAAAGACTTTGCAAGTCGCATGGCAAGGCATAGTGACTGACCTCTTTAGCCCTTCACGAGGTATTAGGTAAGGAGACTCGCTCTCGCCCTACCTTTTTGTCCCGTGCATGAAAAGACTAGGACAACTTATTTCAAAAAAGGTGGACTAAGGACTATGGAGATCGATAAAACTGAGCCCTACTGGGCCTCAGATATCTCGTCTCTTCTTTGCAGACAACTTAGTCCTTTTTGTAGAAGCTACGGATTCTCAAATCCATGTTATCGCAAGAACACTAAAATAGTTTTGTCAGGCTTCTGGCCAGAAAGTGAACACTGAAAAAACTCAAATTTTCTTCTCAAAGAACGTATCCCCAACACTAGAGCGTAGAATCAGCCAAGCCCTACATATTTCTCATACGAACAATTTGAGGAAATATCTAGGAGTCCCATTGCTACGTGAGCAGTCTTCAAGATACACGTATCAACATATCCTCGATAATGCACGACAGAAACTTGCATGATGGAGGGCGAGGGTACTATCTCTAGCAGGAAGAGTTACATTAACCCAGTCTGTGATATCGGCCCTGCCCACTTATACGATGCAAACAGTTAGACTTCCGAGGCAGCTTTGTGACTACTTGGAGAGAACCATGCGAGATTTTGTTTGGGGCTCAACCGATGAGCAAAGAAAAATGCACCTGGCCAACTGGGAAACAGTGTGTTAGCCCAAAAAAGTGGGGGGCTTGGACATTAAACGAATCCGCTCTTCCAACGATGCTTTATTGTCTAAGTTGGGTTCAGCATTGATTACACAACCCTAAGCTTTATGGGTTCAGATATTAAGAGCCAAATATCGCGTTGACCTGCACCACATCCCTCTTACAATAGAAAGGGTCGGGGCTTCGAGCATTTGGAGGGAAATATCTGCAACTTGGCAAGTAGTTCGCCAAGGTCTAAAATGGAAACAAGGTAATGGAAGGAGAATCCTAATTTGGATGGATAATTGAGTAAAGGACTGGGGACCACTAATTTATGTGGCGACCTCCTCAATCCCCGAAAGAGTCCTTTACGCCTCTGTTGTAGATTTTAAGAATGTAGATAGCATCTGGAAGAGGAACTTGTTCCAACATTACCTCCCCTCCTTAGTTTGTCTGGATATCGTGGAGACTCCCACTAATGCAGATAGCATGTAATATCCAGTATCTAATTTATCCGGTACACCGGAATAAATCGGTATTTGAGACTGATGTCATTAAAATCACATAACAGTGAATAATAATTTTAGTGACATCAAATTAATGATGTATGATATTTTTTTTATGGTCACAGGAAATTGTTCGGGCAGATGTTTAAAAACCAGAACAAGGATGGCATTTTTGTAAATAAGT
>JANVCQ010000232.1:29908997-29921693 GCA_025531925.1 Erythroxylum plowmanianum
ATGGATATGTTATGTTATTGAGAACGATGTTGGTTGATGATAAGTAGATGTTGTATGTGAGAATTGCACCTATTAGCAGGTACAAGGATTTATCAGATAAATGAATGGGTCATGCCGAATTTTTAGTAGAATATAGAAAAGTTAGGCTTACTACAGGTTTTGGTGACATTAAGCCTACCTATTCCCTAGTGCCAACACGGTCTAAAAAGGCGGGTCGTGTCATAGCACAATGGAAGATACTCTCCAGTGGGGACAAACAACACATGAACGATTCATAGTAACGTTAGCATACGAATTAATCGAAGGGAGTACCACCGATTAGCATAATAGCCTCTGGGAATTAATTTAAAAATGGGCAGGGCCCCAACGGATTAGCATATTCCTTTGGTTAATGGCCAAAGGAAAACGGATGACCAACAACAAAGAGTGACTCGTCACATTGCTACGGATAGCAGGTGTATCAATTGTGGACAAGAAGAATTCTACACGTCATTAGGGATTGTCCGAGAGTTAAAAGCCTTGTAGGCAAAATTTCCCCTGAGAGTTAAAAGCCTTGTAGGCGAAATTTCCCCCGGAGATGATTGATACGGACTTCTTCCTATAAGATGAGGTGCGGTGGGTGAAATCTAACCTTACAAAGTACCACCAGGTGAGGCAAATTGAGTGGGCTTCTCTCTTTGGAGTAACCTACTGGTTTCTATGGTACTGGTGAAACAAAAGTATGTTTGACACTAACTTCGTTTGGCCGAAAGCAGGTGACAGAGCCATTCTGGAGTACGTTGAATGGATAGAATGGGCAAGGGTAACGGAAAGTTGTATCTTTCTAACCCAAGAATTACCCATGGGTAGATTAGTTGGGTGGATACAACCACCAGAGGATTGAGTCAAGTTAAACACCGATGAAGCAGTAAAACAAGGAGGAAACATTACTACTGTTGGGAGGATACTTAGAGACTGGCACGGTCAGTAGTACGATGGGTTTATACAACACATTGCAAGAGGATCGCCGCTAACTGTAGAACTCTGGGGAGTCCAATCGAGACTCACTCTGACTTGGACGTTGGCTTATCGACGAGTCATCATAGAAGTAGATTCCTTCGAAGTTATAAACATCTTGTCTTTATCCAATAAAGCTTTATCTAATGAGCAAATTTTGGTGACAAGTACCCTTCGATTACTCCAACGAGCTTGGGAAGTGCAATTTCAGCATGTACATCGTGAAAGGAATTAGTGTGCGGACCATCTGGCTTCAATCGCAGCCCTAATCAGTTTAGGTTTACATATTCTTCAGGAGCCTCTGATGATAATAATAAAGTTCATTTACCGAGACAAGTAAGGAGCTTTGTACTACAGAACTATGCGCTAGTTAGCTTATAGTTAGTTTTTGGTTTTATTTTTTCTTTGTACCAAAAAAAAAAAAATAGATCACCTACTTTTATTACTACTCTGTTTAAATGGATGAATGTTCACAAAATCAGATAGACACAACCGGTGATCTGAATCCGGCACTAGGCTCGTAGTTCTCTCACATGACTTGTTTTCGGATGTCTGCATGGTGATGATATAAGCAGTTCATACCAACCAGGCTTCAACAGTTGGCAGAAAATTTCCACCCCTGATACGCTTCTGGTTGTCTCCTCTGCACATGCCCAATTCGGCTTATGATTAGCAGTGACCATACCGGCCCACGTGCCATTATTGGCCCTATGATTATTTCTGTCCAAGTCCGTTGAAGAATCATATTTCCGTTTCTATCCTCAACCTCTTAAAGGCAAGTTGCGTGAGGCAATTGATGTCAGAACTTCCCAATTATAAACGAGAGGGGCATTTAGGTGAAATCACTGATAAATTGTTTTTCTCTGCGTCTCCGATCTGCACACAGGTACTTAGTCTTCTAAGATTTCGCGAGTCTGCCTCAAAGGCAAGTGTCCAGTCCTGCATCAGACAACTATTAGAAGGAGGAGTTCTTTGTCCAGGACAGGTGAAATGGCCAATCTTGGAAGTCCTAGAATGCTGGTCCTGTATGTTTTTCAGCTTCTTTTGTTGATGCAAATTAAGGTTTCTTGCTATCAATACAAGGTTGGGGATTTGAATGCCTGGGGCATTCCCACCTCAGGCAACCCACAAATCTATACCTACTGGTCCAAATATCACAACCTCAAGATTGGAGATTCGATCTGTAAGCTGGTCTTCATCTTTCTGTCCCTTTTTTTCCCTTTTTTTTTATATTATCTTACTTCTTGTCTCTTAAAACAGCAGATCACAGTTTTCCTGTGTTCCTAGAACAAGTTTTAGCTGTTTCTCATAAACCCTATCTTTTGATTTCCAGTGTTTCTATACCCACCAAGTCAGGACTCGGTGATTCAAATCACAGAACAAAGCTACAACATCTGCAACCTGAAAGATCCAATTTTGTACATGAACAATGGGAACTCTTTGTTCAATATCACCACAAATGGGGATTTCTACTTCACGAGTGGGGTTCCTGGGCATTGTGAAAAGAAGCAGAAAGTGCAGATATCTGTGGGCTCTGGAAATGGCTCATCAGCTTACTCTCCATCTTATGGTCCAAGTGAATTGCCTGACACAGCACCATCTTACCCTACCGTGTTTGGTTCAATCCCCCTGCCACCTTCTTCTTCACCAGTTATCATATTCTCAGTGATCCTATCAGCTGTCATTGGGACAGCTGTTTCTGGATTCATCAGTGGCATAATGTGAAGGGCATTGTTACCAGCTGAACCGAATGAACAATCATTGATTTGTTTTATTTTACTCGATTCTTTATGGTAACAGTACTCCAGTTTGCTTACTTGAAAAGAGTTATACTTTACCTTATGGGTTTGGTAATTCATGCCCGCGGACCAAACTGTACTGGTTGTGTTGTAAGCTTCCTCGGATAATCACATTCACTATGTTCTTTTTTTCCTCTTTTTGGATAAAAGTGGATATGGAGAAAAAGAAAAAAAATGTAAATATTTAACTAATGGATTATAACTATTTCTCATTAAAAGTTCATTCATGTAATGTAGATAGGGCATTTTTGGAGCTCGTAGAAAGGAAAGTTCCCTGCTTTCTGCTATTCACAGTTCTGTTCTTAGGGAAAATAGTTTTCTATGTCGAACAATAAGATACCATAACAAAATGGCAGACAGCAACATCTAGCCAGCAATAAAATAATTGAGAGTTGGAGTTGCCAGCTGGCCGTCAACATATAGCCGACAGCACCTTGCCTGTCTTCATGTATTTACTATTTACTTTTTTTTCTGGTTCACTTTTAACTCTTAGAAAAGTTGCGTCTTTTCCTAGCGGTGACATTTCATATCCTCCTGGGAAAATTTAAGGATCCTGCATAGCACACTTCTACCTTCGTGTAACGCCAAATAATTTCGATTAATAACTTCAATACAGCTTACATCTCGCTTGATCCACGGAGATAACACAAAACAGGTGATACAAAATCATTTATGCTCTCCTCTCTATTCCCATTGTTTACAAATACATATCTAACATGTGAAAAACAAAAATGGCCAGAGGGAAAAGGATGCCCTCCTTCTATGTCCATTGAGTAGTAAGTTGCCCAAATGCATAAAACCCCCATCCATTTCGTCAGGTGGCTCATGTCCACGACAACAGCCATTGACTTAAGAAGCATAGGCAGTGTCAGGGACAGCATGGTCTGCAAACTGCGGTGTGGACTTCGATTCTGTTGCCGCAAAAGGATTCTGTTGTGATGCGGAAGGGTCTACTTCCACTGCAGAAGCCCGGGGAGGGGAAGGTGGTTGTACTACTACATCAGGGTAAGCAGCCTTGAATCTTGCTCGCAGGCCTTCATCAACCAGTCGCACTCCATCCAACTGATTACCAAGTGACATCCACCTGATGGAAAACAGAATTGTGGATTCAAACGAAGATGCTTAGCCCAAATGACATGACGCCTTCTGTAACGTGTGCAAAACCTAATTTCCCAATAAACAGGTTCCCTATGATGATTGATAAAGAGTTGAGCACAGAAAATATACCATTCTAAACAAGGTTCCGCCCCTTAATTAAGATAACCTATGCTAACCAACAACTTATAAATGTTAAAATAAGAAATAACGAAAATTTGACACTTCCTTGTAATTTAAGTAATTTAAAAAAATTAACTTTTAATAAATTTTAATTTTTAAAAGAATCTTAAACCTCTGTTAAAAAACAACACTAAATAGACATAACATAAACATCACCATAGATCAATCAAATTATTATTTCAGATTTAACTTAACTTTTAAACTTAATTAAACTCAACTCAAATTAATAATTTAAAATAACTAAAATAAATTATTAGGTTAGGATAAGTTTAATAAATTTGAGTCAAATTTAAGAGCCAAATTATTGACAACATTTAATTGGTCCACATGAGAGATTCATGTTACATTTATTTCGGCGAACTTTTGAACATGTCTAAGAAGAATTATTTTGAAAAATTGAAAACTACAGAGTTATTTTGGAAAATTTTGAGATTATAAACATCTTTAAAGTTACTTAAACTACACAAAAACCACGTGTCTTTTACCCAAAAAGAAATTACCCTTACAACCTGATTTTAACGATTTTTATATTCCTCATCAACCATGTCAAAATGATAAAGCTGTGAGTTAAAGGATCTCAAATTTTGAAACATTCAGGACACATACCCTGCATGAGTATTGTGCATGCGCGCAAACAGTTCTAGCTTTCTAGTCCTTGGACTTATTCTCTCCAGCATTGGGTACATCTGCAAAAAATTATGAGAAGTTCTTAGGTGCTATAAACATGAAAATAAACATTTCAAAAGAACTGAACACAAAAATAAAAATAAACTTAATTCTAAGATCTCATAGAATGCTTGCATTCTTTCTTTAGGAGAAATTAAATCTTAAAAATTATTAAATAGCGAAAAACATCTTTAAGTGAAAACCAATAAAGCATTCAGAAAAGGTTCAAGAAGTAGCATAACTGTTGCAACAGACCTCATCTGGCTTGCGGCTGGTCTCTCGAACCTCAGCGACAATGACATCGGTATCAATGTTTCTGTTTACTTCCGGATTTCCCTTTATACCAACAAGGCAATGCTCTTTGCTATGATTGAGCCAATGCCCTGTTCGGCCAGTTCTAATTATTCTTTGAAGTTGATTAGTTTTCACCCAAATGATCTCCTCAACACGTTTGTAGCCCCAGAGCTCCAGACTGCATACATTTGAAAAGCAGATGAACAAAACCAGCAATCACAATTTCCATTATTGAGTATAGATAGTTCACACAAATTAGTGATTGACAAATGGAAAACAATTACAAACCATTCTCGTCCAAGTTCCATTGCACGTCCTGTAACCCATAGAAAAATCAGGCCATCAGTTTGCAACACTGGGACATTAAGGTTCCGCATTTCATCATCAGCCATTGTCCCATAAGGCAGCTCCATATGAATATCCCAAGGTGGATCTGCCATTATGACTCCAAATTGCCCTAAGATCTCCATTTTAAAGTTACGAATGTCACAATTGATCCACTGTGGTTCACCAAGTTCTACTTCTGAACAGTATTCAGCACGCTGGGGCTTCAAAGGTTTTTGCGGTGGAAGAGTTCCAGCACCCAAAATCATCGATGGTACATCAGGTGTCGGGTCAAGCTCATAGTGAACATACTTGCACGTCTGCAACAAAAAAAAAACATAATCATCCAGTTAAAAGTTGACTAAAAAGTCATAGAAAGTCCCACTAAATTTAAATGTAATGCCCAATGAGTAAAATGAAAGCCTTTACCTTCATGTGCCGGCAAGTGTCTAGAAAAGAGCAGTCCCCTTGACTGACATCCGTATGAGGAGCAATAATTCGCCGAAAATGAACCTGCATATGGTTGAAGCACTGAAAAGTTATTACGTGCGCATAACAGAAATACTAAACAAAGTTTCAGTGGAACTAGAAATTCACAATAATTTGCCACCAATGTACAGCTCATTCAAGTGAACTCTGGAAGATTATGAATGAAAAAAACCTAAACATCCCCATGTATATGAGTTGTGTTTTTTTTTTTTGGGTAAATTATATGAGTTGTCTTCTCCCAGACAATAATCAGCCACCCTGAGGCTACCAATAACTTTAGGAGAAATATACTCAGGTGGTGAGAGCAACACAAGCCAAATCAAGAGCATAAGAAATTTGTAGATTATTTCTGCCAATTCATTTCTCATTGCTTATGAACCTTTGTGGAAGAACTACTCCTTTATCTTAAAACTAGTTAATCAATCAATTCAATTTTTTTGTATTGTGCCCTCTTATATCTCGTTATTTCTGCTACACTTGGAAACTTGCCTATTGTGGTAACTGGTTATGAGTAATTCAATGTGAAATGTGAAAAATGAACATGTGATACACTAAGAAGATTCTTTACCTTCCATCGGTGAGCTAAATATCAAAGGAATAATATTTTTCATGTGAATCCTTACAGAATCACTTAGTCAACGACTTCCATGGGTGAAAAAGGCAATCTTATAAGAACTGAACATGTACTCACAGCATATAAGAAAATGGATATAATGTAATTCTAGCTGACCTTCTCACATGCTATAAAGGAACCAGATTGCCGCCGACAGTCCTCTTTTGTTAAAGCTGAGCAGTACTCCTTCAGCTGAGGGCCTCCTTTAGTTTTGAACTGAAATAAATATTTAATAAGCGATACTAATCGTAACAAACACAATATAATAGAAAAATGGTGGATAAATTAAGTTTAATAAACTGATTATAGTGATGAATCAGATCTCGGCTAGCAGTAAAACAGGCAAAATCAGGTAAGTTATACTCAATTCGTGTTCAAAATAATGGTAAATGAACAGACTACTATGTCAACTAATATGAGAACACATGGATAATGAAAGTAACGTAAATAAATTTGTCAAATACCCTAGCAGCCACCGCGGTTTCTCTTGCAGTAGGCCGATGAATGAGGTCCAGAAGCTCCTCACCAGTCTTCGATTTTTGCATCTCCCTAACAGACTTCTTATTCAGCAGAACCTCCAAATCTTTCAAATCATCTTCCTCAGTCCTAGGCTTTTGCTGCTGCTGTGACTGCATTGGCAATGGCATGTTATTTGGTCCCATCGGCGGCGGCCTCTGCAACATTCCTCTTGGACCCATAATCATCCCTCTTGGACCCAACATCCCACCCCTCGGCGGCGGCCCACTCCACATATCCCCACCATGTCCACCACCCATCCATATATCGCCCACCATTTGCCGCTGCACCATCGGCCCTCCCATTCCAAAAATCCCATTACCATTCACATCAATGCCACCACTGCCACTCTCACTTCTGTTCTGATTCACATCACTAGAATTTGATGATTCCAACTGTTGTTGATACTGTGCACTCTCAGGCAATTCTTTAACCAACCTATTGCGATCAATATTCAATACCATGACTCTAGACTTACCACTAATCACAAACTCCTCTAGCTCAATTCCACGGTTCTCCTCCGCCATAGACCTTAAAGCCATCTCCACCGCCAGAATGGCTCCGGACTCTCCCCCCACCTCACGCAACGCCGCTTTCTCCGCCGCAGTCACATTCTGATCATTCTCCACCTTCCTCAACACCGTCGACGAATCTATCGGATCAAAGGGCACTCTTTGCAATAAACACTCCGCCACCATCACCCTCACCACCGACAACGGACTCCCACTATCATCAAAACCTAACTTGCCATTATCTAATTTCGCGCTTTCAATCTTGGAAATAGAGAGAGTGTCTCGAGGGCTTGATGGGTTCTTCGATTGGCTGGTGAATTCCAAGGGTTTCTTGGTGGGATTGGGGAGAGGAGGCGTAGGAATGAAGGGTTTGCGGTTGAAAGCAGAGACGATGCGAAGCGATAGGTCGAGAGAGGACACAATGTTTGGGAGTACAGATTGAAGTGAGGCAATGAGATCGAGCTGGGCCGAGTGCTCTGCCTCTATGCGGGTCTCAAGCTGAGAACGAAGCCTCTTGATTGTGCCTAGGGTGGTGTCGTCGCCGTCGCCGTCGCCGTGGTTCTTCTTCTTGTTGTAGCGGCGGAGGCCAGGCGATTGGCGCTCCATTGATTCTCCTAACTCTAACGAGGTTGCAAATTATGAATCTCAGGCGTTAGCAGCAGCAGTTATATATACAATTATAAACAGGGTAAAGTGGACCATTACTTAATTACTTTTATTATTATTAATCATATGATCCAATATTAGATACCAAAGAAGTGCTTACTTCTTAATTAACGAAAACAACTGTTGTAATAGGTGGCGTTGAGCTCTTTTGTAGACCACACCTCACGTACTCACTCGACCAATCCACTCATCTTTGGCATCAACTAACTGCTCAATCGCAACTGGATGGTCCTCTCCCGACATACATACAGGGAAGGCAACAGGAGCGTCGATTGGTTAGCGAATTTTGCTGCTCATTTTAATCTAAGGATCACTATTTCTGTCACTGCAGTCTCAAGATGCCTCTCGATCCTCCTCGAGGATATTGTTGGGATTAGCTTCTCACGACTTGTTATGTAATTGCTACTTTCCTTTTTATGCAAAAAAAAAAAAAAAGGCTTGACATTTCTACTTAATTTTTTATTATCATCTAAAATGGAGCCGATAATTTTTAAACAAATTGTTCTATCAAACAAATTCCACCATTCACCGCACCAACGCAACTTTATCCCCTTCAATTTTCAATATAGTTCTCTTTTCTTGGAAATTAAATGAAAAGAATAAAGAGGCAAGGGTTACAAAAAGTTGTAAGCTAAAATCTAAAGGAAACTTGACCCAACTCACTTAGGCTAATTACTGTTACTAATAAATGTTTTGTATATCAAGTTGTACTCCATCGTTTGATAGAGGAGCTAGTTTAGTAGGTGTTTATTATGTTTCTTTTTGTCTTGAAATAGTCAGAAGTTCATATCCCTCTGAAATTTGTAAACTAATTTTTTGAAGAAAAGCTTGAATTCCATTTGATTATGCTTGGAACTCTATCTTATTTGTGTAATCACATGTAAGGTACTCAGCTAGGAAGCAGAGATATATATAAGAATTATGAAGGTTTTATTGAATTATTTTACAAATAATCCATGTTAAAGAAGTTGAGCACTACCACATTAACTACATTCTTAATCAAATGCCAAGATTTATGGAAGAACATGCCATTAAGTCCATTAAGATTTGGGATTTAATTAGTTTAAGACTAAAGATAGTTTTTTTCCATATTAGAAGGTGTAAAAAGAGCTTCTAGGACAATAACACACTCTTAAGAAATTCTATTAGATATGAATGATTTAACCAATAACTTGGAAGAAGAGGATTTATCCTTAGTGCCTAAAGTCATAGAGAAATAGTCAAAAGCATCCATTAGGAGCTCATCTTAAGGGGAAGTAACTAAGCCATCTTCTAATTGCAAGGTGGCGATTTTGTTTGAATTCTTTCTAGCTAATAAGCATTTATGAAAAAAAAAGGGGTGTTAACATTAGCTGTTCGAATCAAAGTAAAGGGAAATCTAGATCCTGTAAGGCCTTTCTTTAATATCTTTCACTATAATATTAAAATTGCTATACTTGGAATGATTAAGGATTTTAAGCTCCTACTTTATCTTTCTGAGTTTGCTGTTGCAAACAAATAAAGGGAAACAATGAAGGCCATTTTTGATAGCATCTTTAAATCCATCATCACTAGCAAAATAGTTGTTTGTTTTAGAATCTAGGTTGTATATGGAGATTGGAGAGTGATCAAATAAATAAGGGTTACCAAACATAATTTTGCATTTTATAAATGTGGATAGCCATATAGAATTTATTAAATCCCTATCTAATTTCTTCCTTAGGAACCAATTATTTTGATGTTTATTGCGATGAAGAAGTCATCCTTTAATTTGAGGTCTATCACTTTAATACCTTAAACATATTTAGCCAAGTCATTTAAGAATTTTCTTATGCTAGAATTTCCCTCGGCCTCAAGAAGATGTTAAGTGATATCAAAATCTCCTAGCAAATAGTCATAAGGTTTAGATATTGGCATGAATATCTTGCAACTAGCTCTATAAGTCAACTCTTTAAAATGCAAAATCAAAACCACGAATAAATGAGACAAGAATTGTAGCCTTGTTCTACAGAAGAACTAGTTATAGATGAAAATGTTGTTTAGTAATGATAGTATTTAGGACCTTTAACTTATACTGATCATAGGAAATTAAAATTCTACTATAGTGATGAGCATTATGGTTAGATAAAATTGTCCATCTATTGTTCAAAAGGCTCAAATATTTAAGGCTCATTTTACTTAGGTTGGTTTTGAAAAAAAATCCACTAAGGAAGGTTTTATTAAATAAATATGGTCTTTTAATAAAAGTAGTTCACTAGGGTTATTATGTCCTCTCACATTCCAACATAGAAAATTCATTTGGGTAAAAGTTTAGAGCCAAAGTCCCTAGTTATTCTACGTTCTCTTAGCAATTGGAGTAAATTCACTACCAGTATCTTGGATATCTGGAGTGATATACCTTAAAGTTTGCTTACCTAGATTGGAAGTACTAACTTTTACAAACTTAAAAGAGGAGGTGACTTGGTGATTTTTAAGGGAGATGTGAAGCTCCATCTCTTTAGGTTTAAGCATATGAGCTTCCTCAATCAAGTGAAATTTCCTTCTAAATCTAATTCTCCTTGGATGTTGAGAAGGTATGTAGCATAGAAGTTTCATCATTCTGTGCACTGGCCTTATCATCTGAATTCTTTGGGGTAAAAATGGCTTCAGAACTTAGGTGAGTTGATCTATGGTAGCATTAACTCATTATCTCCTAAAAGATACTTATCATTAGGATTCCCATTAATTCAAAATTATCTTCGATCTTAAAGATTTTTCTAGTGGATATCCATATTTGTTCTTGATGATGCAATAATAACCTCCATTGATATATAAACAATACATAATCTTAATAAAAATTGCTGTTTTTTTACTATCCTTATTAGTGGTATAGATTTTAGTAATGATTGATTGGCTTTTTTCAGTACATAAATCCTTGTATAGTTGATTTTATTAAGAGTAGTAATAGCTTTGTTCATGTCTATTAGCTTTTTATTAAGTTATTACTGCAATTAAAAATTCAATTGTTGAATTAACAAATCTACATTATCATATTTAATTTCATGTGAAATTATAGTTATGATTTTTGTAATATAAAATAACTATCAATTAATAAAGCAATATAAAAAAGGTAAGGATTAAAAAAAATCTCAAACTTTGCAATTATAGCTTGAACTTCAAAAAGTAATAATAAAATACGCAAACTTTCAAATTTTTTCAATTCTAGCTTGAACTTCAAAAAGTGGCACTAAAATATTCAAACTTTCAATTTTTTTTAATTCTAGCCCAACTTTAGTGTCTACATTAAGTTTGCTAATGTGGCTTGCTACGTGTTCTAAAAACCTTAACTAATAATACTTATTAGCTAAAATTAACACAACAAATGAAGATTAATGGAATGACATCATAGTTAAAAATGGAATTTCTAAATCAGTTCACACAGCCTCAACCCTTCATTATTTGTTTGTTCTCCCTCAATCCTCAACGCTTTGTTTTTTGTTTGTTCTTCTAACATTCCAAGCTACTTTCGCATCACCACGTACTACACTAGCAAGCTTTTTATTTTCAGTTCATTCTCCTAATACTTCAGAGTGATGGCATTAGGGTCGTATAATTTGAAAATTGAAGGGTGGGGACGTCAAGAGAACAAATTAAAAATGAAGGGAAAAACTGAAATTAAAGTGTGAGGTCATCGAGGTTGCGTAATCTGATTTTGGTTATTTTTAAACAACAACTTCGTTTTAGTTATGTGATTAAATGATGTCGTTTCATTATTTTTCATTTTTGTATTAATTTTGGGTTATATGTGTTAATAATTAGGGTTTCTGGAACATGTGTTAAGACACGTGTTAAGCTACGTCAGTAAACTTAATAGAGACACTAATGTCGGATTAAAATTGAAAAAAATGAAAGTTTTGAATATTTTATTGCGACTCTTTGAAGTTCGGGTTAGAATTAAAAATTTGAAATATTAGTATTTTATTGTCACTTTTTAAACTTTGGGTTATAATTGCAAAATTGAGCAAAGGTTGGGATTTTTATTGTAATTAACCCAAAAGGTAAATATGATTCTTGAAATATATTTTATGTTATATGTTGGCCCCTAAATTTTTTATTATTATTATGCATGATTTAAATAAAATTTAAGATTTTGATAGGTTAATCATTTTGGAATTATTTACAGGTTGTTTGGAAACTTTCGAATTGAATTCATTAATGAATTGAATTCAATTACATTAATGAGATTGAATTGAATTTAATTTACACTGTTTGTAACAAATCCAAAAATATTAGAATTGAATTCAATTACACTATTTGGAACAAATCCAATAAGATTATAATTGAATTCAATTATTTCATATGACACATTTACCCCTGACTAAAAAATTATATTATTAACTACTCCCTCCTATCAAAAATAAAAGTTATTTTAGATATATTTTAATTATTCAAAATAAGTGTCATTCTTGACTTTATATGCATGTTTATAATTTTACTTCCAAAAGTACATAATAATAATAATAATAATAATAATAATAATAATAATAATAATAATAATAATAATAATAATAATACTAATACTAAT